>JBAMHW010000022.1:22955295-22973746 GCA_037177495.1 Rhadinocentrus ornatus | reverse complement strand
ATTACATCAACCCCTCTAAGTCTAATAGGACAGTTTTCCAAAACACTGACGATGCACTTCGCCATTCCATAGTTTGTTCCAATCTCAGTTGTTTGAGAATCAGCCGTGATGAGAAGACTGCACAGAGAGGCGAACACAGATTAAGAGCCCAAACACTCACCAGTCCTCATTGATTGTGTGATTGACAGAAATTCTGAAGATGAGTGGATTTCCTGCTGTTCTTTTAAAAACAAAACAATCACAGAGAAGAAAGCCTGTGTCTGCAGGCTTTGAAGATATTTCTGCAAGGAAATCTATAAATATAAATTTGATTTTGTTTGTACAAAAATACCAGGAACTGTGACTGAGGGTGGTGCACATGTCAAGTTAAGTGAATAAAAAGTTAAAAATAAAAAAAATTAAAATTCATGTTTTTAGTCATGTTTGCTTTTTGTTTAAATATCTGTTTGTCAGCATGATTATGCAAACCTGAAATTAAAAAGAGAAGAACCCGTGAAATTAATTAATTTTAAAATAAAAGATAAGACACTTATGTTGAGAAGAAGTGCTCTCTCCTACGAAGTGTCTTTGTAGCTCAAAATGTCTTTATGGGCTTAATTTTTGTGGGCAGATTCTGTTCTGGGTGCAGTATTGTAGATGATTTTAATTTAAATGAGAACTTCTTAAGTGTTAATTAGGAAAGTTCAAAGTAGAAACCTACGGCATACATGTAACTACATCCTAATTAAAAATATGTGTGGACCACTTCAAGTAAACAGAAGCATTGCATGCTTCTTTCAGGGGAACTGTGGATGTGACCATGTGAAACTGATCAAAAATAAACAGAAGGGCAGTGTAAACAAACAGAAGTGTGGTACAGAAAAAGGGAGATTAGCCAGAAGAACCAAGCAAGCTGTTGGCAAGCAGAAGACAAACTGAAATCACTGACAAGCTTGTCCTGAGGAAGCCTTGTTAAACTCCAACCCTCAGTGATTACTTTAAACATCTTGACCTATGATGTGATGAAATGATTGATGTGTTGCACACCTAGAAATCTCTGACATTACACATAAGTATGAAAAAGGGGCTGTGAAATGCTCGCTGGCTTAAGCCTTTTTCTTTGTATTCCCACAGATGGAAAACAGGTATTACAGTCCAACTGTTCTCTTCCCAGCATGAATCAACTTAAAATCTGTCGCTGTTTAACATATCCGAGGCAGATATTGGTGCATGTCAGGAAAGAGAGGCAGTCTTATCAAATTAGCTCAGCTCAGTTACCAATTCAACAAATAGAGTAAATAAAATACTCTTATTTCACAACAGATGTGTATTTATTTTCTTTTGGCACAAATAGAGAAATAAAAGTTGATTTGTTTTAAATGATTTGTCTTTTGTTGCATCACCTTGAGTTTTTGTCTGTACAAACATTGATTTTAAATATTTCTGCATGTTGGTTTGATGCAGTGCTGCTTAATGAATGACTGCTGGTAATTCTGTTATAGTGACCAACTACCCCAGTGGGAAAGTTGTTTACAAGTGGGAGGAGCTAACTGAATTCTCCAGAGCTCACGTCATGGCTGACATAAGAGCCCAAATTCAACCAGAAAGAAAACAGAAGTTTAAACAATTTCCTCTTTTTATCATCGTGGGGAACATGAGATCATTGTCAAAAAAAATGGATGGGCTTGGGAGTGCTGATGAAGACATGGCCAGAACATAGAAAGTTTTACTGAGATATCACGGCATGAACTTTTCCCAAACTCAAACCCCTCTTTACCACTGTCAGACTGTACAAGCAGAGAGAGAATAGACAGAGTGGTAAAAGCAAATTTAAATAGATGGTGTAAACCTGGACATGCTACTAAAAATTTTTCTACGCAATTATATTAACGACTAATAACTGTTATTGATTCTTTATCCTGCAATAATATTTTCCATTTTGGGGTTAATGAACTATTATTTAATTCAATTAACTATTTTTGCTCAATAACTTGTACTGTAATCAATAGATAAAGCCAACCTCACCGTACCAGCTGCACCAAAACATGTTTTATTAGAGTTTATTTAATCAACTCTTACATCTAATCTGCAGAAGAAGCTACTCCCATCACCCCAAGTCTGTCAGCTCCTTACTTGGTAATAAACCTTTTCTTTACTTTCACATAAAATCAGCATTTCAACATCTTCCAGTCTTCCCAGTTTATGTTAGGACAAGTCAGTGTAGCTAAAATTTTATCAAGTAGCTCATCAAGTAGAATAGAGGCTCCCCCTTTGGACAACAATAAAGCTGATTGCTTACAGAATTTCCACTAGATCTCAATGGTTTAAGTTTTAATGACTTATGTTAATAAACGACTGCACTCACTATCTGCAAAGTGCAGAGATGCTTGAATCATTCTACTAGAAGATTTGTTCATCAATAATTTCTCTCTAGATCAAAAATATTTGTTCTTACCCTTCTTGATGTGTTCAGTAACACGCAACCAGAGTCATCAGCATCTAAAGAGAAAGACATGGAGACTTTCATTAGAAATAAAATAAAATCGTAATCAACGTGTTTATTTCTGGATAATAAATAGGTGACAGATGTTTAGTATTAATGGTCAATGTAATAAAACCGTGTTAGTTTATATTAAACACATATATTACATACGCAGATTCATAATATCACCATCAGGGTACACATATGAAGCCAGCCGGCCGACCGACCGACCGACCGACGGTCGTTAAAGATCAATCGATCTCTTAAGCGGTTGATCCTCAGATGGTCTACGGTACATCATGTAATTTTGTGGACTATAAAAGTGATTAATACATATAATGTTGCCAACACAGTGCTAGCATAACTTTAAAAATAAGCAATATAATTTGTGTCCACATCACACGTGTACATGCATTCCAGTTGGTGCCCTCCACTACTTTAACAAATAGCATGCACTCCTGCCCATGTCTGACACGCTACCAGTAATGTTAGTGGTTTTAGAAGTCAGTCTTTTAATGTTATTTGAGGATACAAATGTATATACCCTTAATACTGAGAAAGATGTATCTCCTACTTGTTCCCAAGCCTACACCCACACCTTTAGCTAAGCCCTTACACAAACAAGGTTGCACATATAGAAAGACAATATATAGATACCTTTTCTGTTAAAAAAAAACATGATAGGAAACTAAGGACAGTAAGAGCTGGAGAATAACAAGATATCAAAGCTGACTTGAGCCACCTGATTCCTTAAGTCTCTCAGAAACCAAAGCATGCCATAAAGTGGAACTTTCAAAGCTACTGTTTTAGTTAATGCTTTATGTAAATGTGGTCATAATGGTGTCCTTTATTTGCATTTTATAGCATCTTAAGCAAACTGAACATTTTGTAATGATGGCAAAACTTCTAAAACCACAAGTAACAAGCACTGAGTCCATAAAGGAACGTAGCCTGAGACCTTTTATTATAATGATGATATAATGTCAAGAGGCACGTCCTTAAATACTTTCATTGAACAGGGATTGGACATTCTTTGCTGATAAGGCTTTAATACACACGTCTGCGGAGCTGAGGCAATTGTTCAGATAAAGTACAAAAGGTGTGGATATTCCCAGAGTTAAAAAAAATGAAAAAGGAGGAAAAGCTTTTTATGTCAGACAACAATATGGGACAAACTGAGGGAATGAGGGTAATTTAAAAAGCTCAGTCTCATATCTTGCAGTGTGTCAGTGGTCTGCTGACTCGCAGTTTGCCACCACCATTACATAATCATTTATATTGGGTTACCATGGGCTTTCTTTCTCTGCTCCACGTCATGCTCACCAGACTCTGTGTGGAAATCAAACTCTGAATAACTCCTCCCTCCAGCAATGAAAAAGCAAGAAAACCCCTCTTTAACAGGCCAATAAGCCTGAGGAAAGCCCAAGGATATCGTAATATCTGTAATCAACTAGAAGTGAAATTGTTTAAGTGTGAGTCTGCAGAAATAAAAGGAAGCTTTAATCGCCACACCAAACACCTTGCCATCATAATACTGCAGGCAGTGGAGGAAAAAAAGCCCCCAACCCCTGCTTTTATGTGATGAGTCTAAGGCAGGGGGCACGTGCCATGTGCAATGGATTTGTTCGTCAAAGCCTCACAATCAAAAAGCACACGGCTGGCCTGATCCCTTCCCACGGGGGGAGGATGCTGCAGCTCTAATTGCCGTCAGGCTGCAGCTGTAAGGAGATATTCAAATATTCATATAAGATTACCTCATCCCCAATGATCACCTCCTCCTAATGGTGTCTGTATGTCTGAATGTACTGAGAGGCTTAAAGTAATCCAGGAGAATTTCAGGGTTTAGGGATGAGAGAGAATAAGTGTAAATGTGACACAGGCCCATTTTTCTTATTTAAACAATGTGGCACTAAAACTGTTCAGTCACAAGTGTATCTCAAAGTGGAGTGTTGTATTATTTAAGTTAAAATGAGCGAGGTGACTGGGGATTGATGTAACTCATGAGTGACACAAGATCTCTAGTGTTCTTAGGTTAGGCCTGGGAAGCGAGATAAAAGAATATATGCATTTCAGTACTATCTAGTTATTAGTTCCTGTATTTCTGGTGGTGGCCCGTGATTAATCTTTTAATTGAAAATGAAAACAATTGATAGAAAAACACATTAAATTTAATTATTGAGACTCCTGAGGTGTCATCTTTGCCCCCCCTCCCGTTTCTTTTTAAACACACCTTCACTATCAGTTGTATGTATAAGCGGCTTCACACCGACATAGTGCTGAATTGAGAGGTTCTTGTGAAGTAAAGTGTTTTATGTTACAGGGACTACAGGGGCTAACATAAATGGCAACAACATGCCAAACTCAAATTACAACACTGAGGTAATTAACCTATAAAACCAACCGATAACCCACCATAAGCCTACTTAACAAGGGTCATTACAATCCAGTTTATTAAAACTTCTCCTGTCTTTTTTTATAAATTTATACAGAACTTTGTGGTATCATTGTCACTTAAGTGGCAGCTGTGTAATTGTTTATGTATTTTCTCACTACTGATGTCGTACCTTAGCGCCCCAGATGAAGGCTAATTGGGAATCTGTCTTGCAGCCTGTTTTATCTATCTCTCTCTGCCAGCAAAAGTCCAATGTTGACTGTTATTTTATCTATTGCTCTGTCCATTTCTGGCTTTCTTTAATAAAAAATGCCCTCTTGTGTTGCTAAATTAGCTATGGTGCACATTCAAAATGGCCAGTGTGTTAACATCCAGTTGTTGGTGTGTGATGTGGTGAAACGAAACACAGCTGTAACGTGATGCCCCGGACTAGAAAAAAGAAGTTGTGAAGTGTGGTTTCTCAGCCTCACGATGCTGCTGGGCAACAACAGCTCCAGGTACGTGCACAATGAATGTCACTGTGCCATCAAAACGAGTGAGAAGCACAGCGTTTCAAGGTCAGACATTTTACTTTAAAATAAAATCAGCTTTCTTCACCAACTACACTGTGTTGCAAAAAAAGTGCAGATCCTTCTTCAGATGTAAATTAGCTTGTCAAAGGACTAAAAATATGAGGGCTGTCAAATGATTGCAATTTTTAGTCAGATTAATCACAGCTCTCAAATTAATTAATCATGATAAAAGACAACTTTCAAATTAATCACAAATTTAAAATAATTTAAAAATAATTAATCACCATTCGTGACAATGCCTTAAACTTGCCCATTTTTACTGTATATTGTCAACAGAATGAGTGAATGCTACACATATTTGCTGTTTTCATATTGCCACTGTAAATCAATGGTTCTCAAACTCTTTTTGCAGGGCCCCCTTTTCATTAACAATAATGTCAAGCCCCCCCTGATCCCAGTACCCCATGCACCCCAAAGCTTAAAAGATAAATGTGCCACGAAATAGTCTTTAGGTAATTGGCTGCTTCTTCGTTAACTACAGTGGAAACCATGTCAGGGGCAGAAGGAACCATCAACTCATCTGTTTTTTTAATAGTTGAAATCCCTGTTCTTGATTCATCACTGTTTGCCCATTGTTACTTTCATAAATGTTTTGCTGGCAGTGTAAAACTACAAGTTTTATTTAGCCTTGCTGTGCCCCCCCTGTTATGGCTCTGGGTCCCCAGTTTGGGAACCACTGTTCTAAATCACGTCTACCATGTTCAGAATTCATATATCGTCATCTCACCAACCGTCTCCACGGTGATAATTTCTGTCACAAAACCAGCAGATGTGACGACTGAAGTTAAACAACCAACATTGATGAAGAAACTCTGATAAAACTGATGATCTGGCTAAAAACATGTTTTCCCTTTTTATCATTGAAATGTGAGTGTTTGTGCAGCGGTGATAGAAGTCCTACAGCAGCATCACCCAAAGTAAACGCCTGCTGATAAAGTAGATCATTGGCTATTTGTTTTACAAATTCTTTAACGCAATTAATTACATAAATTATTATTGCCGTTAACGCGTAATTTTTGACAGCCCTAAAAAGAAATGTGCCATTTGCATGTGAAACCTTAAGTGTCCTGTGAGGAAAGCCTTGCATAAATAATAAAGGTGAACTATTGAAGAAACTAATGAAGAAAGGTGAACTATTCAGTATCTGAATTTAAAGAAGTGACATTTTGTCAGTTAAAAAAAAAAAAAAAAAGAGGCAGAATCAAGTAAACAGATGTTGGAGCCGTTTAAGAGCATACAGCTCAAACAAAGATAGAGGCATTATTTCTGGCATAGAAAGAACTCATATAAAACAACACATTAAACTCTATATATTAAAAGCTAATTGGGAACAGGAGGGTGGAATGGAAATTGAAAGAAGACTGGATAGTAATATGGACATATCAACGGAAATGCAGTAGTTAGCTTAGCTGGAAGTCTGATACGATGTTTTATTACATCAGAAATCTCACTATGAAAGAAATTCTCCACTCTGCAGGAGAAACTGTGGAAATATAAATACACATCATTATCGTTTTTTTGGGGGACTGTCCTGTTATTAAAGATTATTGGAAAGGAATACATGAACCAATACAAGAAATATTTAGAAGCAAGATTTCCTGGTTAAGAAAAACTTCATTTCTTGGCCTATGCCCAAAGAAAATTTGTTTAGCATCTTGCTGGAGGCTAGCGAAAAGATCCTCACCAAAAAATGGCTTTCACATGAGAAATGTGGATGGACATCACCATGGAGATTTACAGGATGGAGAAAATAACAGCTGGGGTGATATACAAGAGGGACCTCTGAAAATACAGCCTGACTACCATAATCATATCTCACTCATGTTTTGTTTTTTCTTGTTTTATATGGTATTGTTTTTGTTTGCTTGGTGTTATTTTTGCATGAATGTCTTTTTTTTTTTGAGAATGACATTGAGAATGAACATTTGTTAAATTAGTTGTTGAAGGCCAATAAAAAGTGAATAAAAAATAAATAAAAAGGGGAAAAAAGGGCTACACATACATCACAAATCCCACCAAGGGTTATCAAGGTCAAGCATCAAAGATCAAATCCTCCTCAGCAAGTTATTAAACTTAAATGGAAATGAGCTCAGAGCAGAAATATGATCATTCGATCATCTACTTTAGAACATTTGACAGCTTTATGACAAAGTTCCCAGAACAGAGAAGAATGGATAAAGTGGGAAAAAGTAACATTTATTTACAGTTAGCAACGCTTTCTGTGAGCTTTAATATCTAATCTTCAACATTTACTTGAGTAAGCACCACATGTTTTCTTTCTTTGCTAGTTATACAAGATGACTTTGCAGAAATACATTATCTACATTATCTGGCTGGAACTCATGTATATTTTCAGCCACTAAGAACCAGTCATGACGAAGATGCGGGTTTTGATGGATCTGAATGTCAACTCATGCATTAAGTAAGAATAAAAAATAAAAATTCCACCTCAAGAAATTCAGGTAGCAGCCAGCTGGTTTTCAGCTTTACAGTCAATCTTGCTGAAAAGGCAGCAAATTATCTTTTTATTCTCTTAAATTCCCAGAAAGGTAAAAGTTTTCAAATACAACTTAATAATGAACTCATCAGCACGGATATTTAAATGGGCTTGAACAAACCTTTTTTCTTTTTGCCGCTAGAGACGTCTAAAAACTCGCTAATTACAGCAACAAGTTGGCAACACTGTAAATGAATCCTTCAGGTAAATGCTGCAGAGCCTGTTTAAAATGGGTAGAGGTGGCTGGGGTTGTCCGTGAACACGCAGATGCTAAAAAGGCTTTTAAAAATATATACCCATGCTAATTAATATCTAACTAGATACTAAATTTTAGAATCTTTTAGTATCTGAGAATTCTTTTTTTTACAAAACTAGCAGGAAGTTTTTTCTACACCTTATCTGCCCTCAACTAGAGCTTGTTTTAGGGATTAAACATCCTCCTGATCAGTCGACCTTGAACCATTTGTTCAGAGGAGTACAGTAGTTTTCAATGGTGGCGGTACCATGTAAAAAAGACATATTTTTGATAAACATGAAATATGAATGACAAATACATCATTTATAATATACATAAATATTTTTCAGTTATCTGATGACACAGAAACAGAGATGAGCTTGTTGGTTTGAATTAACAGCTATTCACACTGGCATGAAAAAAGGAGTGAACATGTTTTTGTAGCTTGCACAGAAACCATCACAACCATGTTGCGGGAGTTTGCTCTGCATTAAAGTAAATATTCTATGATTTGAATTTAGACCTGAAATTCAAACAGAAGTACATTTTCTTTTCGCTATTGCCTTTTTCCTCTAACTTATTCCCAGGTTGCCCCTCCTGCTCTCTCTCTGCCCTTAGTGCTGCTATGTATGGACAATCACCCCAAGTGACATGGTCACCTGTCACATTCAAAGGAAAAGGGCATCTCTCTCTCTCTTTCCTTGCCTCCTGGTACAGCACCTGTGACAGTTACCATGGCAACAGCAACCTGTTGACCTACGGGTTTTAGTTTTGGGGTCAAAATCATCTCCACCTGCAGCTAAAGAGCTGTCTGTCAAATCAACACCTGACATCAGGCCCTGGATAGACTCCCCAAACAGATTCGAATGCGTTGAGGCTGAAGATTTTCCTGCCTGACAAACAAGAGAATAAACCGTGCCTTCTCATGCCAACACAAAATTTAGAATCAACAATTCCCTATTTTTTACACTCTAAGTAAACTCTTGCAGGTATGGGGTAAATATGTCAACAAAAAGACCCCCAACTGAGATCTAAACTGGCAACCTTCTTGCCATGAGAAGGAATTACTAACCACCATGCCACCATACCGTCCCAGAAGAAAGAAAAATTTGATCAGGTCAGCAATTATTTAAAGCCTGCTGTATATATCCACAGCACAACATTTATTTTTCTTTAAAAAGAAGTTGGCTTAAAAATGGCTTAAAAATAAACATCAACTATCACACAAATTCTCAGTTCCAGTTCCAGATAAACACATAAACAGAAATGCTTGGTTCAAGTGCCCACGTTTAAACTAGGGAATCTGCATTAATATCGGTTTTCATCCAATGTTAGTCATTTTTAACATAATGGTATCGGTCTGATAAGCAAAACTGGTTCATCTAAGATCTTTCCCTTGACATCACAAAGGGAAAAAAACATTCCCCCCGACAGTGGATACTGTAACTGACCCGACCCCCCGGCTAGCTGAGCTTACCCTCTAAAATCACAGAGTGTAGCGAAAGCCGGATTCTTTCCCATTGAGGGATGAGGAAAGGCATCACTCATGAACATTTGAAGGTTCAGACACAGAAACAGCCTGTTCCCAGTAGAGCTCAGTAGAGCCACATCTGGAATAGCTGAAATGAAGGATCATGGCTGAATTTGGGTAATACACTTTGAAATCACTGTTGTTGGACCTCTGACACCCATATAAAATTGTTAAAAAAATGTATAACATGGGACCTTTAAATAAGTGGGAAATACACTGCTTTTGAATTTATTAAATTTTGTGCATATCAGTGAGATCAATTGCAGAATACTGTGCCATTAATGATTAAAATCCTTTAATGGTTGCCTAGCACTAATAAATATTTATTAAAAGAAGTTTGACAGGACTCTCAATACACAGACTGAGGTAAGACTGTAGATTTACAGAAATGTTATGCAATTTCTAAACTTTAAGCAGTTCTGCTGTCAGAGGTATGACAAACAAACAAACAAATGAACAAATAAATAAAATAGTTGAGATATTGCATAAAATGTAAATAGAAAATCACTTGCAAATCTCATAAACCCACATATTATTCACAAGAACAAAACTTAATGAATACTGGAGATGACACCCTTTACAATTTTATTAAAAAAAAAGAAGAAAGGCTGACGACAGGGCCATGTTAACCACTGTGTAGCACCGCCTCCTCTTTTAACAACAGTCTGTAAACATTTGGGAATCGATTACACCTTGTGGTTCTTCTTTTTGGTCTGCAGGAAAACTATTTTCCTGTATTTAAACGACCTCTGGATTGAGTTCACATATGTTTTATCTTCGGCATAACAGAGCTTTAACTTGCATTTCTGGATGATTTGTTAAACTGTTCAGACAATAATTTAAGTGTTTCTGAGCACATGCAGTGATTTCCATGAAGATTTTTTTTAAATTCAGAGCCGCTTGAGGGCCTGAAGGTCACAGCATCCAATATTGATTTTCGTCTGTGTCCTATGTTGACAGAGTTGTCTCCAGATTCTGGTGATCTTTTAATGATGTTATGTACTGTGGATGATGGAACATTAAAATATTTTGCAATTTGATGTTAAAGGATATAATTCTGAACTCTGCAGAGGTTTAGCAAGCTGCAGATGTTGTTCGCAGACCACTGAACCTCTGCTCATGTTTCTTCGTAAAGCCTTAATAGATTTAATCATGCTATTGATCCATTGGCAATTAACTTAATTAGTTAAATGTTCTTACAGCTGTTTCTTTAGAAGCACTCTGTACCAATTTATTGGTATTCATGCTACGTTTCATAAATCAATAAAATGCCTCACATACACACATTTGACACATTTTCTCTATTTTGAATATTTTGGTTTATGAGATTTCCAAATCGGTGCGTCTTGTTTTTATTTACAAAGTGCATTGCAACACAGAGGTAGAAAACACACTGCATCTGCACCATGAGAGCAAACACTCCAGACTTTGCAGCATAAACAAAATGAAAGTCAACATTAGCCAATGATCGTACGGCCTCTGGAAAAATAATGAGGGAGATACTAATAATGAAACAAAACAAAACAAAAAGTACTTTATATAAATCCAAAATCATGCTAGCGTTACTGTGGTAATTTGGAAAGTACGGTGGGAGGTGGCTGAGTTTTTTAAATGACAGGAAAGCATAAATTTCTCTGTGTAAAATAAATCTCACGAAATTTGAATGCAAACATGTGGGAACACGCTGCCACTTCCTCTGTGACATTTAATTGAATGCCACTTAACTGAACTGCTGCATAAATCATTCTGCCGCGGACATAAAAAAAGTTCAAAGAAATCTCTGCATGCCCAATAATGGATGGCATTGATGTCCACGATGAGAGCATACCAACTTCTGTCCTAAACCGTTTGTAACGGTTCTTAAAACAGAACATGGTCAATTCTCCCACTTCCAAACCAATTTGCCTTTTATGTTCTGTCTTCTCTCTATAAATTGTTTGCCTTTCACCTTGTCCCACTATTTCAGTCATTTATCTATTTGCTTTTCCCTCCCTTCGCACCCACATACACACTATAACCCTTGCTACCCTCTCAATCTGTCTCCCACTCTTTTTTGTGTGCTCTGACCTGGCCCAGGGCTGATCTGGTTGTCATAAAGGTGGATGTCATCTCCACAGGCGATCGGTGAGTCTTGTCCCTCCTCTCGGCCATCGCTGCCCTCCTCTTGCTCCGCCTCCCGCTGCTCTGGGGACACAACAGCACAGGATCACCTAATGAAACTCAGGGCTTTTAATCCTCGGACATTTCTAAACAAGTAAATTACATTTCTAAAAGTAGTACTTCACAAGGAACAAGTGTGGCCATCATTCTGAAACAAAAGATTTGTATGCAAATGTTTTGTTACCTGAAATGTGTCAGAATAACACGTAGCTCTCAGATTTCACACAAACTTTTCTGTTACAGATAAATATAATGCAAAACCTCCAATGTTGTAGGTAGATAAAAGGCATTAATGAAAATTCACAGTTTAAAGTGTCTTGTCTAAAACCTAGAATTTTCATATTAAAAGTTTTCAGAGATAAATGTATTTCTAAAATTAATTGGAAATTAAGCCACAAGTATTTAGTTGCAAATATCAAGCTAGTGCAGGGATAAATCAGTGATTGGTCGGGTTTACAAAGCATTTTAGAACAGTTTAAAAAATAATAAATAGACTGACAGCCAATTAAAATACATGTCGTCTTCCTTATCATTCGGAATGAATAGTTCCTAGGAAAATTACACGAAAATGGTATAAAATTAACTGTGACACACTACTAAGCCTTTTTTTTTTAAAACCACTGTGTCTGAAGTTTATTCCATACAGACGGCCAGGATATCAGCATAAGGATGCTAAAGTCTTCAAAGTTGCCCCTTATTATCTGCACTGCATATTATTTGACACTTGCTTAGATTTAAAATCTTGCTTTTAGACATGTAAGATAATTTGCCAGGTTTTTCAGCCCATGGGCTGAGTCTCTGCTGAAGGCTGACCACACTTCGCTAAAGAAAATCACCAGAGGTGGTGTCAACAACAGGGCTCACAAAAAAGTCCAAGCTAGTGGAGTCCAAAGCAGATCAGGCCACATCACAGCCACAGATTCAGCCCATGCTACCCACACCGGCATAACCCATGCCACAGTCTGCTAGATCCCACCCCAGGATTAAACCACAGCCCAAGCCTGAGGCCGAAGACCACATCTCACACACTGCATTTTTCATGCTATTGATCATGCAGGCCATCTGCCAGTTTTTTTCTAGGAGCCTACGGGTATCCTGACAGACTTTCCCGGTTCCTGCTTATCCAGCCCCCTTTCCTGATCTTGTCTGGAGTCCTGCAGGTGGCTTTGCCAGGTCCTGTTAATGTGCTTGTTTCAGAGGCTTCAAGTTTTCTTCCAGCTTCACCTCAGAATGCTCCTCTATCCTTCAGCTTCACTGTTATTTCCTGCATCCTTCATAATCCCTGGAAGCATCCCTGTCCACCCCACTTCCATCCTTCATCTTCAAAGTGGCCCCAGCCTCACATGAATCCAGGTCACCAGAAGATTAGCCAGAATTGTTGCTCCAATCTGCTCAGTCTCAAGACTGTTGCCCAGATCTGTTCTGCCTTGCTATATCATTGACAACAAAAACAATAATTCTATATGTTGAATTTAGGTTGACAAGTAAGACATCAAAGTTCAATAACGACTAGCGATAGCAACATATCGCTATAACGATAGCAACTGGACGCACACACCAATAACACGAGATATGCACAGATACAGAAGTGCATGTCTCTGATAGCCAACATTCGACTTAATGTATGACTCCACTTGAGCTTCTGGATGTTCATTTAACACAAAATAACCAGAATGCTTTATTTAAGAATATAGGTAGGCCTCATGAAATTAATGTGGGAGTTTTCAGACTAAGAAAAGAAGATAAATGATGTAGTCCTCACGCAAACACGCAGTCATTAGCCAACCATCAAACTCTTCTGGTTGGTCACAAGGCATGGATAACTTTGTTGTGAAGATTTATTTATTTTAATCATTTTATAGAAATATTGTAAAAATTGATGAATTCACAAAAAACAGACAGACATTCTTGTAAACCCTATAACTACTTGTCTGGTGAAAGCAGCGGGTTACAAACACTGTTAAAAGTTGCGATATCACTGGTGATACAGAACTGGGAACAATATTTTTGAGGTATTTTTAAGCCTACAGATTGGGTGGGGTGGTGGGGGGTAAATATAAAAAAAAATTTATTTTTAAACTATCAATTAATAAAACAGCAATAAGAAATCACACCGCGGCCATCTGAATAGTAACCTAATCAAATTGTGATGTCTTTAAAGATTCCCACTACTTCAGATTAGGTTTTCCATTATGCCATCCATAATGAAGCAATGACCTCAGCGCTGCTGATAGGGGCTGATGTAGTGTTTGAACTACAGAGGGATCTTCTCAGTCTTCCTTGGAAAGCCCATGTCAGGGTGCTGGAGAGAAGATTCTGACAGATAGTTAAACCTCAGGTTCAGGAGAAGCAGTGCAGTTTTCACCCTGGTTATGGAACACTGGATCAGCTATTTACTCTCACAAGGATATTGAAAGATGATATTGGTAGAGTTTACCCAACCCCTACTTGGAGAAAGTTGCGGTGTCCCTCATGATGCCTTATGGTAGGTTGTTCAGGAGTATGCCATATCTGGCCCCTTGTTAGGGGCCATTCAGTCCCCATACAGCTGGAGAGAAAGCTTAGTTTGCATTGCTGGCACTACAGGCTTTATGCTTGCGCGTTGTCTGCGTCCGCGTAACTGCCGTAGGCTCGCCGTAGCTCCGCAGAGGTTCCACGCGCACCTTATCCAGACATGACGTGCTCTCTGCTATGCAGACGGTTGATGTAGAAGTACCCCCTTGTTATTGGTCAGTTTGGGATCACGTGTTGCCGGATATCTGGATCTTGTGGCTGAATCTGTGTGGTAACCAAGATGATGAGACGCTGATTATTTATTCATTTTCTTCCACAAACTAATAAAGACAGTTAACAATAGTGGACGCCATTGCTGTTTTAAAACAGAAAATACCTACCAAACTGAAAATAATCATCAAAATAACTCAGACCTGGTGAGTTTACCGGCCGATACCACCCCTGCTGCCACCTTCAGGTTAGGAGGAGAAACTGCAACAGACACCAAAACGACGCGAACCCCCTACACTCGAGTGCAAAAGCAAACTCACCAGCGTCAGCTAAGCTGTAGCCGGCTGCACGCAGACGCCACGTAAACATAAATCCGCCTTATGTCAGACATGTTTCCGGTACATACCAGACCTTTTTAGGGCTTCCCTTCGTCATTGATTCTGTTCATATTCTACAAAATGGACTAAGTTTCTGACTGCAGTCTAGGGCTGGAGGGTTTCCAGTTTCCCTGTGGCCAAAATGAGAATGAGCACCTCTAAGTCTGAAGTGATGATCCTCAGCCACAAAAAGGTAGACTATCACTTCTGGGTTGAAGGTGAGTTGCTGACTTAAGTGGTGGACATCCAAGTATTTGGGGTTCCTGTTTATGAGTCAGGAGAGAAATGAATAGGCAGCTGACGGGAGGACTGAGGCAGCGTCTGCTCTGATTTAAATGCTGAACAAGTTGCTGTAGTACAGAGAGAGCTGAGCCCAGTCCTACAACATTCTGGAAAGGTTCTTAGCTGGTTTGGGAACACCTCAGTTTCCCTCCAGAAGTTTTGAAGAAGGTAGCTGGGGAGCTGACTGCCTCCGCAACCCAGTCCTAGACATCTTATAGAAAATGGCTGGATGAATGTTGATTTAGTTGAGGGTGTTCATTAATTACTGTAATATAAAGCTTTAAAAGAAGGAACTACACCCAAAAACAAAAGAGGCCCAATGGGGTTAATTTTTAGTGTGCAATTCCCAGATATTTGTGTTGTAGAGCATATCAGAAGTCCCAGTCTGCAGTCTATTCGTATGAGTCATCCTATTCTCTCCTCCTGACACAGCAGACCCTTAAATCAAATCATTCAGTAATTGTTGGGATCCCAAATATCATCCAGTGATCGAAGTGATGCAACGGAAAGAATATCTCACACTCATGCTCTTTATGTGCTGACCTTATCTGTGATGGGGCCAGATTTTAGTTTGTTCAGTTTGTCTTGAATCGAGATCATCCCTCAGCACTTGACATTATTTGAACCTTGCTGTGTCGTTGTCTTGCCTGCGTTCCTCTGTGCCTCAGAGTGACTGGCTGGGCTCTGACTTTCAAATCACCTTGGGAGAAAGTAGCAGCGGCTCAACAGGAAGAACCACACGACGATTTCAGTGGGGAAAAAAATAAAAAAAAATTAAAAACGCAGTAGTTTATCAGTTTATCATTACCTCTTTGAGACATATTTTACTGAAACATTAAAGGGAAAAACATAACATATGATGCCATTATAAATAAGCAACTCTAAAATTATACTCCAGATATGTCATTAATCATTCAGAATCAAGGCTATTTGCATTAAAAAAAACAATCTTTCTTTACAACATGATTCAAAAAACAAATTAGTTGTTTGATTTTGAATACAGACAAGCTGCACATGAAGCTGTTCATAACTGTGCCCAGTGAAAACAAGCATGCAATATTCAGACGGAACAAAAGCTGAGGGATGAGGCACGTTTGATATAAAAACATTGAATGATTGATGTGCATCCTTCAAACGATGTGCAGCGTTCTGTAGCTGCCTTTGAGCTGTGCTGGGAGCCCTGACATGCTGAGACAGTACAAACGTTCACACAGAAGCATGCTTGCATCGTTAAAAAGTTTAAAACTTTAGTGCTTTTTCATTATGAGAATTTGGAGACCAGAAGGTCACATGTGGTGATTAGCATACAGCAGCTGTTATGTATCCTCCTTTAGCAAGCTTAATACGCATTGAATGCATATATCTTGGTAATAAATCAGCTTAAACATTGTAAAGGAGGGTAAAATACAGTAATACTTTTGTCCTATACTAACACGTTTAATCATTTGGTCACCATGGCCCCTCATGGGGCGTTCAGCTTCCAGACCAACCTTAATGAACCACTACCATGACAATAGGGTTTAATGCTTACATGCCAAAAATAATGTAATTGCATTCATATTTTAATGAAAGGTTGCCTAATAAAGACAGTTATGCTAAGCCACAGCAGGGGTCTGCTGTGAATTTGCTGAGTGGATTGGTGTATTACAGGAAGGGAATAATTGGCTGAAGGAGACGGGGAGATCCAATGCAAGTATATTCCACCCCGACTGCTCCTACTGCACATACTAATTGGGAACTTCTTAGCTTGAAGGTAATGAAACTTCCGTTATCATAACAGACGGAGCAAAGTTCATTATTTATATCCAAATGCAGTGGAGTGTAAGAGCTGGGATGTTTTTTTTTGTGTGTGTGTCAGAGCTGGAGCTCCAATCTTGAGGCACATCTTTAATATATATATTCATATATACACTGTAAAAGGCAAATCACAGGTAGAAAGATGCTTCTATAAAAACATCTTAGAACAGTTTTTTTCCTCCATCGTGGTGTTGATCAGACTTACAGAGCACTTGTTATCTATTTGTAAAATGGAGTGGAAAATTTTGTATGCAGTCCATTTGTCCTAGTGGTGGCCCACACTCACCCATTTCTTGAAAGAAGTATCCATTCTTGGACATCCCAGACAGAGGCGCCTCTGTAAGAGCAAGACAAAGAAAGAAATGAATCATTGAGGGGAACGTGCACAAGAGCAAGAAGCCCAGTAGGAAACAGTATTTGTTATCATTACCCAACAATTGTTGGTATGAGAAGTAGCTGTAATTACAAATTGGCACTATCGTGATTCACTATATTAGTTACTTTGGGTTTGTGAAAAGGTAAAAAGGACCTATGCATTAACATATCAGCATCTCATCAACGCACAATAATACATTATACATTCATTTACTCAAAAAAATAACTGCACCCAAATTGCCATAGAGAGACATTGTGTGCTAATGATGCACTGAATACACAGCTTTATCATAAGACTCATTCACACCGTTTACCCTTTCTCTTTGCCTAAGCATACAAATGTCAATATATCAAAATACTCTGTTAATTTAAAGATTAAAAAGTAATAAATGTTATTTATCTGTGTCATTTAGCTGCATGTTGTTCCAGAACTACTAAAAAACCAATTAGTTTGACAAACTCATGCAGAGGTGGAATATTGTTTCATTATTAGGATTTTATATCTTGCAGTTTTTAGTTGAGTCAATCGCACATAAATCACTTAAGTTTCCAAAAAATACACCAATTATTTTCTTACTGGTAGTATTTTCTATGATGCTGAGCTGTTGTAAGAAATAACTCTATTCTGTTTCAATATTTAAGTTTAAACTTAGAGATTAAAGTTGCAGAGATGAGAAGCCTTGGGAAACTTGTTTGTTGTTTCTGTTTAACAGACTGGTTCATTAATGCTTCTTAAGGTGAAACTATACAATTTTTCTCTTGTTTTGCTTGTTTATCCAAGCACTTGGACATTTTTATTTCTTCTTCAATAACAGAATGATTGTTTAGCACTTTAGAAGAGAAGGTAAGGTGACAGTAAGTTAATATCACTCACTGTCCAGGAGCACGACGTAAGGCTGGTGCTCCAGACAGTGAACACAAAGAAGGCTACTGGCCCAGACGGAGTTCCAGGTAGGGTGCTCAGAGCGTGCGCTCGCCCCCACCTTTACCAGGATCTTCAACCTCTCTCTGGCTCAGGCAATCATCCCACCCTGCCTCAAATCATCCA
>JBAMHW010000022.1:22934553-22947784 GCA_037177495.1 Rhadinocentrus ornatus | reverse complement strand
GTGCAGCGCAATGGAGACTGCATCCTCTGTGCTCCTGTTCTTGCGGTAGGCAAATTGATGTGGATCCAGGGTCAGGGGAAGACAGGATTTGAGATGTGCCAGAACCAGTTGCTCCAAGCACTTTGACGGGACTGAGGCAAAGCATTTTCTTTATATCACATGTAACCTGCAGATCATATTTTATGAACTCTAATTTATATACTGCATTGTAAGAACTTAATGTAACTGTAACTAATAGGGCTGGGTTTAAAAAATTATTTGAATTGATTAAAAAACCCCAAATTAAGTACAGTAGCAATTCATAAAACTTGGAGATCGATTTTGTATGTCCTCTTTTCCAGCAATGTGACCCTACCCTCTTAGAGATCTTAGTATATAGAGTTTTTTGTTTTGCTTCAGTCCAAAATCAGATGTAAAATTTAGATGTTTTCATTCACCAGCGTGGATTATATTCACCTCGCTCACATTAGCAGCTAACACTAAGATCGCAGGCTCTCATATTAGCAGCTAATGCCAACACCACAGGCACCACCACGTTCCAAAACAGGAAGTGATGTCACCACGCGCGTATGTACTTGGAAATAAATCCAACATAGCCATTTAAAATCACGTCCTCTAGAACAGGTTAACACTTCATCCTTTTATCAAAAAGTAAACAGTCTGATGCTATTTATCTGATTTGCATAACGGCATATCATAGCTGCGCCTGCTCTCTGTGTCCATGGCGTGAGCGCACACACACACAGACACGTGCACACAGGTTTCCGTAAGGGGAGTGCATGTGTCGGTATACATGTCAATCAGCTGAAAATCAGACAAAAATATTAGTTTCTAAATTCTCTCAGGCAGGTGGAGATGGAAGCAATTTGCTCCAGTGCGGAGCAGATGGAGAATTTCTCCTGCTACGACAATGCTTCGCAACGGGGGCGATACCGCATTGGTGTCGGAGCATTAATCATGAAAGGGGGGCAGTGGTGTTTCTTTGGCGGGATTGGCTTGGCGGTTGATGATTGACAACTTTACTGACCAATCAGATTTATTAAAAAAAACGAGCACCACGGCAAATACTATCAAAAGGAAGTAGACTCAAAGATCGTATACTGTAAGAAGATGACTCACTCAATCCTCAAATGCCTTTTAACTTCATGAAAACAACCTGGACTTTAGTGACTCATTTTAAATAAAAGCAAAGTCCTTTGAATAACTGCAATACTGCAAAGGTAAAACAGACTTTTGTGCTTTTATATGTGTTGTTATTGTTGACAGGTCAAAGGAATCTCATTTCAGGATTAGTGTTTACTTTTTAAAGAGCTTTAAAATTTTCTGCAATTAACTTCTCAACTTTCCCGTCTACAAAGATGTTTGTTCACAAAGCAGTTTAAAACTAGAAGAAACGTCATAACCACATCTAAAATTATACAAAAAAAAAAAAAAAAGTATCACCATTTTTTATTGGATGCTTTGTAATTACAAAAAAGTTTTAATAAACTTTTTTATTATCATATGGCGATGCATTGCATGCTATTTCTATTCTCACCATATAAGTTATACTAAAGGCTTGGATTATAAGTAGGGGGGGCGCTGGCTCCAAAAAGGTTTTGAAGCACTGTGCCACGGGCTGAATCTGAATCATTCTAGGAATTTCTGGGTCGTGTTACGGCTTTAATTGGATCCAATATTCTTTGTAGGTTTAATAAAAATAAACACGTAATCTTCGATCTTAACTTTAAGAATATTTAAAGCGACTCCACTGAATAAAACGGTTTCATCAGAACATTTAAAAAGTTAAACTTTTTTCTGTCCTGAGTTTTCTTTGTTTTGCTTGTTTTTAATCACAGCATTTCTGGCTGTGGATCTGGGGAAACTATGCATTGTTATGGTATTTCAGAAATGCATGTAGATGTGTCAGATCAGAAAATTACAGTAATCTGATTACTCCCAGATAACGGATTTTGATTGTCACGTAAATTGAGTCAGTTTTTAATAAAAAATTGTTCAATATTCAAGAAAATTGGAAGCGTTACACAATGAGCTGTAAATAAATATATATCAAACTGAAATAGGCTGTTGTGAATCGAATCAGGAAATTAATGACAATACCTGACTCTAGTAATTAAATTTTTTTTTTTGTCCAAACCAGGTCTCTCTTGCAAATGCAGCTGTGTGTCTCAATAGGACTACCTGGATAAAAAAAAAAGGAGAACAAACCTAAATACTGAAGTCTTAAGGAATTTACCATATAGGCAGAGCTCTGACAGTCTTTAGTTTTATAAGGACATACAAATGGCTGTTAAACAGAAGTGACTGACAAGCAACCCCACCAAGAGGACAGCCAAAATACTAGTTCATGAAAAACAAGATGCACGGTTAGATTTCAAATAGAAGAAACTGCCAGCTTGCAAGCAGGAAGTCAGAACTGGTTAGAGCAGAACATGCGTCTTATCATTTTACTCATCTGCAAGGGAAGCGTGTGTGTGTGTGTGTGCACTTCTCTGAGAGCTCTGTCATCATTGCCCAACATATACATAAGGAAAACATCAGTCAAACATCAAACATCTGTCAGTCAGATAAGTTTACATGTCACAACTCCGAAAGCAAGGCAACATTCGTGTTGATCAACACTTGATGTGTCAGTGCATGCAGAGTGACAAACCATTTCCTTTGATATAAAACTGCATCCAATACGAGCTGCAGAGAAAAGAAAGATGGCAAGGAGTTACGGTTGCCTTTGCAGCAGTTTGACAAGCGACACAGCAAACTTCTTAAAAAAAAACATTCCTCGATATCTTCCTATGATTTCTATCACCAGAACCACAAACTCCACTCTGGGCTACGAATAAAAAACTAAACAAAAATTTGTTGTTCTTTGTATCATCATTTTAATTTCTGTTCTCAAAAACAGACTGTCTCTGGTGTAGGAAACTTTAAATAAATTTAATTATTGCCTAAGTCATCTGCATCCGAAGAATTAGGTCCTAAAGGTTCATATCTCCCACATTTAATATGATTTACTATTCTCTCATTACTGATGAAGACTTTGGCCCACCCATAACAGGCTTCTATAGAGAACAAAAGTTGTTTACTGAGAATTAGCCAGGGTCTGCTGCTAATAGGAAGAACCAGCACTATTAAAATAAAAGTTGAGGTCTATTATTTTCTCAAAATACCTCTGAATGAAAGCACAAGCTCAACTGCGGTTATAAGAAGCACATGTCAGTGCTGTGTGGCACAATGTAAATATATTTTGTCAAATCATCTCCAACAAGCAGCAGGCAGTTTGGCAGTTTAGATAGAAGGAGACAACTGTAAAAGCTTCAAATATATCAAGACATTAATATTCTGCTGGCAAGTTTCTAAAACAGAGGAGGGGGAAACTACTAAAACATGATAGTAGAAATAAAGTAAATTTGGAATAAATTTAGTGTGCTTTCAATCAAGAAAAATATCATCCAGTTGTCATTTGACTGCTTAGGTCTCAAACAAGTGGGTATGAACTGCAAATAAATAGCGATAAACAAAACATTTCTCTGGCCATCATACCCAGTTCCACACCTGCCAGCAAACATCAACTGGTCACCATGACGATATCAAGACCTCGCTTCGTCCAGTGGTGTGTCAGCATGGTTTTTGATGAGGACATAAGTGTCTGATTTTCTTTTGCTGCACCCAGAGTCTCAACTATACTCCAATGCTTTCTTGCTACAAGAAAAACAATGAATAGGCCAAAAAAAAAAAATTCAAAAAAAAATTCTAGATCCTAGTACGTTCGTCCAGTTACATTTCTCAACTTTGTCAGCTCAACTGCTGTTCCGCAACACAAATCTTGGGCCAACGTGTGGTTTCTTTTACCAAAAAACTATTAAATGACTCTCTTTCAGACGAGGGAACTGTTAATGGAATTAAACATCATCTACAATGGAGTTAATAATGGTACGTATTTTACTAAATGTTTGTATTTAGAAGTCAAGATCTGCATCTGGTTATTTTAAGCTGGAATCTTAACTTATTTCTTGCATTTTATCTATTTTATTTGAGCTTATTTCTTTGTTTTTATTTAATTAATTTTATTTATTTCAAATTTATTTGTATTGCTTTCTGCATCCTGCTGTCATGTTTTGTAAAGCACTTTAAATTGTCTTGTACATAAAACGTGCTATACAAAAAAATTACTCTTGTATGCACATCACCAGAATCCAGTAATTTACTTGCTATAAACTGTATATGTCAGCTTATGTGTTGAATAATTATTCAATGTATTTAAGCAACTAAAGCAGATATTTAATGCGTTCTAAAAACAAATTACTTCTATTTTTTTTTTATAAGAATAACTTATTACTTTGAAGAATTTTATTTGTAAGGATTTGAAACTAGCCTCAAACTTGGCCAAGCTCTCATTTTCTTTGCTTCACTTTGCTTTTATTTTTACTTCCAATAACTTAAATTATTCTGATTATACAAAGTAGATTAGTTTCCGCATATTACTGAAAACACTCTGCACAGTATTAAAAAAACATCAAGGTTGAAACCGTGCCAAGCTTCCTCCTCATGTTGGCTGATATGCTGCGCGGAAAAGTGTTGCAGGTACCTTCAAGACAGATGCCAGAACCCCTGGGAGGGACAAAACCTGGAATTTACGATACAGGTTATACAGAGTCTTAAGTGAAGATGGCAAGAGATTAAAATGTGTCCCTGCTGTGTTTGTAGGGGAATCTACAAGGGTTGGACCAGCACAGAAGAGGGGGCTGGGACTTTTGTTGGCTAATTGTGCCTCCAAGCCCTCTTGGCACTCGTCCTCTGGAGCTGTGGTCGTTGAGAGGGCTGTAGCAGATAGGGAATTCCTATGTTCTGCTCCAGGCAAAACCGTGCACTAATATATGCATTTTAAAAGGCCAGGCCCACATTTGGCCTTTATTTGTATTTGTATTTTTGTATTATTACATAAAAAGAAAGCTGAAGAACTTCAGTCAGCATGCTAATTACACGAACATTGTAAACTGCAATTTATGGTGCTGGCACTATATTTCTCAAGATGTTAAGGGTTGTAGGTTACAGACACTTGTTTAAAACATCCTGAAAACATTTACTTTGATGTACTTTGTTTTCTTTAAACAAAACTTATGTTCACTACAAATTACAGTGTTATACTTACTTACATGTTCACTGTTGAGAGAACTGTACTCTCAAACCTCTTTTCAGAAAAGTTTGAGTAGTCTTCTAAAACACAACCTTAAGTCTAAACTTATATTAGAAAATATAAATAGGAAGGCAAAGAAATTTATTAGAAGGTTTTATAGGATAAACCATTTGCATGTCCCACTCAGACCACAGTTAACCTGAGCTATAGGGGTGTGGAACTTTGTTGTGTGATGCATCAAGATGCGGACATGGTCGATTCTGCATAGATGCAGCAACAAAACATAATCAATAATAATATTCATTCATTCATTCATTCAATTAATTAAATGAACAATTATAATAATGAAATGTATTTATTATGCCATTGCCTGCATGTGTGTGGCATGGCCTAGCTGCAGCAACAGCTTAGCAGATGACAGTTTACCAAGAAAGATCCGAGGCGAATCCGTTTTGAAACTTTTACTTAGGAAAACTGTAAAACTTAGCAAACATACAGAAAATATATAAGTATCTAACTGGAAATACATTATTGCCTAAATTAAATCACGTAACGTTGCACAACAAATGCATAAAACCGTAAGTGAGCTTAAGGCTAACGTCTATGAAAAGTACCATTGTCAAGCTAACGGTTAGCATGCACGAACAGACTAAAAGGATTAACACAATTTTTTCCTTCAACAAATGTTTACCTCAACAATATTGAATAACAAACCGAAGAATACTTACAGGCAAATGTTATCTGGTCATAAAGGAGAACATGAAAAACATCTTAATTTCCATATTCTGTCTGAACTGACTACGGAAAAACTGAAGGGACAAAACACACTTCTTTACTGCAAGAAATCTCGCCACCAGAAGGGTGCTTAACCACAATGTCACAATATAATAATGTTTCTTGTTTTCCAGCAATAAAAGTTTAAATTGACATGATTGTTTAAAAGTTTGTCCATATCAGGACATTCAGATTGATTTCCAAAATAATTAGAAATAACCAGAAAGTTCATAATTATCTGATTGCTTGCATTCAATGATGAAGTGCATGTGCAGTAATAGAGAAAATTGAAAATGCAAGATAGTGATGGATTATGATGCATCATTAAATCGAATCAATTTGCTGACAAGATACGAATCAAATCGTGAGACAAGTGAAGATGCACCGCCCTACTGACCTAGGTGCAGTTATTGACTTTTGTAAAGCACATATATATCCTACTTTACCTTAATGACTTCAAGCTGTAGGCTAAGAGTGAGCAAGACATTGACTCACTGACTCACATCAGGCTGGAGTAGGTCTGGACAAAACATCAATTTCGTTATATATCGCAATATTCTTTTATTCAACAACGATAATATGAGTTTCGAACACATTTCCAATATTTCGATATACATGCAGTTAATGATTAGAGTTTTACTGTTCAAGCAGAACAGAAAGAGCCGCAACACATTGGCTACGTAAGTGAAGACGTACATCACAGACACGGAGCCCGACCAATGAGCCTGACCAAGCCCAGCAGCAATTGGCTGTGCTCAGCGCGAGGTAGAAGGCTAGGCTAGACTAAGCTCTAACGTGGCAAATTTTAGCTACAAAACAAGTGCTCATGTCCGTAATGCAAACGTGACTAAACAAGCTTCTAGAAGCGAAAGCAGACGAAATAGTTGGAGAGGAAAGACTAACTCCATGGTACGGAAGTGGTTTGGCTCAGTGTCGCCAAGTTGGCGACTTTGTCCTGTTTGTTTTCACTCCCCTCTAGCCATTTTTTTTAAAGCTATCTAGCAACTTTTTCTGGTAGTATTGGAGACTTTTGGAGACTGACGTAAATTAACATAGATTACTTTTCTCAATGAGGAGCAGGTGCTGGAGTGTGGACAAGAATATTAAAAAAGTTAAAAGTGTTGCGACATGTTCTAGACTCCTAATTAAAAAACAAATTACACTTAAACAAACTAAACTAAAACACAAAGAAAATATTGACTGAAGAATTTAGTTTTATCCTATTATGTTTTGCTGATCAGGCAACGGTGCATCTGAAGCATTTCCACTCATAGAATATGCTGAGAGTCAGAAGATGAAGCACCAATTGTTGCTCACTCTTTTTTCGGTTTATTGTAGCAAATCTAAGTACTTTTCTTTTTAAGCCTAGTTGAAGCACCCTTGTTTAACTCAATAATAATAACAACATAATAAGCCTCTGTTGTAGTTTAAAGTTAAAGCTGTTATATTTGAGAAAAGTAAAAGTTTTATTTGACTTTTTATGGTGATTTCAAATTTCTTTGTTTTAAGGCTAACTCAGCCTTGCTAAATAAAAATAAAAGGTGAACATTAACTTACTGTACAGCCTTTATTTCTCAAATGTTATACTGGAGGAGTTTCATAGACTTGGCAAAATGATTTTAAGTTTTACAGCATCTGTTGTATTCATTTTTGGTATTTGGTCGGAGGCTTTTATATTGTTTATATCGATATCGGAATTATATCGTATCGACCGAAATTAAGAAATATATCGTAATACAAGTTTTGGCCATGTTGTCCAGCCCTAAATGAATAAATGGCAAGTGAGAGAGGAGACAGAATTTTCTCCTTTTTGGGCCTCATACACAGGCTATGAAGGCACATATGACTTTTAGAAAACCTTTAGAAAGCAAATTTTGCAAAATATAGGACCTTTTATATAAATGTCTTTTCTACGTCATAAAAAAGAAACTTTTTGACCATGCAAAACCGCATGGTAATTTTTTAATCGCATAGGTTTCACATTTAATTAAAAGGTTTCATATATCATCATTAAAAGGCTCCAAATTCTTATGGGCGTATTTGTTACACATGTTTTAGACGTGCAAACCCACTGGGTCCCATGAGAAATGTTTTTCTGTAGGAGACAAACTGAAACAGACATCCAAATGTTTTTTTAATCAAGAGATATGATCAACAAAACCAAACAGATAATTGGTAAAATAATTAACATTTAAAATGGAATAAGTCTGTCACATGTACAGTGATGTATTTGAGTCTTGCACAGCCAAGGTAGGCCACAACTTATGTAGTATAACAGCCCCAGGATGTGCCAAGTGCTATTGTAACGGAGGATACTTCATGCATTATTGTTATTTTTTTGTCTATGTGCCTGCTTGCGGTCCTTTACAATAAAAAACTGTAGCTACACATATAAATAAAACAATCATGATGTACGTTAATTAATCTAATCTTTTCATCTAAACTCTACATGGGAAACATTGCCAGTTACTGTTATTTGCATAGGCGTGTGTGTGTGTGCATTGTTTTAGTGTATTTTACAAGACTAAATTCCCATGAACGCGTTTGTTTGCACTTGACTGTACAAGCAATGTCTGGTTGCTAGCTAGAAAAGATTAGGAGGTTTAAAGGGGAAAAAAGTAGCAGTAATAAAATCAGTAATGAAAATAATCATTAGCTAATGCAGAAGATACACACTAAATATACGTTCAAATTAAAAAACATTTTTTATCTACAAAACATATTAAGATTTTTAAATAAATTTTATGCATTGAGCATGTTATTTATTTATTAATGAACTTTTTGAAACTTTTAAACAGATCATTTCACAGCGTGTATCTGTTGATATGGTGTGAAAACACTAGGTATGGTGTAGGTATGTTTCAACTTTTCCAATTTGTACATATCTCTGTAGTTAATGTATTTTTTTCTTCCTTTGAGGAAAGTGATTATTTGCAGGAAAAAACAAACAAAAACAAAATAAAGATAAGCTCGTCACTCACATATTGATGGTAAAACAATATAGAAAAATAAGCACAGATTCTTGATGAGTACTTTGAAGCTAGCTAACTAAAGATATTGCATGGAAATGCTATAAGTGTGTGAATTTATTAATACTATCGACAAGCTACCATTATATTCCAGTAATTGAGCCAAAGTGTCAGTAAACTGAACAGGCCCATCCTGTGCTGCACTGTTGTGCACCTGAGTTAAAAACTCACTGTCTGATTGATGTTTGTCCAAAGAACCTTGAATTACAATGAGTCACATCGACAGAAAAACACATCAACGTTTTTACCTTAAGTTTCCTTAAAGCAAGCTGGAAGCAAACCTTATTCCAACTCAAAGGTATAATGAGCCTCATGTTGGCAGCAAAGTCTCCCTGGTGTTTCCAGTGATATATGCTTACATTGCCAACACATTTACTTTAGAGCACCACGTTGTGACCGAAGAGAGTGGTGAAAAATTACAGCATGCATAGCAGGGTTCAACATCTTTAGTTTTGACAATGCTGCACTAACGTTGAATGTTTTCAAAGGGTCTGTCAGAACACATTAACAGAAATGCTGCTAGTGGAAGCGAAATATTATTTAAACTGAATATGGCTTTGAGTGAAAAAGCTGCAAGCTCTGCTGCAGGCAGCTGAGTATCCAGGCTTGTGTTTGATGAAGATGAAGTCAGAGCAGAGTCTTGACTATGAAACTCTCTACAGCCGAGTAGCGTGGCAAACAGGCGGACTTCGGCCGGATTGCTGTTGAACAGCAGAGCCTGTGAATGTGGTCGCTGTTTACATCTGCCCCAATGCCTCTCTATATTACTGCTTTCATGTGCACAAACTGACTCTTTGTTTCACACAATATGCAGGTGCTTCTCTGTCTAAATTTGTGCACATAATGGGAGATGAGTTTTATCCTGGGGGTTATTTGTGCATGTGTGTTTACCAAAATCCATAAAAGAAAATGATGAAAAGCAGGATTGCTTCAGGCTAAATTGCCGCAAAGGACAGAGCCACGGGAAAAGCTAACCAAGCAAGTCAGAACAAGATAAACATTTTAAGCAATGCAGAGACAAACAAATGAGGATATTTTTCTGACAGGCAGCAAAGCTTTAACCAAAGAACAAAAATCATATTCAAATATTATGCTTATGTTTCATGCACTATGAATAACTGAGACCACTAATTGAGAATTTACATTTGTGGAATAAACACACTTTGCTTCTGCTTTTTCTTTTTTAATGAATTAAGATCTGCCTCTTGGTGTCAGGGCTGAACTGAAAAACTCTGCAGTAATCCTCTGGTCCTTTCACCTCAGAGGGATTTACAGTTAAAGTGAGCTGGCTGCTGCGAGTTCTCAGATGAATCTGGCACTGTCTGTGGTGTGGCAAAGCATCGTGACTAAGGTGAGCGCAGAAACACGTTCCAATTTAAACCCTCCACCCCTACCGTTTCATCATTTTTACCCCTTTTTCTCTTTGTCCTTCGCCTCATTCCAATTCCTTTCCCTTTTTCCCTCCTCTGACGCTGACACAAGGTGTAGTATTATTCTTATGTACTGCAGCAAAGATGTTACGCTGGGTGTTTGTGTTTAGCGAGGCAATGGATGAGTGACAGAATAACTGAAGGTGTTCCTCTATAAACACACACACACACACACAAGCCAACAACTCGCTACAGAAATTGGCTGCCTCGATTTTCATTGTAGGAGGGCAAAGAAGAAGAAAAAAAACCCTCCAGTGCTTGGGGATTCCTGCTAATTGCTTGCACATTCGCCTCTTCCTCTGGCTCCATTAAAGCCAGGCCACTATCTTCCTTTCAAGTCTGTTGTTCTCTACACTCTCTGTACGCCGTTTCTGCCAGCCTGCCATCCGACAGCACATCTCACTGCTTTTCATTTGTGGTGTCTCCCTACAGAACTTCACAGACATGGTTTCTAGACTAAATCAATCTGATGCAGCAAGAAAGAAAATGCAAAAGCCTTTTCAGTAACATTCTGTCCTTTATACCTTGTGTGGGTTTTTTGACATGTGTGCCATTCCGATTCAAAGATTTAGGTGGAATATGTTGGGATGTTTTAACAAGAAGCATGTAGATTACTTGGTATTTAAAACATAAAACTAAATGACTGTTTTAATCAAATGCGCCATTCAGCCGAGTATCCATACCTTTTTAGATGAGAATCAACCCACTAGCCTTGACTTGAGTCAGCACCCTACTCTGCTCTGCTCAGTTGCGCTCTCTTTGCTCAAACCACACTGCCAGCATTTGAATTAAGCAACCTTGGTTACCTACTGTTTTCCACCATATCATCATTAAGTATACCTCACTGTTAGCCAGCTTGTTTGATTATCCCCCTGACACTGGGTGTAGAGTGGTTTCTATCATCTTTTGACTATTTTATGTCTTGAGCCTTGAAAATACTGTACGTAAGCTCCGTATGCCCTGGCATCTCAGTGCTTTTTATGCCAGTGCGTCTTTACTTTTTTAAATAACACAAAACTACTCAGACTATACAAAGCTACAGATTTCATTATGACTATACAAAATGTGCAGGAATATGGAAGCAATTTCTCTGCTACAGCAAATGGGCATATTGTGCACTGCTGCAAGGACAAAAAGGGCATCACACACAGTATAAAGCAACAATGTGACAGACCTGAGTGTAAACTCAGCTATCAACGGCTGAATGAAAACAGCAGCATGGTGCAATTCATGTCATTCTAAGTGGGAACGACAACGTCGGCTGCAGCATTCACTTTATTAAATGATACAGTTTGTGAATGCAACTTGTATAAATCCTGTTGATAAAAAATATAAGGCATGTCTGCAATAAAGTGATCAACTTTCTACCTGGTAGAAAAACTCTCACACATTGAACACATTCATATTTCCACTCACATACATGAAAACTGAAGCTTTGGCATCAGTTTGGGAATTCATCAGCATGACATTTTGGTGTAGTTACAATGTTGGGGAAACGATGTACAACATCTAGGGAAGGGTAGCAGCAGCATCACTGAATGCCACCAATTGGGTCTGGTTTGTTAGGTTTAAATTGAATTGGTAGCAAAGGAGAGCATACCCTTCAGAGTACACGATGTTCCGAGTTATGGAGGCTGTGCTTGTAGACCATACATGAGCAATATTAAATAGGAACTGAAATAAATGCCTCGCCTGTGCTCAGTGTTACTTCCTGTAGAGCAAGCTTTGGTCTGTATTCAACGGGTATGGGTGCAAGAGACTTGTGGTAAACTGCATGCCATGACCAAAGATTTGTTGTTGCCACCATTATTATCCTTTTTTTTATGTTTGGTTATGTAGCTCAATCAGTGTAATATCTATGCATGTAAGAAACTACTGTATGCAGTCATTACTGCATCTGTGCATTTTTGCGTCTGTGACTCAACACATCATGCGCAGCTTAAATTTAAGGGACAGCTGATAATCTGTATTAAATGGTTACAGCTGCTCCAAAACTTGTCCTGCACAATGTTTTTGGGGTAGCTGTAGCTCAGGAGGTACATTGGTTTGTTGAAATATCCCTCAACAATATGTTGTGAGTCACTTTAAATAATAGTATCTGCTGAACAAATATAATGTAATCAAAATGAAGAGGGGGGCAGACATGCACTGAACGTAATTTACATAATTTTTTCATCTTTGGACTTTCATTCGACATTTAAATTCTCATGATTTCAAATGTGGTCTGTTCATTAAAATAAAAAAACTACCGCAGGACTGCTTTACATCCAACACTGCAGACAAAGAACCTTCTAAATAATAGTGTCACTGTGAGAATCTCCTCTTTTATAATCATGGTTACAAATAAACACAATTAGTATAATTGGATTTAGCATGACTATTTAGAATCTCCGGCTGTGCTCATAGGACATAGCAAAGAAAACAACAACAACAAAAAGTTTGCTTTCATCCTCACACTAGAATCATTACATAAATTGCCTGTAAATTCTACATTAGGTAGGAATTTAGTAAGAACCAAAAAACTCCTAAAAACTTAATGCCTCGTGTTTTTCCAAGACAAAAATGCAGTGAAGACTTTATGGAAGTGTAAACATAAGAATGTCAGTAAAAACATGAGAAACTTATCCCAAAACAAAACTGATTTTTATGTATTCCAATTTAATTAGATTCCTACAGCATGTTTACAAAAAGTTACTAAAAGGACATGTTATGTCTGAAAAAAGCATTCTGTTAAGATCTCAAAATCAGATGATGGTGGGTTGTGCTGGGGGGGGGGGGGGGGGTTTTTTTTTTCTCCCCCTTCCTCTCCCCCCCCACCCCCCCAAAGAGGGAAAGAAAAAAAAAGGGAAAAAGAGAAAGAGAGA
>JBAMHW010000022.1:22883653-22899344 GCA_037177495.1 Rhadinocentrus ornatus | reverse complement strand
AATCCAGACCCTCATTGGAAGCTATAGGAAGCGTTTAGAGGCTGTTATTTCTGCAAAAGGAGGATCTACTAAATATTAATGTAATTTTTCTGTTGGGGTGCCCAAATTTATGCACCTGCCTACTTTGGTTTAAGTAATTATTGCACACTTTCTATAAATCATATAAACTTCATTTCACTTCTCAAACAGCACTGTGTTTGTCTGCTATGTGATATATTTAATTGAAGTCGCTGATCTGAACAACCAACGATTTATAAAAGGAAAATCTTGAAATTCATCAGGGGTGCCCAAACTTTTTCATGCCACTGTATTTTAAGCAAGTGACAAGCTCCGGTGGTAAAATGTGAAACCTATGTGGAAGTGCCAAAAATTGCAGTTTTACGCCTCATCCACTAGGGGCTGACTCCAAAACAGAGGAAATCATCATAGACTTCCATGTTAAAAAGACCAACTTCACAGCAGAAATAAATGTGTTTAAATGCTGGTAGAAAAAAACCCATTTTAGATTTATAGGTCAAGTTTACCTTCATGACAACTCTGAGGGGGGTGAATGTTTTGGTAACTCATTCGTTAGATGTTATTTAATCCTCAAATTCAGCATAATAGGGGCGTGTCCCTTTGATTGACAAGTATCCAATAAACGTGGCAGGAAGGGAGAGTGTAACACAACCGCAGTTTTTGCCGGCTAACAGCGCACCTTAGCTTTAGCCCGCCTACCTCCGTTACCTGGTTAGCTACCGTTAGCTCTGGCTTAGCTTGGTTAGCTCTTAGCCACAGGCAGCTCGGAGTTTGATGGGTGTCAATCATCCACCCCCACCTTCACAGTCTCCCTCTCAGCTCCACCTCTTTGGCCATTTTTGGATTTTCCGGGAATGATGACACGTATGACCGCGAAGGGAACCGCCCAATGAGCTTCAATTCAGCTCATCAGAAACCTACTAGTGACTTCAAGGAGGCTCAGTCCATCTTTTATATACAGTCTATGGTTTAAAGTAAATATATTTTTTTAAACTACCCTCAAACCTTATGCAGGTGAAATATACTCTGACTTTTGCATTTTAACAATATAAAGCCATGTGTATTATATTTGATACATACAGTTTAAGACCTTTTGCATTATTTTATGGTAACAACTTCACCCTGTTGTACAGAATCCGATGCTTGTCTTTTGCCCCCTGGTGGATACAACGTTACAATAATGCACTACAATAATTTCGACATATCGCATGGTAATAAATGGTAAATAGACAAAACAAATGTTTTTAAAAAATTTACATTTTGTTAAATGTCCAAATAAAGACCTGAGGCCTGCAAATTGGTTGTTAGTCTATATCCATTCATATGCAACACATCCCTTTTAAATAAATAAACAATTATAATAATAATCATTATTATTTCCATCTTTATAATAAAAGCAATGCCTTCATTTTGACACCTTCCTAAGTTTGACTCCTCTCTTGCAAGCAGTGAGCAACCATGCTGTCAGCCTAAGGGATTTTTAGTGTAGTATATTAACAAGTGGCGCTGCAGCAGTGTACATGGTGTCCTTTCGTCCTTGTCTCAGGTGTTAAGATGAGGGTATAGCAATCATTAGGAAACCAAAATGTCCCTGGTGCGAGGTTAACACCTTTCATTTGGTAATTTTAAGCCACTGACCATGATTGAAATGCCACAGGACTGCCGAAGTGGCTGCTTCTGCAAAAGATGTGGAATAATGGTAATACTGCATAGCAAGTAATGATGCACAAACAGCAACAGCTATTTCCTCAGTGAGTCATCAATCACTGAGGGAATCCCGCTTCCCATTTTGACTGGAAACAACCTTCATTTGCAGCTGTGTGTGTCTACTGTATGAGTGGGCATGTCTGTGTGCTTATGTTTCTCTACACTTTGTTGTCTGCATGTGTAGGTGTCTTTGTAGTCTATGTGTAGTGCACATTGTCTCTGTATGTGTGTTTGTAAGCCGGTGTGGCTGTAAGCTTTTCTGTTTGTGTATGCAAGAGGAGGTCTGCTGTTGTTTTCCCCCTTTTCAGTGAAGTCTTTGCTGTTGTGCATACTGTAGTTTGGCACAGGAAGAGAGAAAGGCACAAAGATAATCATGACGCTGGGGAATAACAGAGTAATGAAGGAAACAGAAAGAGGACAAGGAAATGGAGGAAGAGAAAAACAAGAAAGAGGAGATCTGGTTCTGGTTACTACCTGTACTCATCATTGCTGGAGCTATCAGAATACAGCCTGCTGTATTTCCCTCTCTGTAGATATGTGCATGTGTATGTGTAGAAACTGTCGAACTGAAAGCATTGCCAAGGGGATGAGGGCATATTTCAGGTCACAAACTAGCTACAGATTTAATTTGTGGAAGAGCAACTTGATTATGTTCTCTCAGGCAAAACCAGCTCAGGGAAATGTAACTGAGATGACACAGGTGAGCACACGCATCAGGGGGGTGGCATATACAGTTCAACATACTGTGCACATGTTGGGTAAATACATTTATCAGAGTATTCTTACAATGGCTGTTAAAGCCAAGAATGGGAAATGTCTCCTTGCAAATTTGGAAGCATGGTTTTTATCGTTTTTAATCCAAAGTATGAATGAAGACAAAGAAATTAAAAAGAAATTAAAAAAGCTGTTTCAAAATACATTACCAAAAACTATATCGAATTAAATATAAAGTCAATTAAAATATTAGAAATTTAAAAATATTTCATGTTTCTTGTTCATGCCAGTGTACGAGTGTGAAGCTTGAGCGTTTTATTTTGAACCCGGTCAGATCATTTTCTATATTCATTATGCAGCATCTTCTGTGTTTTTAGACAGGACATTCCCTGAAAAACTAGTGACTACTATTTGACCTTTACTACCTTCTTTCTATGTACTTTGGTAAAAGAAAAAAGTAGTATTACTTACTATTACAATTACTATTTGTAAACACAAACCAAACCTACCAACAAATTTTCCCCTACAAAATGGGGGTCTCAAACATGCAAAAGAACCAATTATACTCATATTTTTACTTGGTCTATCTTTAAAGCAATATTATTTAGGCCCTATTATTTACAAATTTTTATTGTTAGGACTTTGCGCCATGCTGTTTTGGAGTGCAATTTACTTTTATACCAATGTTGTAAACACAAATCATGTTTCCCCCCACCATAGACAGCACTTTGAATTGGATTTAGAAACAGCAAAAATGGCTTCAGAAGCCACATAGTCAACAAAGCCAGGTTTCATTAATTTACCATTTGATTCACTCCACATTTGACAGAATAACTTCTATCATGACATTGAAGATCAACATCACAGAGAAGAATAATGAAAGGAATAATGACTATCAGTGATGTGTCATACAAACCGTAGAGCATTTGGAGCTTGACATTTTCTATTTTCAGCTGCATTTTAGTTTCAAATAATCCTAAACAAACGGTGGTAACAAAATCATTACTCTGGCCAATTCCACTTCACAACAATGCCAGGAGGAAAAGCTGTGGATTTATAGCTTTGAACTCAGCCCCAGCATCAAGCCATACATTCCAGTGTGTAAAGACTCATTCCCAAAGGTAATGACTTTTGTAGTTCACCCTCATTTGATCGTTAAAAAGTAAGCCGCCTCCCACAGCTCTCCAAATGCTGTGGCTTCTTGCTTGGCCTTGCTCCACCTAGCGTGTACAATTTTTCTTCATAGCTTGCTAGGTGCGTATCTGTTCCTAACTGTATATGCAAATCAGAAAGAAGTCTGAATTGGTTTGTGCCGGTTCTTCTAAAGTTACGTTCGAGACTTGGTGGTGCTCAGCAGATCTGAAGCAGAAACCAACCATTTAACTGTTGGCTGATTTTGCTCAGACCTTTAACACCTAAAAACATTTAATGAGCACATAAAAAAAGGTTAGGAACATTTTCGGTGGAGGCAGACATAAACATCAAGATAAAGATACATAGAGCAAAAAAGCAGGAATAGTAAAATTATATCCATGAGATAACTGGAATTTCTACTGTTTCCTTTATTCCCTTTGTAATAGCCATTCAAACACTGCAAAATCTGGACTTTAAAATCCTCTATGCAATCATTTGCTTTGATGCTTCAGTGTGAACACAAGGTTTCACATTAGCATTTTCAGTATTCTTTAGTTGTGACCATAGACTGTATATAAAAGATGGACAGAGCCTCTGTGCCAACTTGCATTCACTGTGCTGGACAAGTTGCATCTAAATTCTGTTGAAATTCCCCCGCGCTGCCTAAGTGGTTCAAGCCCTCGTATTTTCCTCCTCTACGTTTGCTCATCAGAGCAGCTTTAACTCATATGCTGTTAATGTGAACTAATTAGGGCTGCAACGAAAAAAGGCACCGTTGTCGACAATAAAAAAAGTCAATGAATTTACCTGTCGACCAGCGTTGGCAAAAAAAACCCCAAAAACTACAGAGTGAGACATCGTCTTCTTTTACTATCGCTGCTGAGTTGCACATGCGCAATAAAGTCCGCCAGGGGAAAAATATTGCGGCCAACCAGGGAACAAAACGGCGGCAGAGGACCTCAAAAGTCTGGGATAACTTCATGTTAAACTTAAAAAATAAATTACATGTGAGATTTGTAAAGCGGACCTTGCGTACCACGGAAGTACGTCCGCAATGCTCGACTATTTAAAGAGGAGGCACGTCGGACTTACATAACAACCTCATGCGAGATTTGAAAGCTGGAAGTGAAATAAGAGATATTTAATATTTATGAGATACATAATCCGATTACTCGACTAGTCGTTCTAATAGTCGGTGACTAATCGACTATGAGAATAGTCATTAGTTGCAGCCCTACACATGAGCATGTGAGTGGAAAGGCAATGAGAATGTTCCTGATGTGAGCTAGCTGGGAAGAGGTTCCACAGCTGGACAGTCTCACAACCCAAGCATCATGCGAGCTACCTGGGAGTCCAGCAAACACATTCCAGACCAGCACCTTTCCATCAATAACACCTTGAAAGATTATGGAGCGCCCATCTTTACCTGAACAAGTCACTTTAACAGTCTTGTGGTGCTATGATGGGTATGTGGGAGCCATCAGCACAGTGTGGGATTCCACATCTGTTATCAGTGTAGACAGCCATTTTTTTAACCTCCCTTTGTCAAGAAAATGATTCTGACACCAACAACATCTCCGAGCGGTTGTGATGCCGACTCCAAAAATATGTCCAATCTTTCTGTACTCTGAGCTGATGGCAAGCATCAACAGGGCAAAACCCACTCGCTTCTTTCGGAGCACACATGCCTGGAAAGTGATGTCTTGCCACTGCATAGCTGCCTTGCTACAAGGACCCCAACTACATTGGCTCTAAAGTGTAATGGAAAATGACCTAAAGTAAACAGCACAGACAGAAAAGAGGACAGAACCTGCTGGTCTAATGTGGATTAATTGGGAGCTGCTTTGCTATCCATGGGAAATCACACTTTAGGCCAAGGTGAGGAGAAAAAAACAAGTTGATGAAAAGTAAAGAAGTGGAAGAGTGGAAAATAAACGTGTACGTTACAAAATGTGGAAAAGTAAAGAGCATAAGTAATTGTGGAAATAAAAATAGACAAATATGAAAATAAACAAATAAATCAATATACAGAAAAATGAATGGAAAATGCAAATTTTTTAAATTTTATTTTCACATATATTTATACATTTATTCTGATTGTGGCAGTTTTTGTTCTCCATAGCTCCTCAGACAGAACTCGTGGTAATCAAATCAGCATCACAAAAGAATAATTTCTCAATCTGAAAAGTGAGGAAATATGGCACCTCTATCCAATGAAGTCATTTTAGAATTTAATGAAAGGTAACTACTGGACAGACTGGTTGAATTTATCTGTATATATATCAAGCCTGTTTGTGCCAACAAAATAATAGATTCATGGGGTTTCCTGTAGTGTCACAAGCTGAGAAGACAACTTTTCACTCATCCAAATCTTCAAGGTTGGCTGAGCACACACATTTGAAGCACCTTCTTGCTTACAGCACAAGAGCCACCCCATGCAATTGCAATGGTCCAGTCTGTTCGGAAGCACATGGCTGTTTCTATCTGAATTTCTCTGCCTAGCTCTTCCCAGAGGCTCCCATATTTCAAGCAGCACCCACCTGGTCAAGACCACATCTCATAAATAATCAATCCCCAAGATGAAACAAAGTCAGTTGCATGGCAAATGTTTGAGTAAAATCTGAATATTAGAGGTGACCAGTGAACTAAACACTAATACACTACAACAAAGATGCTGTTATAAGGATGTGTGCTACTCACCAACAGCAAAGCAAATGAAGTTGGAATAACTGCACTGGTTTAGATTTTCTAAGGAAACAACATTCAATATTCACACAGATTCAACAACATAAATTAGATTATCTGGTGATACAGATGTACATACATACTGCCCTCTGCTGGAAGCTGCAGCAGCTCCAAAAACTACTTTTAGTTTATCTTAATAAATGAATTTTATTCCATTATTTGCTTCCAGAACCCTGAAGAGAAGACTTAAAAACAAGCAGTGTAAGGAAATAAATCCAGATTATGCTTGTCTGAAATGTGCAGCTCATAGAGGCAACACTACAGATAACAGCGGTGCCTTCTGACCTGGGTTTTCCCCCACGCGCTTCCCCTCTTCAGTGATACCACACACACACACACACACCTCACACCACTACACAGGAAATGTTTGTTGACTTTACATTTCCAAAAGCCCTCAAAGGGAAGCAATGCTGACACAGACACTATGTGAGCGAGTCGCATCATGGCTCGTCGTGTCTCCTCTGTCTTTACTGTAAGTCACTTTGTTACAAAAAGATGACAAAATTACCATCAAAATATTTCATTTTCATGGAAATTGCATTGTGAATTTTGTATTCATAGTCAAAATGATGCTCAGGCATCTACTTTAAAAATACATTAAACCCATTCTGGTTCAACCGTATTAATAATAATAATGCACCACCAACATTAGTCAATGTTGAGGTGGCCCAGCTTCATGTTATCCTCAGCAAAATGACAAATTTATTATGTGTAGGTAAAGGGTCAGGGTAAATCCAATAGGACTGAATGTCTTACTCATTTTATCTGATGTGTTTAAAGGATTAAATTTGAAATGACTACCCGTGGAAAAAAATTACAATTTCCTGATGTTCATCATTCAGGATCAAGTCTACAGAAGTGTTTGGTTTAACAGCTTTGAGCTCATTATAGCTTTGCAGGAGTGTATGTCACTTTTCTCAAAATAGATTAAGCAGTCTCATTTTGAAAAGATTTCCTTCTCTCTGCTTGTCCAGAACGACTTTTGAAACATGCCACTCTGCAGCAAGCTTTAAAATTCAGTTCACCTACAAAGAGCTTTAAAAAACAGCCATAAACTGCAAAGGGCACCTTGCATTGTGCTCCAAGCAGGAAGACAGTAAAGTCACAGCTAGTGGACAAACACTGGGTGGGATTTCCTTTCCTCCTCACTGGCTCCTGCCTTACATTGTCTGCTTTTATAGATGCTGGCCAAGTGCTGCTTGCTAAGGAGAATAATAAAAAGGGTCTGTCGTGACACTACACGCGATCACAACAAACGCACACAAAATGCAGACTGTCGCAGACGTGGACTATGAGCCAACATTATTTCTGACTCTATATCACATTTTAATACCGATACTGCAAATTGTTACACATAGAAAGCATAGTGGCATAATACTTTTCACAAAATAGTAATAACAAAAACGTTACACATGACAAGGATAACGATCAACGATGATACAAATTTGCAACCTATTATGCATCCATTTCACAGCACTATGTAAAAATCGCTCTCTATTGGTTTAATTGTTTTAGTTTTATTCATTTCTATCTTTTTATGCCAACAGAACAAAATAAAACAGCAACCAAGCAAACTAGTCCTATTCCAACAAAATCCTCTTTACTCTGTAAACAAATAACTCCCAGATATCAACTCTGGACTTGAGAGAAAACAGATGTAAAAGGCTAGAGGACCTCTACTTGGACTCAAGGATGTTTTCTGAGAACGACATTATAAAAATGTTTTTGAATGAGAGTAGAACATTTTTAAATAAGAAAAATATCTAGCCAGCTGTAGACTTCCAGCTGTTCTTCATCAGAATAGCTGCTGTTTTAGACACAAATACTGGAAATATGAAAATAAAAACACAAGATCATGTATCTGAAATTAAACATGGTTTCTTCTACAGGTCATTGAACAATGATAGAAGAAAAAAGGCATCAACCTCACAAGGTACTCATAACATTTTGGGTATTTCTCATCCATTTAATGTAACGTTCAGTTAATTAACTTGTCATGTTGCGCTGTAATCCCAACCTTAGTCATGCACAACTAGACAAATGCAAATGACACAATGGCCACGTTTAATGAGAGATTCAAATCCCCTTTAATTCACAATAAAAAACAAATCCTCTTTTAAACACCTAATTCCAAATGAAAATGGCCATTCCAAATTAAACTTAATCATCCAAAGTGGCTGGTTGATTTTAAACCATGTACACACTCGTTCCGCTTTAAATAAATCCAGTCGCTCAGCGCACGCTCGTTCCCTTACACGTACTCTACCTCCCTTCTCCTCCTCAGCTGACCAAAGTGAAGTAGTATGCTGTGTCGAGCTGCTTCTATAATCAAAATTAGAGCGACAATGGTTCTTATTACGCCTTCTTTCAAAAAAGACGAAATGAAAAGAAAGCAGGAAGAGTTTATTTTCTTACTTAAAACAAACTCTGTTCCTGCTTCAAAACTTACTTAAATGAACAGTTTTATCATAATTGCTAACTTTTCAATGGAATAACATCCGTTCAAAGATATATAATAGTGTCAAAACAATAATGAAAAAACATGGATTCGTGACCTTGATTGGAGTGAAGCAGTAACACAAGCACAATGTTAAATAAGTACAGGTGAATATAAATCAATCAAAATAATCAGGCAAAGTTTTTGGAATGATTACGTAATGATGTGGCAGTAGTGACTAATCTATCTTGTTGTCTTTATCTTTATGCTGCAGAAAGTTTTAATCAAGTCTTTATTCATTTAAATCAGACACTGATTTATCTATTCAAGTTAGTGAATAAAGGGCTTCTAAAGGCCGCTGATAGAGCTGGAAGTTAACTGACTGTCCAGAGATCCTGTACCCAAGCTCCTCCATTAACAGCTTTGTCCATAGCTTGATTTCTCTGCTGTCTACCACACAGTGGTTAATGAACGGCACTTAAAACAATTAACACTTTAACAAATTCCCCAAGTAGCCATTACAATCTAACTCAAACTGAGACTGTAAAGATGGTGAGCTTCAAGTTCACAGAAAAACAGCATGACATACATGCTGAGATGAAGTGAACTGATGAGTCTGATGAGAACAATTTTTCAATTCAGAAAAATACACCAGCATGAGGGTAAGCCCTAGAATAAGCCAACCAAGAGACATGGTGAGACCTGAGCTGCTGTCAAGCGGCATTATGTTTGTATGTCAAACGGGTCATCCCGTGGCTTTCCTCTTTATGTAAGCCTTGAAAACTGTAAGAATATTCATAAATAAAGAGGATAACGCAGTTATTGGTGGATTATTTTAACATCACCTGTATGGCTTCTCTCGCCGTGAGAGGGCTACATTTACATTTTTTAAATAGCACCAGTGTGAAAACTTTGATACCCAATGATCAAGATTCTAAATGTAGGGCCGCGTTACTTTTGAGCCAGTGGAAAAGACGCAGTGTCGCATCGCAGCAGCGCGCGGGTCACTCACCGCTCGTAGATCAGTCGGACACACAGCTATGAGGGGAGATGTTTCAGCTTCACAAACAGCAACGATGTGCAGTTTATTTTTTTCTAGTTTGTTTTTTTAAATAAAGGGGCAGTGGTGGCCTTGTGGTTACAGAGATAGACTTGGCTCTGGAGAACCTGGGTTGAAGTGGGCTGGCAACTAAGGTAAAACCGTGTGCACCTGACCAAAGCCCTCCATGGGCGCTGGAATCTGGCAGCCCACTCCTCCTAGGATGGGTTAAATGCACAGAAAGAAATACCCAGCTGGGATTAATAAATAGAATAAATTAAAAACTAAATGTGTTGGTTTTTCCTGTCTGAGTCCCGTGTTTAATATAATTTTTTAAATATTTTTTTGAAGGGCAAATTTGTTTACAGAACAAAGACTTTATTCTCCATCATACTTATTGTTTTTGGTTGTGTTTGGTTTTCATTCATTGTTAATGAGACTAAGAGTCCGTTTTATTTATTGTTGTTTTATTATTTAAAATTTCTTCCAGTTCCAGTGTAAAATGTTCTTTAAAAATGAAAGTGTTTTGATCTTTGAAAGGGTGTACATGCATTGTTATGGCATTGCAATTATAATAGTTGAAAATGGTCTCAAAATGCATTATCACTTGCAATGTTATCTTTTATTGCAATAATTTCTGAGAAAATCTATCCCACAGCTAAATTTGTTATTGTGACAGGCCTATTAAAAATCTTTATTAATAAATAAGGGATAAAGGGGATTTTAGTGGATTATATTAAAAAGCTGTAACATAGCCCAAAATCAGCATCTCTCACTAAAATAATGACCAAATTCTGTTCAGTAATAGCTAACCTTGATATATTAATGAATAAAAAATGACTGTGTTCATCTTACTGAATAATCTGTAAGATCATGAGCCCATGCTTAGAAACACCTTTTTTAGAAGGGAAACCAGGTAAAAAGTTGTTTTCTCCAGTAAAACACAGACTTGCACAGCTTAGATTTGCAAAGTCTGAATAAACCAGAACTCTTTTGAAACAATGTCCTTTGAACAGTGAAACCATAATACACAACACCAGTTTTTTTTAGAGAAAAACCAAACACACCATATCAGCACCAACACTTCGTACGACTTGCCAAGCACAGTGGTGGAGGGGTGATGAATTGTGCTTGTTTTGCAGTCAGTCGACCGTGAACTCCTCTGAGAGGAATTCTTTGGGATCCCACTGAAGAAGCTGGAAAATGTGGCCGGGGAGAAGAAAGTCTGTTCTTCTGGCAGCTGCCCCTGAGACGCGACCCCAGATAAGAGGCCAGAAAATGGATGGATGGATTACCATGGCAGTCATCAAGCTCCTATCTCTGCTCTCAATCTGTCAACAATGACACCACGGAGGTCTTCATTGACGTATTGGAGCTTGAACCTTGGGTCCAGGGTTGAAGGTATGTCAAAGAGCTTTTCAGGTGCTGAATCACTGTATTTGTCACTGAGATAACCAATTATCTTTACTTTAATGCTTTTAGCAAGGGCCGTGTCTTCCTTCTGAACCTCCAATAGGGAGTTGTTATAACAAAATACATCCTTAAATATTTCTGCATCTATAAATTCAACAAGAGGGCTAAGGCTCCATTCAGTCTGCAGGTAAAAGTGCCTAATCTGACTTTTTTGCCCATATATGACCCATGTCAGATGTTTTTATTACAGCATGTAGTGCACAAATTGGTTGTTTTTTTTCAAACCGGAACCAGGCCACTTTCATATGTGATACTAAATTGGATACAGATCCAATCTTTGTCAAAGCAACCTCAGTCTGAACAGTCATGTCTCAATTCATCAGACTTCAAATAATTGAAGTGAGACAGATGTCACCAAACTGCACCTAGGGAGACAGAACACAGGAAGATCAACACTTACCCCTATTTACACCGGGTGCTTGTGTGGCGCATTATGGCCGATACCTCCACAACTATTGTCCTGGAAGTGGAAAATCTTTTATGATGTTGTGGATTAAAGCCAGGCAGAGTGCACTCACGGATGCTCTGCACATCACATGCTCCAAGTGTGGATTGACCAGCCAGAGGTCGAAACGAAACCGCGGCGCAGCCTGAACACGGTGCACACTCACCCAGTGTAAGTTGGGGGTAATTTCCTACTGTAAATACCACCAACTTGTTTTTATTGATAATTACATAAGTTGTCCGTATGTGTGGTTTATAAATCATTATCACCAAAATTGGCTGGTGTTCTCATGGTTCACATTTTTACAACTAGTTTGTCATTTTCTATAATAAAATATATGCATTATTAAAATGATATTTATTGGTTCCTTCACACCCCACGTAGCTAAAGGTAATCTGAAATGAGCCTCACTGCGCTCTCCCTCACCAGAAAAAAAGGAAAAGTGGATGTACAGAGTGTAGCAGAAAAAGTCCGTTGTTGCTGTTAGTTATAGATAAGGAGTGATTGTTTCTGTTGGGTTTTTGTTTCCACTTGTGACCGTGTGCGTTTATGAAAAAGTGTTTCATCTGCTACCGTTTAATATTTTGTTTATTCAATTGGATAAGGCTGTTGCTGCAATGTGCCAAAGTCTGGCTCAGCAGGCTCGAACAGCGCGATTTTCGTAGGTTAGCTCACATTGTAGCTTATCATTTTTCTTTTTTTAATCGTGCTGTTCCCTAACCTTGGCTGTTTTTTCATGCTGAATATCCATCCACCCATCCATGGCGGGGGCAGGCGCCTAAGCAGGGAAACCCAGACTTCCCTCTCCCCGGCCACATTCAATAGCTCAACCGGGGGGATCCCGAGGCGTTTCCAGGCCAGCCGAGAGATGTAGTCCATCCAGCGTGTCCTGGGTCATCCCTGGTGCCTCTTTTCGGTGGGACGTGCCCGGAAAACCTCACGAGGTGATGCACGAGCCACCTCATCTGGCTACTCTAGATGCGGAGGAGCAGCTACTCTACTCTGAGCCCCTCCCGGATCACTGAGCTTCTCACCCTATCTCTAAGGGAGAGCCCGGCCACCCTGCGGAGAAAACTTATAGTGATATATTAATGTAGAATATAAAATTAATAAAATAAAGTGCATTAAACCAATAAAACATTAAAACATCATTACTAACACTAGCAGCATCACCATGACATCTGATAGGCTACCATAATCATGTGACATCAAAGACACATAAATAATACACTGAGGCTGGTTTTTGCACGTATTTTTGATTAATTAATGTTTTGTATGGTAACAGTGTTATATCAATATTCATAAAGGTTTTTGATTGGTGGATAGCAAAGTATCGACTCCAGAGTATTGATGCACCCATTCAGGATATTGGTCAAAACTTGTGTGTTTTCATGTACGCAGATGATGTTGTCATTTTTACTCAGCTTGAAAACATCCATTAGACATCTTTAATTCTTACAGCTGCAGTGAATCCAGTTCAGGAAGGGCTTTTAAAATCACATTTCCTAAAAACACCAGCAAAATAATTTATAATACTAAAAATCAGCCAAAAGTTCAGCCATGTTAAAATGTTTTTCTGAGAGGAAAAGGTGGAGATAAAAATAAATTAAAATACTTTATTTATCCAAGAGAGAAATTGCAATGTTTTAGTTAAAAAAAAAAAAAAAAGTCAAAGCAAAACAATAATAAATCAGGACCATGGGTTTATGTACTTGTCTCCGTTTTTTTCAAACCAAGTACAAGTAATAACACTTACATTTGAGTACTTGCGAATAGCAACATGAATGATGTGTAAATCCCATTGAAATTCACTAGTAAGGAGTGTGGACCTTTAAATAGCTCCTAAATAAAGCACGAGTACACACTCAGAGTATCAGACCTATACTGGTATCAGTCAGTCCATTACTATAATTGTTTAGCTGATGAAATCTCCTCTCGAGGGTGATGCCTGCTGGCAGGAATAATTGCCCGTATTCTTTTGTTGTGCAATAAACATGAAGGAACCTCTCACTGAACACACTCATAAAGAATAATGTACATTATTTTCAGCAGCTTTAGACATTGTGAATAAATGTAATTAAATGTAATTAAATCCCACATTATCTTAAAAGTCCTTAAAAGCAATGGGGATCAAAGTTTGAAATTCCATTCGGAGGAAAACCAGTCCCTCTTCTGTGCAGCCTGATGCTGTGAATTTGCAGTGTGAGTCAGCCGTGCTAATCTATCCACTCTCAATTGGAATTACATACCACAACATACAAGTGTCAACATGAAGCTCCGCATGAGGGATAGAGAAGATGAAAGTAATACCACAACGCTGACTCAGATGTAGTTCTTTTATCTAAACCAAGCTTTGTGTACATTATTCCTGGGGAAGATCTGGCACCGTTTGTCATATTTGCAAAATGAAAAACAGGTCAGTGGATGGAGGCAGTAAAGACAGCTCGGAGAATGAGAAAACATGTAAAAGATCAATGCAAATGCAGCGTGGAAAGTATGTTTCACACCACTGTATCGTTGCATCATCAGTTGTTGTGCCGGTGTCCATGCACTGGCCGGTGTTTCTACCTGGAACATCTGCAGATGAGGACACGCCCCACCACAAATTTAAAGCTGACAACAGCAGGTTTTTCTGTTTGGTCACATAGGAACAAAAAAGCTATTTCATGTTTATATCACACAGTATCCATGGAGCCTTGTACGGAAAGGTAATTATTTTTAATTTAGATAATCTAAAGATGAAAATACAAGTCCTGTATAAGTCACAAGGGATTGTTTGAAACCACGAAAAGAAGAAATCAGTCATCAGATTTTCTATGAAAATGAACCCACATGTAAAGAAAAAGTACTACAGATTTTTAGTATAATAGATGTGGTTATGCTAATGAAATCGTGCAACCATAGAGTGGTCTGCTTTACATCTGTGGTGGGGACTGTCCTCATGTGGAGTGTCTACTTTGGGCACCTGTTGTTGAGGAAAATGTGCTTTACAAATAAACTTGAACTTGAAAATCTTTGGGTTATCTGGGTGGTGTATGCACACGTATGGAGCCAACATAAGTTTTTATGGTTTTATTTAATTATATAGGTCATCCCATTGAAACATTTACAAGAGAGGCCTTTGAAGTTGCTCAAGTGGATTAAAAAAATTCAATAAAATAGTAAAACAGATCCTAGCCTCTCAGTGTTGCTCAATCAACGTGGGACTAAAAGGTTACTAATTTCAGTAGCTTTAGAACAATATTTGTTGCGGCATCATCTGCTACTGGAGAACAATTATGATGACTCAGAAGAGAGGCTGTCATAATTCAAGCGAAGTACATGAATAGAAAAGCTTGAACCTGTTTCGGTCTGAGGAGTAACTGATGTAATTAGTTTCAGCAGAGCAAGGCAGTTTATTTGTACAGCCCATTTCATGTACAGGACAATTCAAAGTGCTTCACATAAAACAAAACCATTACAGATATTAAGAAATATTAAAACAACAAGAATCACAATAAAATCCAAAATGACATTAAAATGATTAAAAAGGGAAGTTAAAAAGTTACCGTGCAGAATTCATTCATAGGCGCATGAGAGGATTTTAACCTGGATTTAAAAAGTCCACATTTGGTGAAAGTTTAATCTCCACGTTTGCAGCATCCGGTAAAAAGATTCGGCTACACACGTTCTTTACATGACAACACTTTATGCATATTGATGAGTGCAGCATCTGGCTCAGGTAAACTCTTCTTCTTCAGGCCCAGCCAAGCAATGATAGATCCATCCATCCATCCGTCCATCCATCATTCCATCCATCCATCCATCCATCCATCCATCCGTCCATCCATCCATTCGTCCATCCATCCATCCGTCCATCCATCCATCCGTCCATCCATCCGTCCATCCATCATTCCATCCATCATTCCATCCATCCATCCATCCATCCATCCATCCATCCATCCATCCATCCATCCATCCATCCATCCATCCATCCATC
>JBAMHW010000022.1:22774605-22785572 GCA_037177495.1 Rhadinocentrus ornatus | reverse complement strand
ATACCTTTCAGGTGCTGGAATATATATATATATAAATATATAAAAATTAGATATAGATTAGATATAGACATATATAAAGTAGCGTATTTAATAGCAGTTGTCTCAGAATCGTCTGGATCTTATAGCTATATTATGATCTGTGATAGATGGGATATTGAAAGTCTTGGAGGATTTTGCATTGAAGAACATCTGAAATTGGTTGATGCATGTTTTGCAGATTGTTAAACCTCTCCCCATCTTTATATCTCAGATACTCTTTTTTTCTAAGGTCCTATTTGTAATACTGTATCATGTTATCAAAGCGCTGTTAATTAATCAAATCAGGAACAACAGCTGATTCTTTATACTGCATCTTACTTTTCCAGCCTTTTCCCAAATATTAGGCTTTATTCGGAATTCAGTTGTCATATTTCAATACAATTACCTTTTAAATGTAAAGATGCATTATGTAATTTCTCACCTGTTCTGGACTTGTTTGATGGCACAGTAACATTTATTATGTGCATTTCGGGAACCATCACTGCCCAACAGCGTCCAGAGGCTGAGAAACTGCACTATACAACTTTGTGTTCTGTTGCGTGATGTTGCAGCCAAATTCTACTGAATTCACCAAGTCCCTTTCTAGCAAACAGTTTTAAACACACTGGCCATTTTGAACGTGCACTGTGATTGATTCAGCAAAGAAACCCAAGATGACATGACATTATCAGAAGAAGAGAGGAAAAGAAAGAGCGAAAGAGACAGAGCAATAGTCAAGATAAGAAACAAGATAAGACTTTTTGCTGTCTGGACCGAGCTCACAGTTCAGGATGCAAGCTAGATGCTGAATTAGACATTGATAGGGGGTAGGTCACGAATCTGCACATGTTCTGTGGTGTGTCTTTAAAAAAGCAAAAACATGGAACTTTAGAGTATTTTCAGAGCATGTAGGCCTATTTGCGTCTAGTTGATCGTATCATGGAGCAGCTGAATTATCTGTGTGTTAGCTTAATTTTCACAGCTTCAATTTTGTGAGTTTTGATCTGACCAACTTCTTTATGTGCATTTAAATATGCTCTAGTTAGGTTTTGCCATTTTCTCAGTGATGCACCCCCTATTGATGGCTAAAGGGCTCGACACATGGGAGGCGACGTCGCTATCTATTAATTTCCTATGGAACTTGTGCGATAAGGCAAAAATTGCTGCCCTCCTCAAGCGAAAGGCGACGTTTGTGCATGTAAAATGTTGTGCTTGTTTATGTAGACATGCACACGGGGGCTTGTGACGTGACACAACCTTCTGGTTTGAAGACGACTGCTCTTCCTCCTGAGCTACAGCCACCCACACAGGGTGAATTAGTCTGAATGTAAGCTCTGGATTTATCTGGTTCAGCCTTGAGGTCCACAATCAAATGATGATATCACAATGCTGTTTTCTTGTTTGTAAAATAGGATGAACCCAGAGTTGTCTTTTTCTTTTGTACAATAGAGTTAACAGCAAGATTTCTGTCAATTCGAGCAAAATCTTCTGACTCTTCATCCTTCATGCCTTGTCTGTCATGGACTGCTTTGAAAATGTCCAAATTCCCTCCAATATCATAACCAATAAATTTCTTGGAGAAAAGCAATTAGAGAGCTGTCGCTGCTGTTTGTCGTGTCCCGTGTATTCGGTTTAACCTGGGTGGCGATGAGTTTCGCCTGTCGCTCTTGTTGGTCTACCTTGTGTCAAGCCCATAATTCGGCATCCATCTTGCATCCTACCTGTACTGTGAGCTCTCTTCAGATAGTAGAAAACAGTCTTATCTTGACTCTTGGCTTATCTCTTGCTCTGTTTATCTCTTGTTTCCTCTCTTCATTCTATAAAGTCTTCTAACATCTTTGCTGAATCAGCAACGGTGCGTGATCAAAATGGACGGTTTTCTTGCTAGCGTGTGATCCGTGCGCAAAGCGAAACTCAGCTGCAACATCACACAGCGTCATGCATTAAAAAGGTTGCATGGTTTCTCAGCCAAGGGACACCTGCTGGGCAACATATTTATGTCACTGTGCCACAAAACAAGTCTGGAACGCTGAGTTTTAAGGTTGAAAAGTTACAAAGTGGGTCTTTAAAATCTTTTTGGACTGACAACATTTTCCCCACTGTTATTTAAAATATCCTGCCAGCATGTCAGGGGGAATTTTTGCTTAAAAGAATACGGGGATTTCAAGATTTTTGATTGTTGCCATGCTGCCTTTGGATCAGTAATATTTTTATTTCCACCTTAAGCTCTCTTATCTTTACCACTAAATCATTACTGCTTTCTGCTGTAAAACAATCCCTCATATGATATTTGAAAACCTTCGTTCATACAGTTTTGCCACAGATTCACTACATTCACACTTTCTAAACTAAGCTTTGATAGGAGAAAACAGACACTAAGATGTGGCACAGGTGTGTTTTACAATTCACAGGTCATCTTTACCTTCTTCCATGTCTTACAGGGGCAGGCATGGTGTGGGCCACCTGGCAGTGGAAGGCAGGCCAAGGGTGGGGACGCATAGTGGGTGTTCTGCAGCGTCTACACTGGATCATGCTCATACTGTCTGTGGCTCAGCAACTGTGTGTGTGTTGTGTAACCCAAAGCTGTGGATAAACTTATCTTTCTTTTTTTAATTAGCTGTCAACTGGCTTTACAGCACAGTGAAAAAAAGAATGTAATAAAAGAACAAAACAATTAATTTAATTAACTAGAAGTGACAGTTTCTCTAATGAAGAAATGATAAATAACGTTGTAATGTATCATGTCACTCGAATCTCATGAAAACATCAAACAGCTGCTCAGCGTCTATTTTCAGCATGTAGCAACACTTTTTACTGTAAAAAACAAACCAGACCTCATTATTTTCAATAATGTTTTATGTTTCTCTAGCTTGAATCACATTATATTTAACTTAATATACCCCATACAGATTATAATGTTAGTCATAAAATGAATTACAGTTAAATTAGTAGGTGTTCAGTTGGCTCTAACCCTCATTACATGTTGAAATTTCCTTTTGGGTGTAAGGGGAAAATGTTATGTGTGTTAGTCTAGAGGTTGTAATTGGTTAGTAAGGCATTGCTTTTGCATGAAAATGCATGAAAAAATAATTGCATGAAGGCAGATTTTACCTACAACCAGTCCCGTCGCCTCATTTTCCCCAGACAAGACACTCTCACGCACCCAAACAGGCGGTGGTTGTAGAGTTGTGTGAGGAGAGGACAGGAGGAGGGGGTAATTTAAGGCTGAATTAGGGCCTTTTATGCTGATGCCACATTGTCAACATGGCCTGTAAAACCTCCTTCTTCACAGCTCTTCCCTCCCCTTCCCTGCCATTCTTCCCTCAGTTCCACTTTATTTGTTCTAATTCCAGCGACTGGCTGGGTCTTGCCTGGATTTGGAGAGTGCTTGGTTTCAAAGGGTAATTGACACCTTACCTGTAATTTCATGGTTTCACTCCACCTGCCTTTGATGTCTGAGTCTTGGTTGAGGTTGGAATACGAATGGAAGAGGCTCAAACGCTGTGCTGCTGCATGCTTCGTCGTGAGTCTCTTCCAGCCTGCCGGAGTGTTTTTCCGGACATGAATTACGTCTTTTACAAACCCCACTTTATCAAAGAAGGGAGGATGGGACAGGGGAGTGGGGGTGGGGGTAGTTGTGGTGACAAATAGAGTATAGAGTTCTCAAGACTGACTGAAGGATAGAGGAATAAGATGACTCAGGTGCAGAGATATCAGCTTTTCTATGTCATTATGTGAAAACCACATTATAAAGAAAAAAAATTACTCATCTCATAGTAGGTTGTCCAAATACTGGGAAGTTTGCTATTTGATTAATTATTTAAAAACACAATGGACATTTCGACTCAATGTTAATTCGCAAACACTTCTTTTAGCTGTATGATACGTGACAGCAGCACAACTTCGTTACAAGACACTGATCTACATCAATATATCATTTTAAGGATCAGAAGGCTAATTATTTAAATCCAAACTAAACGTATTCATCAAACATATTTCTATTTCTTTTCCCAGACCCAGACATCCCTACAGCTCCTCCCGGTGAAAATAACCTGTCCGAGGGTCTCCTCCCAATACGATGTGCCCGTGACCATGAGGCATCCTAATCAGATGCCTGAAGCACCTCAGCTGACTCCTTTTGATACTGAGGAGCAGCAGTTTCATACCAAACAGATTAGTGAGTTTCGCACCTGATCTCTCAGGTAGAGCAGGGCTGCCTTCCAGGGGAAGCTCATTTCAGCAGCTTGCATCTGCAATTTCATTTCTTCAGTCACTGCCCAAATTTCTCCACCATAGGCGAAGGTTGCAGCGTAGTTGAAGAGTAATTACTTTTGACGAAGCCCCAGTCCATCTCTCACTGCATCCTACCATCACTCACAAGCAAGATCCCGAGATTCTCTTCTGCCTGAGACAAAGACTCAATCCCAACCCACAGGGAGTACTCCACCCTTTTCCAGTGGAGAACCATGGCCTCAGATTTGGACAGGCTGACTTTCATCCCCACTACCTTTCTCTCAGCTCAGAACCATCCTGGTGATCATCTGTTGAAAATCAACAGAGGCAGATCATCTGTAAAAAGCAGTGAGGTTCCCAAACCGTACCGGGATCAAAACTTACAGTAATAAATTGTGATACACACTTAAGAAAGAACATGTAGAATTATTTACATAAACCCAGCCTTGGATAAGTGACAAAAAATTTATGAATAAAATGATAAATACTGAGACGCAAACTGCAGTATCTGAATAGGGCTTGGCAATATGAACCATATTTTATTTCTCGATATTTTTCCCTTAAAATCACGATATATATCTCAATATATATATATATATATTTCTTTGTCAAGTAACCAAAGAGACAGTTCTAATTTACAGCCTTCAGTGCTGAATACACTTTTATTAAGGATCAGCAGCACATGTACATTAAAACAGCTGACTGAAATTAAAGTAGCTTTATATTAATTTAAATGCTCCTAAAACAAAATGAATGAAAAATACTTTTCAACGACCATAACAAAAATACAGCTGTGCAAAATGCAAAAGAAAAGATCCTTTTAACACAAAACAAGGTATCTTGATAAAAACAATATTCCCTCATTCTATATCGCATCTGATAAAGTCTCGATAGGCTATATATGAAAAGCTCGATATATTGCCCAAAGACTCCCAAACAATTTTCTAATTATTTTTATTTTATTATTGTTGCTATTTTAATACTTTGTCAGGGACCATGTACAGTAAAAACATACTCAGACCAAGTAAAGATGTGCTGCACCAGTTTATAGCTTTCTTGCCAGTTTCCACCTGCAGTCGCTGTGGCAGGCAAGAGAAAAACGTCAAAAAGGATTTGGTAGAAAAGGCAGAAAGAAATAAAAAAGTGTCCAGGACAAGACGGGTAAAAATGCAGAGTAGGCCGAGAGCGGTTACCACTGGGTAATCAACAATCTGGAGATGACTGAAATACTGAGCTGGCCTTATATACACTCGCTTCTTGATTGCAGAATAGGGTGCAGGTGAAGATTGAGGTTGCCAGGGAAACAGGCACACCCACCATCGCCACACACCAGAGCAGGAACCACAACATTATAAGTTATTGTTTAAGGGGGAGGGTTTATTAAAATGAGGCCATAAAAGGTATTTGGTTAAGTTTAGAAAAACCATCATTGATGGGCTTTAAAATATATGATTTTGTGGACATGATAAAGAGATGACACATTCCCAAGGTGATGTACCCGGGGATTGTTATCTTAAGCTAGCACTTCTGAAAATCCTTTGTTTCCCTTGGTCTGTAAAGGTACCCTGCACATTTAAAACTGACACAGTGATGGTAAGCGAGCATCAGAGACATTTTACACTAGCATGCTGCAAGGCAATTTTTTCCTTTTAATTATTTTCTTCTCTATTTCTTGTATTTTTGAACCTGCTATGGTATTTGCTGAAAGAAGGTGTAAGGTGGTTTTATTTGGTTGCAATCTGCAGTTAATGCATCCTGTACACTAGACCTTTAAAATTTACAACGTTTCAGCACAGCCAAAACTATATACAATATATGATCATTAATAAAGAAGCAGGAAACAGAGTATAAATTACTGTGGTCAATGCTCGATGCTGAAAACATCCACATAAATCATAAAAGAAGAGTGGAGACAAGTGCAATAATAAATGGTTTTGTTTGGCCAGTTAAATTGTCTTCTATTTACAGTAAGAAAAAGTAAAGGTCATATTGTGAAATTACATCACAAGACTTGTTGGTCAACTGTAAATATGTCATATAAATATCAAATTGTTTATGCTGGAAGCTGTAATGCAACCAAAAGCTGTAGACAATCAGTTAGAAAGATTGTTGCAAAATCATTGGACAGTTTATTTAATTTTTTGGAAATTTCCTGCTTTGCACATTAGAGTCGCTCCTCAAGGTGAGAGGAAAGCTATACCTGCAGATCCAGGCGGGCAGGGGTGAGTGATGAGAGGGGAGTGACAGGAAAATTGCATTTGTGCAACCATGAATCATTACAAACAACCCTTTAAAAGGCACCCCTCACTGTAATTACCTCCTTTGCAATGCTCTATTACGGGGTACTTTATTACCTTCTATCACTTTGCTGTGCCTGCCTTGGCAGATGTAGACCTCACACTGACTAACAAAGCTTGGCAGGTGAATCAGTGTGATTTTTCTGTTTGAGTGCTATAGTAAAACCTGAAAAAAGAGCAGCGATGTCAAGAGGGATTACATAATCTGTGACTCTTGGATGAGAGACGACACCTTACAAGCAGTCTGGGAATAAAATAAATTTGAAATATACTCTGTAAAAGTGACCTAAAGTAAATCTAGGTGGTGTAAATATTAACAGAAAATGTATTAGTAGTACTATTAATAGTTTGTTTAATAATAATCCTGCAGTTGTATGTTTTGGAGACTATTAGTAAGAATAAATAGCTCCCTTATGAGTGACATACCAACATACAATTATAACCACTAGCAGATATTTTTTATCAAAACAATTCAAAAAAGATTTTAAAGAAGAGTGTCAGATCTGTTGTCCTTGCTTTGCTAACTTTACAAAGTGATAAAGGAAAGTCAAAGCAACCAGTCCAATCACTCTTTTTGCCCTAAGCCTCTTAGTTAAAAAAAAAACATGTTTTAATTACCGACTTATTAATGCATGTATGGTGGGAAAGGTTTAGACCTGTTCCCCTCCTTTTGCACATGCCAGGTGCAATCTATCAGCACTGACTGTGGGGTTGGAGCTGAATATCTGACAGGTGTTTGCCCGTCAGTGTGCATTCCCTCTTCCTGGGTGACTCTGACAGGTCTTTAGCTGTTGTGGCGGAGATGGTTGGTTGTTGAGCATCTCAGCTGATTATACCGTGGAAGCCAGAGGCTGCCCTGAACAGACAGGCGTGGAAGCCAGGGGCGCCGCTGGAGAAGCGGGCCTCGGAGCTGGAGGTGACACCCGTGACTTGGTGGCGACGTGGGCTGTGAAGACAGGAACTGAATCTCTGTCATTGCAGTGCTGTGCTCCTTTCAAGCCTCTTCCAGCAGCTCAGCAACACCTGGAGAAGACAGAAGCATAGGTTTCATACCAAACAGTGCGATAGTCTTTAGCCACACGCAATCACTCCCAGGGCCCAGTGTTCTCTGCAACAGTGTCAATAAAGACTTTGACTACCTTATGAGCAGCCCAGAAGTCCTCAGAAGAAAGGGGGACCACTGGGACCTGCTCCTTATTACCGTCTGCTGGGTCCATAGTTGGTCAGATCCTTCTGTTATGTGTAGCGGCGGAGGTGAGGACCCAAACACAGATGTATGAGGGAGGTCTTTGCAGGTTGAGGGTTTTATTCTCTTCAACACAGGACAGGAACCAAACACGACAGGGGATGTAGCACATAACACAGGAAGTTAACCACATACAAGGATCTGACAGCTAGTAACTAAAAACCCAGGACCTCAATACACAGACTGAGGAATTAAACACAGGTGACTTGAATAAGTAATCAGACAGGTGCACGAACGAACAGAAACCAAAGAAACACAAAACTAAGCCTGAACACCAAACCCAAGAACCTAAACTGGAAACATGACCAAACACAAAAAACATAGAAACTAAACCAAGATCATAACCTGAACAAAACCTGACAAACCAGAACCAAACCCTAACAGAAATGCATGTTCTTTTGACAAGAAGTTGGTTATTTGGGGCATGTGATCTCAGATAAAGGTGTTTCCACAGACCCTGCCAACACAGAGGCAGTAGCCAAATGGCCAAGTCGCCATCAGATGTCCGAACTGTGCTTATTTTTTGGTTTTGCCAGCTACTTGAAAAGTTGGCAAGTCCCCATGTGTAAGCTGGTGGCGGAGCTAGTGGTCACAAAACCCATGAATAGGTATGGGCAGGCTTTTGACTCCACATGAACCCCTGAGTGGGGAGAGAGCTTTGAAGCTCTAAAGTTAAAGCTGGTTTCTGCTCCGGTATTGGCCTATGCAGACTTAGTATCTTAGTATCTGCTGGGACATAAGTGTGTAGTTTTGACAAATAAAAACCCACTGAGTTACTTTCAGTTAGCCAAGCTGGGGGCCAACGAAACATTGTTGGGCTGCTCAGCTTGTGGCTTTCGACTTAGAGATCAGGTATCGGTCGGTTTGGAGCGCTGGCACCTGAGATCGTAGCCATGGACTTCACATTGTTAGAGCCTTCCCATAAGAGGCTGGAAAACATCCTCGTAATGATGGATGTATTCAGTAAATACACCGCATTGACCAGTGGATCTTTAAGTCCCAAGTCATATTCACTCGGATCAAGGCAGGAGTTTTTAAAAGTATCCTGATCTGACAACTTCCTCATTTATATGATGTTGTAAAATGTGGTAAAATCACGAACCACCTCATTCCATCCAGAAGGTAATGGGTAGTGTGTGCGCTATTTTGCTATATTACCACACCCTATCAAGGGACTGGGGAGTCGCCTTTTCTGTTTATGTTTGGGCGCAACCCTCACCTGCCTATAGATTTCCTACTGGGTCGGGGGGGTGATGGGTTATGAGTAGGCCAGCTGGTTTATGTGTGTGAGCACAGCACTAAAGGTCTCCATAAAATCCAGGACCTCTGGAGTTCCATGCTCTACCAAGTTCTGAAGGCTCCTTTTAGTGTAGGGGCAGTTGATATCCCTGTGGATGACTTGCAAAAGACCCGGAATGTGCATCTTAGAATGCTGAAGGCTAAAGTGGGGCCAGAGGCTGTACCTGCACTTTCACAGCCTCTAGCCCCACTGCCTTCAGAGCCTGTTGATGAACCCTTCTGGGATGAGCTTTTGGTTTCAGCATCAGGGATGTCGGGATTAGCTGGTACCCCCTTACGTCAAATGCTGGGGGACACGTAGGGAGGTAAGTGACGCCAATGCTGTAGGTAATGTTGTTCCGGTGAGACGGAGGATTCAAACTAAGGCCAAGAGACAGCGAAACGAGGATTTACCTGGAGCTATTTCACCACCGGGGAAAGACTCAACGGACATTCTGATCTCTATAGATAAGAAGCTTAGTAGCTTGGATGCGTGTTTGAATCTGGTGGAGATTCTCCACAAAGAGTTCCAGGCGCTACGTGAGTCACTGGAGTTTAGCCAGAAGCAGGTAGAAACCCTCGCGGCAGAGACTCAGTAAAATCCCTCAATGACGGCTTGACCCGACTCTCTGAGGAAAATAAAAAGATTAAAGAAACGGTGATGGATTTGCAGGTGCGGCGCATGAGAGATAATCTAGTGTTTGCAGGGATTCCAGAGCAGGCAGAGGAAGAACCCGAGATCACGGTGACAAACTTCATCAAAACTCACCTGAAGCTCCCCAAGGAAACGGTTGGAAACATCTCCTTTCATAGAGTCCATCGTCAGGGTGGGAAAAAACCAGGGTCTAATAGACCAAAACCCATTGTAGCCAAGTTTGTCAGCTTCAAGCAGAAGGAGCAGGTGAAGAACCAGGGCCACGAACTGAAGGGAACGAACTTCGGAGTAAATGACCAATATCCGAGGGTGATTCTGGACCGACAAAGAATCCTGTTTCCCATCAGGAGAAAATTCGTCGCTGAAGGTGCTTGCGATGTCATCGCGGTGGACAAATTATTTATTAATGGACAGCTGTACCGCGACGCGGACGTCACTCCGTGGCTCTGCTGATGTGTTGGTATGTGCTTCCATTTCTCCATATTCTTACTAAATCATGTCAATGCATAAACCTGCCAATAAAAGATCATTTCGTTAACTCACTGCCTGTCTCCACAACAATGCCCTTAACACGGATGTGTTTCTTTAATATTTTTTTTTCTTTTGGCACTGTCGATCTTTTCACTTTTCACTCTTCTTCTCTCCGACCCTTTCACTGTTAGCGGTAATCCCACTTGTCACTATATTAATGCGACTCGCAGCGCACGCACACGCTTGAACATCAGGCCCAGCTTGCTGACACACATCAGCACGTTGCATGACACACACAAACGCACACGCACAATGAATGAGGAAACGGCGCAAACGCACATGCAGACATTTGATACACAGATCCAGGGCGCACACTCAGCCGGCAGATACACATGCACGCGGAGAGGCAGCGGAACGCACACACACGCTTTAGTAATATGCAGGAAGCTCTCTTTTTATTTGTCGGATGTCGGGTACTTTAAGGTGTGTAACTTGGAATGTACGTGGATCTGGTACAGGGGAGAACAGGTTAAAGATTTTCAATCGGCTGCAAGCGATAAAAGCAGACATTGTCATGCTCCAAGAGACTCATTTATCAAACTCAACAACAGATCTTCTATCAACAGACCTGTTTCCACACGTGTACTCAGCTTGCTCCGAGAAAAATTTACTTTCTCAGCAGCATCTAGCCTACGCTTCTGACTGACGTCATTTCCCGGTGAGTCCATTCTGTTGTTGCACGTTTACGGTGTAGCACGTTTACAGTGTA
>JBAMHW010000022.1:22746586-22764261 GCA_037177495.1 Rhadinocentrus ornatus | reverse complement strand
CTTTGGTACTTTTTTTCAGTGCTCAAAATGTCAAGTTTTAATACATGTGAATAATGAATTATCTGAACAAAAACAATTAGTTGGGACAATAAGAGCCCATTTTCTTGGCCTCAAAACTAAAAATGTGTCAAAAAATGACATTTTGAGTTTTGGAAACTTTTTTATAGTGAAGTTGCATAATCTTTTAATATACACTTAAAAAATGTCTTAAAATGAAATTGAGAAAATATGGAAAGATTTCCATGTAATTATTTAGTTTCATTTTAACATTAATTGATTCCATTTTTCCAACTAAATGTACTTTGTTTGAACCAACTTTTTTAATAAGTGAGGATTCAATTTTCTTACAGCCACTTGATCTAATTTGATTCATTATAGTTGGCCAAACCTAAAATGCTTTGGTCTAACTCAATTCAGTAGGTTTATTCTAACTAATGTACCAGAGTTGATCCAACAAATTTTACAATAATACAATTATTTAAATATAAAAATGGCTAAGTTAATATTTAAGTTTATCCAACAAAACGGATTAAGTCTAAAACAAATTATTTTATTTTATGTTCTTTCAAATGATTAGCTTTTTTTAAATTGTAAAAAAATGGATTCCCCACTTGCGTGTTAGCGAGCAAAAGTGAAACATAATCTGCTCAAAACAACAAAAAAATGTGAATATTGCTGCAAACAATGACAAACTAATGATGACTTTGTGCTCATAACTGTCTAGATTGAATTATGCTAGATTGAGTCATGGCTGAATCTAACATTTCTTAAATTGTGGGAGTTCAGGCAAATTGTACATTATCTGATTACTTTCACCTTGGAAACTCTTGTACCTTAGATTCACTGATATAAAAAAAAACTTTTTTTTTTAAAAAGGAGAACATGAACATAGATCCTGGGCATGTTTCGGTGGGGAGGAGAGTCTTGGAAAGATCCTCTACCCCCACACAGGATTTAAAGCACACCAGTCACAAACCGCAAGGGCACCTCCTGGACTCCCCCAAACATACACCTGTTCACAGTTCTGCCCCAGCCTGCTCCTCAGTATTACCCCCCAAAAAACCTCTTTGGTGTCGTGCATGAAAAAAGTTATGGGGAAGAAAAAAAAACCTACACATTTATGTTTTCCAACAGGGTAAATGAAGCACCTTTACTGACAAGAGATTTTCCCTTCTGCAGTTGCTGTTCAGACTGTGACAAATATGAGACTGAAGAACATGAAGTCTGTGAATCCCCAGCATAAAGTATGACTCCTTCTTCCTGCCTGCCAAAGCTCTGTGCAGCATAATTGCATCAGGCAGGCTTCAGCGCCAAGGCCTTGTCTGACGCCCTGATTTTCTGCCTGGAGATGTCAGGGCTTGCATGGGAGCTGTAACACAGTTTAGAAACTGCGTTTCCCTCCTATTCTTATCAGACAGTGAATGGCCTCACTCTTTCCAACATTTTAATCAAAGCTTTGACCACGAACAGTATGTATCCAGCACAGTGTAGGTCAAATTTCTGGAAAATGTGTAAAAAATTATGCAGCACAGTTTTCTACGATGCTTCCATTAGGGTTACAAAGCTATAGATGGGTTGTGATGTGAAGTGTAAAATGGACACATTTCCTACAGGGAAAAAACTAAACATATAACAAACAAAAAGGTGACATTTAAAACATAATATATCATGCTCAGAATAATCAAATCAAATCAAGTTTATTTGTGTAGCCCTATATCACAACAAAGTTGTCTCAGAGGACTTTACAGAAAGAGGTGTAAATACCTTTACACGTGTCAACTTGTGCTCTTAAAGTTTAATTTAATGAACATTAATCATAATTCACTGTAACATTGCATTTTTGGAATAAATTTATATGGGAAGGACTGCTGATGCTGAGTTCATAACTATAAACAAATAACATGTGCAATTCAATTAGAAAGGATCCAAGAATATAAAGTGGCAGTAAAAAACCACAACGTTGCACTCACAATAGCTACACTGACAGAATCACTACATCACAGAGAAAGAAACATACTACAAGGTTGAGCCAACTAGAAATTGTAATTTCTCGTGTGAAAACTGTGGCTTTTAAACTTAAAACCATCAGAATAGTTCCTTAAGGCTTGGATAAAACTGTGATTTAGATATTTCAGTGATAAATTGCATGATTAATTGCTACTCTAGTATCGGCAGACAGGGATCTCATTTTTCAGGTGCTTCATTGTTTTCCAGCGAGGCAGAAAGTCATATTTTTGCCAAAGCAAGATGGCTGAATCAAAGGTGTTACAGTTTGTTTGGTTGTTTCCAAGGGGGCACTGAGAATGGGTTCACCTCTCCTTGATCTCCCCCTTTCTTTATCACTCCCCAAACACATACACCCGTCATCCCTCAGCTAGTCAGGGCATGGGCTTCCTGGGCTCTAAGGTCTGGGCAATAACAATGGCTGGACTGTGCTGTCCTGAGTCCCAGTCCCACACAATCACCATGTCCATGTTGATTAGCGTGGGGTGGTGGTGGAACCTGGTCCGGTTGGGGCTAATAGCTTATTACGCAGTGTAAAATGAAAGTGTGATCTGGAGATGTTCCAGGACAACGGGTCCAATTAAAGGAGAAAAGAGAGGAGGAGGGAGTAAGTGTATGTGTATGTGGAGGGTGGCTTTGAGTGTATCAGTTAGGGGTTTAGGATGAGGACAGCAATGTACTTTCCTCTGAAGCTTGGTCTAATTTGCCCATGATGGGTTCCCTGGGGACTGACACCCTCCTTGACAGAAAAGATTGAGTATACTCCTGTTCCGTACTGAAATAAATCCTAAACAACCTCACAGGCTAAGTTACTACTGCACAGTTATGGGTAAACAACACTGTTTACTTGTTGATACAGTCTGAGAAATGGGACACAGAGAATATTGATAAATAACTTTCTAATTTACACTTATAAATTATTGTATTAGTGTATGGGTTTGCAGTTAATGCCATTTCAATGTAAGTTGGACATTTTGCTGATATACCACCAGCTCTATGGGTAAAATATAGACATATTTTATTTGGTATCTTTGGGCTCTATTGTGTTTCATGTGTAAACAACTATTAGGCTAAATCTTTAGCAATTAATCAACATACAGTGTTTGTTTGTATTTTGTGCCATTGTTTCAGAGATGGGGACTCGAGTTGCTCTGAAGTCTTACTTCCAGTAACTTGAAACTCGACTTGGACTTGCACTCAAAAGACCTAAGACTTGACTCTGACTCGCGATTTGAGATGCATAAACAATCTTTTATTTTTAATGTTTTCTTCATGGTTTTCTCTCAGACTGATCTCCTGTCTGATGTCTGCTGTCATTTCCCCAGATGTAACACTGACGTTACATCCCACAAACACAGACGCGCAGTCGATGATAACAATGGTGAACACATCTGTTGCTGCAGCACTGTTGTAACTTTTATGTATCAGAAAATTTCTTAAAGGAGTCATCACTCGGAAATTGCACTTTTTCAAGTTAAAACGTGTATTGGTGTTGGACCGAAGTGTTAACTTTCCTAAAAACCTTTTAGTTAAACACGGTCGAGTTTTTCTGTCTGGGCCCTTTGTTCACAGCAGAACCGCCAACAAGGGTAAATTCTCGCAAACGTATGATTTTAATTTGCTCCTGGGATTTTGTCATCTCAGAAGGGTATTTGAATAAGCCAGCCTCTCTTCCACGCCTAAAATCACCTGCTCAGCGTACCACAGTCGCCATAACAACAAGTTGTGTAAAGATGTCGAAACGGCGTGCCTGTGTCATTTGCTCGGTTGTCAGTTGCCAAAACCAACATCAAAAATGTTTTTAGTCTCCCGGTAGCAGCTGACCAAACTACCAGGGACAAATGGATTAAATCCATTTTTGGTAATAATGTACTTGCATCTCTGTAATGATGATTACCTGGGTGTCAGGAGGATCATCTCAAGGTTGCCTCCTCTCCTCTATGTTCTTTATACTGTACACTAATGACTGCCGTAGCACATTTAATAGCCATCATATAACAAAGATGGCAGATGACACCGATTGTGAGCCTGCTGAACAGTGCTGAAAACTTTCATGGCCCTGTTGTCGATTAACAGGGCGTCAAAATTTTGTTGTTTTTTTTTTATCTATGAATGTATCAAAGACAAAAACCATGTATAGATTTTAGACACTCGTGGATCTCCCCTTTTAGCACAGCAATTAATGGACAGGATGTAAAGATTGTAGAGTTCTTTAAGTATTTAGAAACCATAATAGACAACAAGCTGATATTTGAGAGAAAATACTGACATGTACAAGAAAATTTGACATTCTTATTTGTCTAGGAAACTCTCCAAATTCCAGGTTGACTCAACCCTGATAACCATGTTTTATTGCTGTTACGGAGTCTATTATTCCCTTTGTCTTCATTACAGTTCTAATCACTGAAAGTAAAACAGAAAAATATACTGTAATGAATGGTAGAGATGGTGAGTGCAGGCAGTCGAGACTGGAGGCAGAACTGTGCAGGTGACAATGGTTTATTTTCCACTAAGGAACAGGAACCACAACACAACAGGGAGTTAACCAAACAAGGATCTGACAGGGAAGAACTGAAACCATGGGGTCTGTGTAAGTTTTGATTCCGATTCCCGGCCACACCAATACAGCTAGAAACGCAGACTGATTGAAATCACAATAAAAAGAAAGCGGCTAAAACCTAAATGTAAAAAAAAAAAAAGGGGAGAAGACAAGAAAATAAAAGTCCCCGCTATGCTGCCAGTCCCAGACCCAGCAATTGCTTCAACCACTGCCTTGTAATACCAGACAGTCCAGTCCAGCATACCGCTCTGGGCTTTCCTTGGCCCGCCCTACAGGACTATTCCCTCTGCAGTCCAATCCCTACTTCCAGTGCCGGACCTTCCACGCCGCCACAGCAACTGCTGCGGTCAGTGGGGAGAGAATAAAACCAATGCCAGCCCTTCACATTACCGGCGAATTCCCAGGCAACCTGGCCTTTAATTTTGGCCACGTTCCTTACAGCGACATCGGTGAGAGCCCAACCGTTCCACTTTGCTGCCACTGCCGCTGTCACCCAGGCCGAACACCCTTAACATACAGGAGAGGATAAAATTAGACACTCAGCTGACGTGGGGAAACCCCAACTCACGCTCTCAGCGAGGCATGACCACTTTCCTTCCTGCATAAAATTGTGAGCGTTGATTCAACGGAATCCAAATGTCACATAGCCACTTTAGCCAGGGGATGATCAGCGTTGCGGAAGACAGTCCGACCGCGGCCCGAGAAACAGCAGGCACAGCTAGCGGGGGCAGCCACGACCATCTTACACCATCCGGGCATCTGCCCTTCCTTCATCTGTCCTCATCCTTTCCTTACTGCCTGCCCCCCCTCCTCCTTACTCGGCATCTGGTGTCTTATTTATGGGCGAGACAACTGGTGACTGCAATCAAATGCAATAAGACTCAGGTGCGTCCCATCTGCAGAGTGTGCCTTTGTTTAGAGTCCATGATCAGATTACCATCCAAGCCCCACAACACACAATAAAATGCACAGCAATAAAATTAAAAACATGGGGTTACTTGACCACACTGTAAAAACTTAAGGCAATATTTTGCATCTTGTGACATACGCAGGGGACAAAATTGAGAACAGATAAAGTGAATCAAAATTTAAACCATGTGAGCTAATGAGCCGGGAAAGAAAACACAGCACATGAAGGAAAACTGAATTTAACATGACAAAACCAAAAACCCAAACCATGATCTAAACAGATACTAAACGTGACAATAACCAGAAATACAAACAAAATCATAAAGAACTAAAGGCCCAAGCAGAATAACTTGGGTGACAAAGTTTATGGGGGCGACCCGGAAGCCGAGCAGTCAACAAGCTTGGTTCAGGGGGGCAACCCGGAGGCCGAGCAGCCAGCAGAGTCTGTTCAGGAGGCCAGGCCGGAGGCTGAGCAGAAAGGTCCCTGGAGGCTGAGCAGACAGGATTTCTGGAAGGCTCAGTATCCACACCATGACAAGCCCCAGATCCAGAGGCAGAAGAGGAGTGATCTCCTCGGCGGCGTAGACCACAGACCCCCTCGGAGACAGGAACCAGGAGCAGGTGAGGAGCATCTTGACCACAGACCCCCACGGAGACAGGAACCAGGAGCATATGAGGAGCATCTTAACCACAGACCCCCACGAAGACAAGAGACACAGGCTAGAGAGGAGCGTCTCACTCAGAGACCCCCTCGGAGACAGGGACCAGAAACAAGTGAGGAGCGTCTGGAGAGACCCCCTATAGAAACTGTCTCTCCGGAGGGCTCAGGACACACCACAACATTACGAGCCCTGGAACCAGAGAACATAGAACAGTCAAATCATCCACAACCACAGGTGGAGGAGGAAGTGCAACCCCCTCGACGATCCAGCCCACAGGGGGCGACGGAGGAAAACATGACATATACTCAATAAGGTGGTGGTGCCCAAACTTTTTTTGCAGGGCCTCCTTTTCATTGACAACAATAATGTCAAGCTCCCTGGATCCCAGTATTACATGTACCCCAAAGCTTAAAAAGAAATATACGAAGAAATGTGCCACGAAATAGTTTTTACTTTTTTGGCTGCTGCTTCGTAACTACAGTGAAAACCATGTCAGTGGTAGAAGAAATGAGCAACTCATCTGCTGTAGTGTGAGATTGTTTAAACCAGGAAACTCTGCAAACCACTTCAGGTGTGCTGAGCTTTCAATAAGACAGATGCTGCTTTAGTAAAACAACTCTGCTATATATGAAAGGTGAGTAGTTTTTTTAAAAAAAAAGTAATCAACAGTCTTTTCTTTGTGTTCAGGATGATGAGTCCCTAAGTAGCTAATTACTTCTTTGGCTTCATACGGTCAGATGCTGATATTTTAAGACATACAACACGCTGTGGTCTGTCTTCATTACCCACCATTGACCATTACCATTACTTGACCATTGCCTGGTCAGACCAAGGGATGCAAGATATGCCTCATTATATTTTCTTCTCTTGTTTTTTTTGGTACTTGAAAACTCTATTCTTGATTTGTCATTGTTTGCCCATTGCTACTTTTACAAATTTGTCCATGTTTTCCTAGCAGTGTAAAACTATAAGTTTTTTTAGCCTTGCTGTTATGGCTCTGGACCCCCCCTCGGGGACCCGCCCCCCACTTTGGGAACCACTGCACTAATTAATCACCTGTTGACCTCTTGAGCCACTGTCCTGCAGGTTTTACATGTTTACCTGCTGCAATACACTTGAGTTAAATTATTAATGGGTCATTAAGAGGCTTGTGCAGAACTTGACAAGAAGCTGTCGTTTAAATCAGGTTTGATGCAGCAGGGAAACGTCTAAACCCTGCAGGACAGTTGGTGATCCTAAACTAAAGTACAGCATATCGGCCCCTTTCTTTGTGTTTCTGAAACCCAGGACGAGATGAAAACCATCCTTTATATGCAAGCACGTAATGGAGAATGTACTTGACTTTGTTGACACAGTTGTATTTATTGATGGGCACTCTAATGTGGAGGGTGATCATGGGTACACATCAAGTAGTAGACCCCAGCTCTCATTGGGTGTTTTGGCCATTACAACTATACACCCTTGGCTGGGGAAGGCCCTACAGGGGTAACCAAGTCCCAGCGGTTTTCCCCCTAAATCACAATTTCAACTAGGGCCCAGGAGGAGTCTTGCTATGACCATGACCACTTCATACCTGGTGAACAAGGCCCTACAATGGCTCTTTTTTCTCAGGACCTGGAAGTGGACGTTACTCTTTTCTCAGCTGCTCATGAACTTTAACAGAGCCACTATTGAGAGCATTCTGTGTCTCAGTGTGACGGTGTGGTATGGCAGTTGCACAGCACAGAACAACAAGAACTTACCCCGGGTGGTGAAGATAGCTCAGAGGATTGATGGAGGCCATCTACCAGATCTGGCCATCTACACCGCCCGAGTCCCTTAAGAGGGCCAGACGCATTGTAGCTGACCCCACTCACCCGGGCAATGCTTTGGAAAGCTTCCATCAAGAAAATGGTTCAGGAACATAAACCCCCCACAAAAAGACTCAGTTTCTTCCCCCACAGTACTTACATCCATCCACCCAACACTCCACAGCTTTTTGGTTTATTAATTCTGGGTGGTGGGGGGACAAACAAAGTCATTCTGGGTTTTTGGGAGGGTGATGACAGGTGGGAGACTGCAGAAAAGCCTATAAAGCTGGATTTATACTCGCGTAGTGTGTGCGTAAGGTCGGTTAAGGCGTAGCTAATGCTGGTGAGTGTGCTCTCACACTTAAGCGTAGGGGTACGCATTGTTTCCCTTCCTAACCCGAAGGTGGCAGCAGGGGTGTTATCGGCTGGTAAACTCAACAGGTCAGAGTTTTTTTGATGGTTCATTTCAGTTCTAATAGGTATTTCCTGTTATAGAACAACAATGGCATTGTAGTGTGTAGTGTCTTCATGAAATGTGGAAACAAGTGAAGAAATAGTTTGATCAGCCTCTCATTGACTTGAGCTATTGGGTGTTGTTTTTTCAAAAGGCAGTTACCACACAAATTCAGCGTTGAAGATCAAGAAAACCAGGAAACGTGCAATCACAAAGTGACCAATCACAATGTAATACTTCCTATGAGTTGCGCATTGAGCCTCCGCAGACCTACACGGCACCTATGGTGCTGAGCCTATACTATATACTTCACAGAGCCTTGCTTCCAAAGCTATGAACAAGCTTAATTTGTTACACGTACCGTTATGACTAAAGGAGGCAGAGTAGCTAAGCATCTGACATGCCAAGCAAGAGAAGGCAGGAGATGGGGGATGTGAGCTAGCAGCCATGCTAATACGGAAAGCTCAACAAAAGTGTTTTAATCATAGTGGTTCACAAGGAACTGAAATAAGCCAGAAACAGAACAGCAGAAGGAAAGCGTGTTAACTATTATATGGTGTGGAAAGGACAAATAGTGGAGAATATTGATTTCAAACAGAGCTAGCAGTGCAGAGCAAACAAGCAAGGTACACAGGAAATGACATTATACATCTTACCCAAACGATAGTCAACTAATGCTGCCCACAGGGTTGGCTTTTTCCATTACCGCTACAAACAGGTTGCTCACTTCCAGTGTGGCCTATGTGTTGTATTGTGACTTTTGTATTGAGTTGACCCTTGTTGGGCCACCAGACCATTGACTGGTTTATTGTCCACTTTAATTGATGAAGGGGTCAGCGCACAATTGTAATTAACACCTTTAACAATAAAACTTTAAATTGGTTATTCTTTACGCCCCAATTGAACATTAGCTAAAATAATTATGTCTATTATACGTCTATTATATAGAAAAAGGGTTGCTGTGGGTTATGACTAAAAAATTTAAATAAAATAACAAAAACAAACAAACAAAAAAATAAAATAAAAACTTAGAACATAGCAGGAAATTTGAGTTAATCAGAATAATTGCTCCACAACAGCTTAATTATTGAGTTAATATAAACTCAGGGGTGAGAGACTAAAGTAAAGTTAATAACAATTACTTTTTACTTGTTCCAGGAGAAAAACTAAAACTAAATTGCCTATAGTAATAGGGATGTTATTTGTTTATTTCTATTTCTTGTTTACTTTAATGGTTACATCTGCTTGCACTAATTGTACTGGTGACATTTTTGTCCTAAATCTTAAATAACAAGAAAATAGACATTCAGGAATATCAGTCAGACCTAGTATCCATCCTTTCCCCCTAAAAATAAGGCCATCGCCTCTCGGCTCAATTTAGCCTTTTTGTCTCTAATTTGACACTCTACATTTCAAACTCCTGAAAATTAGTGACTTGCTCATTAGTTTCCACAGTCTCGTCCACAAATTGATTGGCTGTGGTGTATGTGTTCTGCACATGTCTGATTTTTCCATGCTCTTTCATGGGCTGCAATTCTTTCTTGAGCCGGGGGCAACTTTGACATCAGGTTCAGTTAAAATGCTCAGATGGGGAACTATCAAACTGCATCTTAATCTCTACAATGAAGCAGGACAGGCTCCATGGATTAGAGTCAAAGAAGAAACTGACATTTAAATAAATAATAAAAAAAAAATTCTGTCATTAAAAGTCCTTTTTTAAAATAACTTTCTTGTGACCAAGAAAGTAGGACTGTGGGAAAACAAAGCATTAACTATTTAAAGACAAGGAAAAGATCTTACCTAAACTAAGAGAGGAAATCCTTTTACTACCATACTGACATTTCGTATTGAGGTGTTAACTGCCTAACTTTGTCCATTTCAAATAAAAGTGCTATTGTCAATCAAAGTGTTGATGTAGCCAGTGTGTTCAGAAACTCTTCACGAAGAGAAGGAATTCTCTCATTTTTATTGCTACTCTTTGTTTCTTGACATTCATGCATGTACAAAATGCTGTGAATATAACAGTCAGCTCCAAGCTCAGGGTCATTATTGGCTTATACTACTCTAACAAAATGACTAAAACCGTCAGTGCATCTATTAATCCCTGTGCCATATGGCTTTAATTTGCCACGAGTGCTAAGAACCATTAAACCCTTTAATTTAGTCAATTTAAGAACATGCCGAGGAAGAACATCCCCAAATCATGATGCTGCCACCACCATCCTTCATTGTGGGGATGGTGCTCTTGAGGTTAGGCGAGTTCCTTGGTGACCATAAAGTTTTTTAAGATTACAGTTTTTATTCTATTTTCCTCCAGTAATTATTTTTCCATAAAGGTGTAGAATGAAAAGAAAAGCACTCCACAGATACCTTTGACCTCTTATTGCTTTTTTCCCCTTGTTTTCCACGTGATTTTTCTTTTTCACTCTTCCCTTTCTAGACATGTTTGTTGATATATTCTTTCTATTTTCTAAAACTGGATTAAATAATTTGATATATACATATGTAATTTATGTGACTGTTACAGTAAACAGCAGAACCAGTTCTTTATTTAGCGGTTCAAAGCAAACGAGGTTAATGCTCCATTTATTACTTTATTTATTTTGTTAATTTCAGCTCATCTCAGGGCTCCTCAACTCCTTGTCAACTGGTCTGCAGTCCTTGCTCTTTTGATTGATTAATTAGTTTTAATTAAAAACAACTTTTTTTCTGTCCATTTGATTTCATTTAATTAAATTGTTAATCTAAAATCAACCACATTATAAAATGACAGTAGAAATGGCTGTCAGAAGCTTGACCACAGCTTTACAGCTAATGATTAGGTCATTGTACATTTTATCAGAGGAGAAACAGAAGCTTCTATTTGTTGGATAAACTGCAGTAAAGTTATTGTAGCAACGTGTAACTTGGATTTTTCTCAGTGGGATATTGAGTCTGTCACTTCAATGTTCAAACTCCAGGAGGAGAAGCAACAGAAGGGGTTAATGTAATCCATTACATTGGTGGGGGCCTCTAATAACTGGTCTCTCCCTGCGTCTTCATTGGCCCACAGAGTTTCCATTGTGCTGGTCGGTGCAGGTGTAGGACATGCTTTGTTGATCATAATCCCCCTGGCAAGGGGAGAGGCTTTGAGTGTGTTTGACGTACCCCACCGGCAGGCCCTTTGCTCCCCGGCCGCCGAGCAGCCACTGTCTCCTGCGGCCACTCATGGGATCCGACAGGCGGAAAAATAATGAACAACACCTCAACCCAGAGCTGACCTGGCTCCAATTCACCAGCTCCGCACGAGGGGTAAACGAACCACTTAATTGAGCCTTCCAGGATCAAATCATATTCTGGACCCCCCCCCTAGCCACCCCAATATCAACCCTCCACACTCTCCCTCTTCAAACTTCTCCGACAGAGCCCATCAAGATGTTTTCCTACTCACACTCCAATCTTGTTCCTACTCTACTGCATCATTTTCTTACTGTAACAGAGCCTGGTTTACGTAACATAACAGCTACATACGGCATTTAGATGCTGGCAGCAAGTAATATCCTTTGGAAACAGTTTCAGAGACGTGCGCTGATTATTCACAAAGTGCTGGAAGGATGTATGCTTAAATAATAATAAAATGTCATATTAATCTTTTATTTATTTCAATAAGTTGCAATAAAATATTCTTATATTTGATTGGTTATAAAGGTGATCATGAGGATGCTAATTACCCCAACTAGCAGTCAAAGCCACGATGTATGTTAGGATTAAACCGAATAAACTCTCAGATTCTGTGTTGTATCTTTTTAGGATTAAGAAATAAGATTTCAAAGTTGCTTTAAGTTGTTTCTCATTAATGAGGCTGCACGTCTTCCAGTTCTATCATCAGAGGAACCATTTGAGCTGGGAGGGATGTGTGTGTGTGTGTGTATGTGTGGGGGGGTGGTGTCAAACTGGGTTGTCTAAGGTCATGAACCTACAGTCACTGATCGAAACTGACCAACAGACCCATGCTTAACCTGCTTCCCAGCTGGTCCAACAATACCGCTTTTCACATGTCACCCGTTAGAGCTGCGCAAATGCCAAATTAGGATTGGATGCCTGATGCAAAAGAAGGTGATCAAACAAGAGCCTGGGTCAATGGATCCCCTCTAATTAAGGAGTAAGTTCACACTTGGCAGCAAGGACACACATTCACAGACAGCACTGGTGAATTCTGCCAAAGTGGAAAAGTTTTGAAACCATCCGGGTCTTGTGGTTGTCGTTTAGGGTCATTGTGGCAAAAATTGGGAAACACATTCCATGTAATCAAAGTAAAAGAAGCCATATTTAAAATTAGGTTGTTTTTAGCGATTAATAATTTCATGTGAGTCAAAATGGAAAAGAGAGTCGATACTTCCTGCAGCAGTTATTACATACAAATCCCAAAGTGTGAAACAGATAAAAAAATCTGAGATTACGCGAAAATATGATCATTTAAGTACCTGCATCATGTGAGCTCTAACTGACTCATCAAACCTTTGTTTCTAATCAGCGCAATGGGTGGCAAATGTTTGCAGAGGGAATTTCTAGATGCATTGTTTCTTGGCAGGAGCAAAAGCAAGATGGCTTCCTCTCAATTTGGGGCAAACAGTTCTGGAAAATGAAGACAAAGAGATGCCTAAAATCCCACTGGACTAAGGGGGATATCTTTACCTCTCTTCAGAGGCCCTAATTGATACATGGACTGGCATAAGGGAGAAGGAAAGACAATAGCTCTATTGTTTCATGGTTTTCTGTATCAAGACATCTGTCATCTGCTGTGTTTACAGAAGGTTTGGCTTTGTTCTAAACTTGGGATTTTTTTTTAGCTCGGCACCGCTGATTTCTGCATCTGACTTTGGGGGAAATTTGATTTAATTTGCTTTTTTCCTTTCTTTGTCTGGCACGTTCTAGAAATTAACACAATACATGATTATTTGAAGGATGGAATGAGGTTTTAATGTTTGTTTGTTTTTTCTCAGTTTGTTGGGCACAAATAAATAAGAGTGAATATATGACATCAAATACTATAGGTAAACCAGGACTTTGTGGAAATAATTAGATTTAAACTTCTATTTTTGCTTAAACTGCATTTACTGCAACACTGTTCTGCTTTCTTTATGCTATAGAAAACAATTAATTGTAATAATTTTTTTAGAAGTTTGAATTTATTAGTCTGCATTTTACTTAAAATCAATAGTAAACTAAGGGCAACATCACAAATTTCCTAAAAGAAACCAAACAAACAAAGGATGTAACTGCTTTACTTTAAAATAAAGCATTATCTGAGACATTTTCAAGAGATTTTTTTCTATTATTTTAATCAATTAATATTTTTCTTTCAGTAACTGAGAATTTTTTTTAAATTTGTTTACAGTCTATTGCAACAACTGACTAGAGGGAAAATGCATTTTTCTGTGGTGTGCCCACCAACAACTGTCTGATCTTTTTGGAAGAGAAGCAAAGTTACAGTAACAGAAGAGAGTAGACGGCCACATTAAGTTTTTGTTGTAAACATGATCTTAAATCACAACAATTATAAGCAAAACTAGTATTTAAAGCAATAAATAAAAAAAGCAGATGGGGTGGGGGGGACTTTTTAAATGACCATAAAATTAATTAGAAATCTTGCAAACTTCTCCAAATGTAATCTAACTACCAGCGTTTGCATTTGGAAGAACATGCGTTCAAATGAAACACGTTAAGACCGCAAACATTGAAGGTTACATGTAAACAAAGATTAACAAAAAGGCTTGAATCTGGGTTTTCTGTGTGTGTGTTACTGGTAAGAGGCTGCATGCAGATGAAATGGACCAGAAATAATTGATTATGAGATTAAAGTAAATTTAGGGGAATGCATTCAGATTTTAATGAAGCCCTGAATACACTCGCTGCTCTACTTGAAAAGGATGCAGAACAACACATTAGATATCACATAATATTTATTTAAGATCACAGCTGAAACTGTCTGGATGTATTTACTGTAGAAAGAAAAAATTAGATACAAAAGCCATTCATTGATTGTCAGATTGTATCCTGAGAAAAAACCATGATAAAGGATATAGTTTGAATACACACACACACAAATATATATATATATATATATATATATATAGTATTTTATGACATCTGGGTCTTTTTGTTTCAAATGATACTGTTCTTGGTGCTTTCTGAAGCTAATATTAACTTCTGCATTAATCAAGCTATGTTCAGGCAACAGTAGAAAAAATGTCTATGAACATAAATAGCATAAATACTCACAAACTATCTCAATCATTTACAAAAATACACATCTATCAAGTCAATATGTATTTACATGAGCCACAGTGCTGTGATTTCAGTCAACATGGAGGAAACAAACAATGAGGCGAGCCCTGTCCTAGTCCATACGCGTGTGAAACCAAACGTTACTGCATTTCTCTTAAAGGAAGCAAAGTTTTCACGGCAGCAAACTCTCATCACATGATTATTGATTTGAGGTATTGATGGCGTTACAAAGGCAACTTTGGCAGGCTTGTGTTAACATATAAAATGTTTCAGTATTTGTGGTGAAGTGGAAAGATTTGGCAGGTTTATATAAAATATGATATGAGCTCCACTTAGGAAACCTGAAAACAAAAAGGAAATAGAATAATAAAAATATATATATATGAATATCAATCTACATTAAAATCTTGAACATGAAACAAAGAGGAGGTGTAAAAAATTTTAAACTATTATGAAAAGAAAACTCAATATTTGTTTGAATTTGGATCTTGGAAAAACACAGCAGGAGCTTTGTTTTCATTCTAAGGAAAAGAACACAAGTGCTCATGTTTTTGTCAAAGTTAAATGAAGCGTACAGATTTTTTGTGTTTTTTAATCTCTCTGGTATGCTGATCAGTGAAGGAAGTGTGTTTTTGATGCAGAGGGCTGCAGGGCGCTCCAGCTCAGTCTGTACTCTGACCTTCCTGCTGAATTAAATGCATATGCATGTGTTTTTCTTTTTGTTGTTTTTCCAGGTGGGATTCCGGGTTTTAATGTAAAACAGTGTGAAGCCGAGGTGAGGCGTCTCCTATAGGTCAGTCCCATCCCTGGGATAGATCAAGCTGTTGACGCTGAAGCTGTTGTAGAAGTGACCGTTAAACTGTCCACTCTGCCCGCTACCAAACGTGTTGTAGTACACTCCACGGTTGAAATGCAAACCTTCGCTGTGCTCCGACGCACCAGCGTCTTGCCCACTGTGGCTAGGGTGGTACGGGCTCAGGCTAGTTATGTTCCGGTTCGACAGCTCGTTCACCAGTCCGAGGGACCCCTGTCGGCTGGGGGCCCCTGAGCTCAGCGCAGACATATTGCTGTAGAAGTTATTAAAACACGGAGCGCTCGAGGCCCCCCCAGGCGGCGACGAAGATGAGATTTTGTGGTTGTCGTTCATTGTCTCCATCTCTGGAGAGGAAGGCCCCAGCAGCTGTGGACTGTCTGAGGGCTTCAGAGCGGCAGGCGCCGTCGACCTGCCGTCCTCAGCCTTCATGGCTGCAGCTGCTGCTCCTCCAACGCTGCTCGGATCTGAACGTCTTTTCCTTTTTCTGCGGAAATTCCCGTTGTCAAACATCTTTTCACAGTTTGGGTCCAACGTCCAGTAGTTCCCCTTTCCTGCAATTAAAAATATATATAAAAAAATAAAATAAAAATTGTCATTACAATTTACATGATGGAAGTTGTAAAGACCATATTTTAAAGTTACACTTATTTATTTACATTTTTTCTATGGAAAAAACCTAATTAATATTCTGAAACATTAAAATATTTGTTATTAAAAATATCCTGTTAGGAATACTTTAACATGTGCAGCATATTTGTAAATAAAAAAGACCATAATTATGAATAAATTTGTTGAAATTAACGTGAAAGTTTATTAAAAAATACTTTCTATTAAATAAATGTGAAATTGAATAAAACAGATGAGAAGATCCAAAGTAATCAGCTATAAAAAGTCACAATCACAGTTTATTTATTTAAGACTTTATCTGTTGTCAAATTCTATAAAACTACATTAATCTGTTTAAATTTTGTTAGGTATCATAATAATATTAATTCTGCTATTAACGTGTTTATTGCAACTTTATTAGGTCTTCCAAGGGAATGGATCGCATTCAGGTTTATATTTTTAAAGATTTTAATTATTCTCTCGTTACCTGGATCATCCTCGTCCCTCGGGACTTTCTTGAAGCAGTCGTTCAGAGACAAGTTGTGCCTGATCGAGTTTTGCCATCCGGCTTTGCTCTTCTTATAAAAGGGGAAATTGTCGGCCACGTACTGGTAGATCTGACTCAGCGTCAGCTTCTTCTCGTGCGCATTCTGGATGGCCATGGCGATGAGCGCAGAGTAGGAATAGGGCGGACGAACCAGCTTCAGCAGTTCTTCCTGGCTGGCGATGGACAACCAGCCCAGGTCGGGCCCGCCGAATCCAGGTGAGTTCGTTATGAACTGCCGCTGCGAGCCGTAGGAGGGCGGCATGAACGACGCTGGGTTGTTACCGTGCAGGTAAGACGCGGAGGAGTTGACGCCTGGCCCGTTGAGCCACAGGTACGGGTTTGGAGACGAAGCGTAGTCCCCGAGGCCGTAGCCAGCAGGTCTCTGTGCGCCCTGGAGGCTCTGCTGGTGATACATGCTGCTGAAGTTGTCGCAGTAGACTGCGGCCATGTCCGGGGACTCCTGGGCGCCTTTAGGTGGGAGAGAGCCGACTGAAGGGGAGGTGTGGTGGTGCTGGTGATGGGACTGAGGGTCGATGGAGTTCATCACTCCCCGCGGGAAATCCCAAAGGAAACGCTGAAGCGGTTTAATTTGGCCTCTCCCGGTGATGCGCAGGCAGCAGCAACAAGTGTCAGAGGGAACGAAGGACTTTTGGAAGCTTTAATAGAAAAAAACCATCGACGGCAGCCACATCCAGGCAGCAAATAATTCCCAACAGCCAATAGACACACGCAGGGGGTGTGGTCATGTTGTAACTTATTTAACAAAGAGTAGGTCAGTAGTTAAAACCTCCAAGAGGGGCCCAGATTTTTTGTAGAGGGGTGGATGCTGTGCTCATTTAACCACTCAGCCAACAAACAACAAACAGACAGTAGCTTGGGATATTAATGATGCCTGAGAGTTAAATGATAAATATTTCAAAAGTTTAATAAACGTTTTCATTTTCCAAATATGACAATACAACAAACTTTTAAAATGAATGGCAGTTGGTGTAAATTAAATTAAATTAAATTAAATTAAATTAAATTAAATTAAATTAAATTAAATTAAATTAAATTAAATTA
>JBAMHW010000022.1:22720778-22742984 GCA_037177495.1 Rhadinocentrus ornatus | reverse complement strand
ATGCATCAGGTTAGTGGGGGGGACACAGATGGTGAGGGGATGCGTCCAGGTGAGTGGGAGATGCAGCAGGTGGATGAACAATGAACTTGGAGCTGTGAGCAGCCACACAGTCATGGGTGTAAAGGATGTACAGCTGGAGGGCTCAGGACACAACCCTGTGGAACTCCAGAGCTGAGGGTGATGGAGCCTGACACACTAAGAGAGTCAACAGGAGGCAATGCATTTATGATCTCATAAACCAATACTTTATTCTCAACATAATATAGAAAACCTCATAATTAAAGGGAGTAAATGAACCATCTAACGACAAGGCAAGAATCAATAAAGTTGATGCACAACCATGTTTACCGCTGTGTAGCAACTCTTGACAATTGTTCAATAGCTGCTGGACCTTTGGGAGAGAAATGTCTAATGCTAGCTTAAAATAGGATTCCAGCTAATCAGCATGTCTAGGGTGTTTTAATTTTATTTAATATTTTTTGTGTGTTTTGCATTTGAAAATATACCAAATAAATGTTTTCAGTTTGCAGGGTGCTTTTGAGGGCCCCCTTTCATTAGTTAATGTAAAGGCAGAATGCAGTGTGTGTTTTGCTCAGCCAAAAAGAAAAAAGTTTGCAGGATCAGTTAAAAATGGCAAACATAGAAATGCAAAGACCACAGTCTGTTTGCAGCCTCTGCTTCACCTGAGCTGGACTTTCACAGTCAGACACATTCTCTCTTTTACCCACTCTCGATCCCAAACAACATACCTAAATGTTCCATGTTTCTCTTTTAGTCTTCATCTTTTATTGTTAATCATTCTGTATTTATCTTTAAAAATAAACCTTTTTCTGGTTCAAACTCACCTTTTTTTAACATTTATTTTTAGAATAGGGTAATAAGCACTTAGAGTGAAAAATTTGTTTTTCCTGAAATAGTAGAAGACCAAGTAAAAATCATCATATATCGTCATTATAAGCTAATACGATTAAATTTAACCTCCCACTGTAGAAAAAGTAATAATGCATGAAAATTAATGATGCTGCAAAATTTGACCCAGATCAGGGCCTAAAATTAACAACAACAACCATAATAATAATAATAATGTGCAAATACTCCTTAAAATATATTTTATAGAAAATATTGTAGTTTTATGTTTATGTTAAAAATGTGTAATTATGTAAGAATACTGACCTTCAAAGAGTTAAAAGCCCCCAAATATATTTAGTATTTTATATTTATATTTTAGCCAAAATTTTTTCTTTTTTAAACAAATGATTTTATTCATATTTATGCACGTTAAATTGAACAACATTTCATCACAGGGGCAAACGTCTTTCAAATAAAATAATACACAAAAGAACTATTTAGAAGTTGGCAAACATACTAAAAGAAGAAAATAAACAAATAAAAATTATCCATGGCATTCTGTACATCCACATAAAGACAAGATTAATCCAGTAGGTTAAAAAGACAAGTAAATAAAATACATATATACATATATGCATACACACATGCACGCACATACATAAATACACATAAAAAGTACAAGATATAAAAAAATATATGCAAAAATAAAAATAATGAAAAGTTTATATATATATAAAATAAAAGAAAATAAGTAAATAAGCAAAAACTATAAAAATATAAAGAATATATAAAATAAAAATATAATATTAATAAAACGATAAAGTAAATAAAAAGACTATCTCACACTAATATCCTAAAATAAGTAATCACAGGAGCCCGTCGGTTTATGAATAAGTCAGTTTTCAAGTGAAGTTTTGCTCTTATTCTTTCCATCGAGAACACCGTCAATAGTCTGTCTTTCCATTGATGGAGGGTGGGTGGGTGTGGCTTAAGCCAGGGCAAAGTTATCATCTTCTGTGCTACTAACAAAAGGATGTTTAGCAAGTATACCTTTTTCCTTTCTATGCTTCCAACTGGGATTGCTTCTAGAAAATAGTACAGTGGGTCTCATATTCGGATCAATATTTAGTATGGCAAATATTTCTCTACAAATGCCCTCCCAGTATGGTTTTAGTTGGGGGCAGTCCCATAAGATGTGTATGTGGTCTCCGATTCTTTTGCAGTTCCTCCAAAATAAATTTGTTTTACTTTCATCAAATTTATGTACCTGGAATGGAGTTCTGAAATATCTCATTTTCAATTTCCAGCTAAATTCTCTCCACAGTGTACTACAAGTTATTCTGTGTCCCTCTTCACACACATGTTCCCATGTCTTATCGTCAATCATAATATTCATCTCAAGCTCCCGTTGTTCTCTTGTGTTAAGAGTATTCCCTGACATCTGGGTGCGCAAACACTCATACATTTGTGACACAATTTTTGCACTTCTCTTTTCTCTTACAATTTTTATCTAAAACTGTTCTATGGGAGTAGGAGATTGTCTACGCATGTTCCTTTCTTCTCATTTATAAAAAATCTGTGGAGATCATTAGAACTCAAACCAAACTCCTCGCGCAATTGTGTGAATGACTTTAAAATGTTTCCCTCAAACAACTGATCTATTATGACAAGTCCTTTATTCGCCCATTCCCTGAACCCAACTTCTAATGTGCTTGGTAAAAATTCCACATTGTTTGTAATCTGACTGCTTTGGTAATTGTCAGGGGTACTTTCACAACATTTATAAAATTCCCCCGGACATCCATCTATCTCTGGTGTTTTGTTATTTTTCAAACTTTTTAATAACATTATCTATTTCCTTTTATTTGATTGGCTCTACCATTATTTTTTGTTCTTTTTAATTTTATTTTGGCAAAGTAATTTTTCCAAATAACTATTTAATTTTTCCTACTTTCTCTTTTATTATCGGTTACTCATAGAGTGCCTTGTAATATGAGGCAAAAGCTATCTCTTGAGGATAGGAAGCAGTTTTATTGGAGGAAGGATTAACAGTTTTTGAAACCACTCAACAAGCTTGTGCCTTTCGTAGTTGAAAAGTAGTTTGTAGTTGAAAAGACGTCGTTCATATGGATGTTTATCCATTTTTGGATTAATCACACTGTTGAAATCTCCTCCCATTATTATAATTCCCTTTGCTTGTTCGGCTAAAAGTACAGAAATTTCCCTAAAAAAGCCAGAATCATCTTCATTTGGCGCATAAAGGTTCACCATTGTTATTCAGACATTCTTAACAGAACCTATAACCATGACATGTCCCTTTTTATTCGTGTGCACTGTTATTGGAACCAACCCTATGGATCTATGACACACAATTGCCACCCCTCTTTTTTTGGGGCATTTTCACATGATGCACCAAAAACCTGGCCCACCCACCCCCTTCTTAATTTCTTTTCTTTCGTCATTTCCAAATAAGTCTCCTGTAAAAATGCTAATAATTTTAGCCCTCTTTATGGGATTGTTGCATCCATTTATGTTATAACTTACAAAATTTAGTGTGTTCATACTCTGATATTGTTGAATTAAGCATCAAACTTTTATATTCCTTAACATTTGGTATGTACCTTAGCTCACCATTTAGCCATGTATAAATTGAATCACCTAGAAATTCCTTTAGTAGCATGACTGGCGAAGAAAAAAAAGAAAAAATACAATGGAATCAGAAAAATAACATATAACCTATAAACAGGGAAATGAACTATATTGAACTTCCAAGTGACCAGTGGAATGTCTCAAAAGTAGAGAAAAAATAACATCTATATCACAAAATAGAAAATCTGGAGCACTCCATCCTCATTTTCGTGTGGCTGATCACACCACATCTTAACCAGAAGTCCGTCTTAATTATTTTCAATAAACATACTAGTTTAAAGTGGAAAATGATAAATTATTTTTACAGCTGTTCCGAAGAAGCCTCCTCAAGGACTTGAGTATGAGTTTTTTTCTCTTTTTTTATTATTGACACCGCATAAAAATCTGGGATGCTGCCAATCATTGATCCATTTCAGTGTCTAATAATAATAATAATAAGCAAACATTCATTAAAATTTATTTTATGGATGTTATTGTTTTTTTTTCTTCCCCCCTCCAGGGTTGCAGGGAGTTGAACTAAGCAGGTTTAGAAAATGGAGGTATTGATGTTCTTTTTAAACCTTAAAAAAACACAGAGTTAAGTAAATATATTGGTTTTTAACTCATCTCAACTTAACTTTAAAAACCTTTTAAAACAACCATCATCAATGTGCTTTATATAAATGGAAAAAGCAACACAATCAGAGAAATAAATAATATAATTGTTCATTGTTTTTAAAACATTTTAAGAACAATAAACAGTTTTAAAAGAATAAACAGATTAAGAACAAATAAAAGGGTTTAAGGGTTAAAACCGTCTAAATATAGTGCTTATTTGAAGTGTGTTTCAGGCTGAAGTTGGCTTTAAAAGAGGAAAAAGTATTACTTTATTTTTTACTGAAGTTTCTTTGTAGCTTTTTTTAGTCATCTTGGGCAACTTAAAGACCTCTTAAGGGGTTAATCTTTTTTTCAGCATTGATGGCACCTTTCCAGATGTCCATGTTTCCAGTTCAATAGACACTAATGTACCCGCGTACCATCAGAGGTGGAGGCTTTTGAATGGGCCCCTTCTGCTTTAGTCCAGAGGGTGCAGCATCCAGAATCTCCAAAAAGAAATTTTCATTTCAACAGTTTTCCACTTTGCGTTAGTACATTTTAAATGCGCCATGGCCCAGAAAAGTAGGGGAGTAGTAACTTAGTGGTCAAGGAGTGGTTGGAGAGCTGGATCTGGGACCCAGGTTCAAATCCCTGGACAAAAATGGAAAACCTCAGTGGGCCCCTGCGCAAAGCCCTTCACCCCAGCTACTCTGTGGGTGCCTTAAATGGCAGCCCATTGCTCATAGTCACATAGTCAGACTAACTGGGACTATCAAAGTATTTATTTTTAATATTAAATACAGTGGAATTTCTACATCATATTTGCACACTGTACGGCTTCTTCTTTGCTTAACAAAGCTTCAACCTGCATTTGCAATGGCACAGTGACCTAACAATGATTTATGGAAGTGCTCCTGAGCCCATGCAGTAACTTCCAGTAGGGAATTGTGCCCGATTTTGATGCAGTCACCTGAGGGCATCAAAAATGGATCTTTGGTCATGTCCATTGCACACAAGGATGGCCCCTGATACTCTCTTTGATATTATGTAATGTTGGGATGATGGGATATTCAAAGTATCTGTAATTTTACACTGAGGAACATTAATTTATTATTGCTGTTTTTGACATTTGCACATCTCTGCTCCCCTTTAGTTCTTGAGAGACTCTACTTCTCTAAGGTGATCTTAATACCAAATCATGTTACCAACCTTTTGAGCTGCTTACTGTATTTTTAACACCACGTCATTTTCCTTTCTAACTTCTTTGAGATGCGTTACTGCCTGCAAATCAAGAAGAGCTAATATTCTTCATTAACTTATTCACAAGGCTTATTTATTCCGCCTCCTGTCTGAAATGACATATTCAAAATAAATGAACTATATCGTCACAACTACAAGGGCTGTACGATAAATATTTTTAAAAGAAAGCCAAACCAGGTGAGATCACTATAGAAGTGTCAGAATCAAGACATGCGTGTCAGAGTAAATTCACCTGGAATTTAGAGAAAAATGTAAATGGTTTTCTCCTCCCAAATGAAAACCACATTACTTTTAGTAAAACCAGAGGATACCAGCCCAGTTCATAAAGGAATCCGTAAAGTAATGTCTGATGAGGAACTGTACAAAAATAGAAGTTTACCTGTGAACCTGAGCAGTTTCACAGATGTTTTAATAGAGGTGTTATGCAGGTAAATATCTCAGAAAGCCATCAGCCAATGTTGATGATAGACACCTCTATCAATGGTCAGAATCAGGAGAATCGAGGTATAGCCTCAATTTTATTTTTTTTTGTTTTGTTTTGTTTGAGGTGGAATAAAACTTTTGACCCCAAAACAGCAAAAGTAAGACATGGTATTTGGCTGCTAACTTACAACGTTTTGCCATGCAGTGATGAGATAGACTAATCAGAGTCTCTTCTTTCATAGGACACCTTGTCTGTGTGGTTTGCTTGAAGTGGAGAAAGTGAGAGAAGGTCTAAAGTGGACGCTGCTGTTCTCATATTTTTGCTACATTCCCATCATGGTGACTCTGCCTTCTCCTGTTGGATGGTGTCTTTGGTCGGCGGTGTGTTTTAGCTTGGGGTTGGAATCGTGATTTGTTTGGATACCAATGCTTGGTGGAGTCTTTTAGCTGAGTTTATCCTCGTTTATCCTTTTGGTATGCTACATGTTAGGATTGCTGCTTCTTAGCATGTGCAAAGATCTTCTGTACTGCACATATCACCTGCTTTCCCCTGTACAGGAGGCTCTAGTCAAGAAGATGTTAGAGTAAAATGTCTTATTTTCAGCATTTTATTCATTTTATATGCTGAGTGAAACATTGGTTTGTGTAACTTGTGATTTATTGCCTTCTCTTTTAACATATATTTTACACAGGAAGAGAATCTGGTCACGGTCATCCCAGGCAAACCCAAATAAAAAGTACTTAAACACATGAAAAGTTACCATTGTCCTTGAGATTTTAGCTAAAGTTAGATTCTTCTAAGCCTTCAGACTCCCGGGCTGTCTGGGATCCATTAATGGTGGGTGGGATTTATTTAGATCCTTCTTTGCCGAAGCCCAGCATGCTTGTTATTTGACTCAAGCAGTTCAAGGTCACTTTTGGGACCACTGTTTTGCAATGTTTGGGGTGTGAATTACAAAACCTTTTCAAAGCGCTGAATAATTGCCTAAAAATGAGGTTGAAGTGGTGAAAAAAAAGCAGTTGAGGCGTTTAGCTGAGAAGAGAGCTTTAGTTTCAACAGGCAGAGCAGCTGGTCTGGTGGGCATTAATTGGCTGATGGGTGGCATTCCTCACAAAGCCCCTTTGATCTGTGTGAGATTGGAGAGCTTGAAAGGTTTGTAATACTAATAACATGAACTGTGTTTGAACCCACAGGCAGCACTCCGACATGGGGTTGATCTATTAAAAATTTGCAAAAGGGGTCTAAATTTAATCGTACTGGTCCACTTGGCTTTGCCGCATGAGAAACCTGTTTAAATGAAAAAGACTGATAAGAGGTGAGAGTTCACAAACCAGCTGGAGTCAACATCCAGCACTCTGCTTCCGGACAAAGCAATCCCTCTCTTAACTAAAGCAAACACCAGGAAGATTAAGTGCATCTTGTTAAAAGATTGTGTGGGCTGTAGAGCTTTAACATTGTTACGTCTCCCTCCCAGTGAGACGGAAGAGGAACATGGCAAAAGAAGAGAACCAGCAGATGTGACAGGTTGCGTTCCCAATCTTTGCTCTATGATAGATGGCAATGCAGCAAAAAATATTCCAGACTCCCCCTCCAGAGATTTCACTTGCAGTAATTGAATGTGCAGCATTAAGCGCAGGGATGCATAATCAAATTTTTATTCTAATTGTGTGTTTTCTTAGTGCTGGTAAATAAACTATTGATGTGACGTGAGGGAGCAGCTGAGTCATGCTGTAGATCAACAGTCTCATTCGCTTCTCAGGAAGCCAAACTAAATGCTCTGGTGCAGCTTTGCGGCCGTTCGGCTTGCATGTCTCTGTTCAAACTTCATAACCTGTCCAGCAGCCCACTGATGTTTCCTTTCTCTCTTTGAAGGAGTGGATTTTGGAGCAACAATCCAAGTCTAAATCATATTTTGTTGTTTGTAGTCACATTCTTGTCAGCTTCCTGTTGGCAGGAGTTTCTCACTTTTCTGTTTAGTCCTTGCTTCACTTGTTTAAATTTGCTGACAAAAAAAAAGATTAATTTAATTAAAATCTGATGATATGTTCAGTCAAGCAAGTTCACAGCAACACAACCAAGAGGATTATGGTTCGTTTTCAGGAGCTGCAGGTCCTGTTTATATTACCAGAATTCAGTCTGGAGTCTGTATTTATCTGGGAAGTAATTCTTTGGTGCTGCAAGTTATTTTAAAGGAGGCAAGAGTTAGTTGTTTTCTTTTAGCAGAAGTATGAATAAAATCTTTCAGAAAAATACTAAGATGAGCTGTAATTTATATTTATATAAATAAGATGCAATAAAGAGCAGAAATATAATTTTGCACCATGTGTGTCCTGCTATAAATGAGATCAACATGACTGTAAACCCCTGGTGCACTGATGTCTTTGTAGATTTCTTTGTTGCTCTGTGAAATGAAAACAGTAACTGCTGCAATGAGAAATTGACCTTCGCTTTAATCTAGACAGAGGCCCCCTTAACAAGTTGAAATAGCACAAACTCAATTAGAGAATTGATTGCGTGCCTTCATTTTCCTCATTTGCATCAGGGTCATTTGGGGAAGATAAATTAGTGTCTAGTCTTTTGTCCACACTGTCATTCCTGCTCCTGGGGTATTTATTTCTGAGAAATGAGCAAGGGGAAGTCTTTTGTCAGCTCATGACAAACTTTTGCTAATAATCTGCGGTTAAACAGCGACAAAAAGAGCAGTCGAAGGTGGAAAAGTCCTCACTTTCTGGTGGGGTCATTTGATGAATCAATTGAAGGACAATGTGACTGTAACTGCCTGATTTTAAGCCTTTTCACAATCTTTCTGGAGGTATGTTTCATTCTCAGCTGTGTTTAAATGTGCTTAATATGTTTGAACATCATGTTTAATTTGAACTCTTTTTACTATGTAAAAAAACAAACAAACTAAGAGTAAAAAATCCTCATTGCTATCAAATTCCACAGAAGGAAAAAAACCATCAATGATTTATCCGTCCCTCTACATTTTCCCCACTTTAATTAGTATTAGAGGTTTGTATAAATTATATTTGAGTTACAACTTCTGCTTTAATTTAGAAAAAAGTTGATTTTTTTAGTTCTTGGTATAGCTTTTACACACTGAAGAACATATTTCTTGTTTTTATAAGCTGCAGATTGAGAACATATAATGGCCTTTTATGTATTTTATTGCACTAAATACTGTAATTCAAGTAAAAATGTTTATTGATTTTGTATAGCAGACCTCCTCTGGTGAAGTAGAAAATCAGAACATAGAAAGTAATGTATGCATATGCAATGTTTCAAAGCCCTATATTATGATTTGATGCTTCCAGCTGCATATAGTTAAGACAGTGGTTCCCAAACTTTTTTTGCAGGGCCCCTTTTCATTGACAACATTAATGTCAAGCCCCCTGATCCCAGCACCACATGCACCCCGAAGCTTAAAAGAAACATACGAAGAAATGTGCCACAAAATAGTTTTTACTTTATTGGCTGCTGCTTCGTAACTACAGTGAAAACCATGTCAGTGGCAGAAGGATTAACTCATCTGCTGTAGTGTGAGATTGTTTAAACCAGGAAACTCTGCAAACCTCTTCAGGTGAGCTGAGCTTTCAATAAGACAGATGCTGCTTTAGTAAAACAACTCAACAGCTATTTATAATAGGTGAGTAGTTAGTTTTTTTAAAGTAATCAACAGTCTTTTCTTTGTGTTCAGGATGATGAGCATTATATAAGTATAAGTATATAAGTAGCGTTATTACTGCTTTGGCTTCATATTGTCAGATTCTGATATTTAAAAACATACAACACGCTCTTCATTACCCACCATTGACCATTACCTGGTCATGCCTAGGGATGCAAGACATGCCTCAACATATTTTCTCCTCGTTTTTTTTTGGTACTTGAAATCTTTGTTCTTGATTCATCATTGCTTGCCCATTGTTACTTTTACAAATTTGTCCATGTTTTCCTAGCAGTGTGAAACTATAAGTTTAATTTAGCCTTGCTGTGCCCCCCCTGTTATGGGATCAAACAAGAATTCTGAATGCAAAAGAGTTCCCAACTTATTTCCCCTGAAGATCCCCTTGATGCAACTATTAAAAAGCTGTGGACCCCCTCGCCTGCCCCATGGGGAAACCTCTTCTTTTTTTCCTTTCGGCTTTTCCCTTTAGGGGTCACCACAGCGAATCATCTGTTTCCATCTATCCATATCCTCTGGATCCTCTTCTCTCACACCAACTCCCTTCATGTCTTCCCCCACAACATCCAAAAATCTCATCTTCGGTCTTCCTCTAGGCCTCCTGCCTGGCAATTCCAAGCTCAGCATCCTTCTACCAATATATTCCCTATCCCTTCTCAGTACATGTCCAAACCATCTCAGTCTGGTCGCTCTTGTTTTTCTCCAAAACATCTAAAATGTGCTGTCCCTCTGATACACTCATTCCTGATCCTATCCATCCTCGTCACTCCTAAAGAGAACCTCAACGTCTCTGCCTCTGTCTTTTCTTTAGTGCTACTGTCTCTAAACCATACAACATCACTGGCCTCACTACTGCCTTGTACACCTTTCCTTTCATTCTAGCTGATACTTTTTTATGGCACATCACACCTGACACTCGCTTCTTCACCTCTTTTCCACACTCTCCATGGCTCTTAAAATCATCCACCTTTTTATCTCTACTCCCTGTAACTTCACTGTTCCACTTTTCCCCTCTCATTCACACACATGTATTCTGTCTTGCTTCGGCTAACCTTTATTTCAGGGCATACCTCCACCTCTCCAGCTTTTCTTCCACCTGCTACCTGCCCTCACCACAAATCACAATGTCATCTGCATACATCATGGTCCATGGAGATTCCTGTCTAACCTCATCTGTCAGTCTGTCCATCACCAAAGCAAACAAGAAGGGGCTCAGAGCTGACCCTTGATGCAGTCCCACCTCCACCCTGAACTCCTCTGTCGTACCTACAGCACACTTCACCACTGTCTTACAGCTCTCATACCTGTCCTGTACCACTCTAACATACTTCTCTGCCACTCCAGACTTTCTCATACAGTACCACAGTTCTTCTCTCGGCACCCTGTCAAATGCTTTCTCTAAATCCACAAAGACACAACGCAGCTCCCTCTGACATTCTCTGTACTTCTCTATCAACAATCTCAAAGCAAATATTGGATCTGTAGTACTCTTTCTTGGCATGAAACCATACTGCTGCTTGCAAATGCTCACTTCTGTCCTCAGTCTAGCTTCCACTACTCTTTCCCATAACTTAATTGTATGGCTCATCAACTTTATTCCTCTGTAGTTGCCACAACTCTGCACATCTCCCTTGTTCTTGAAAATTGGCACCATCACACTTCTTCTCCATTCCTCGGGCATCTTTTTACTCTCTAAGATCTTGTTGAACAACCTAGTCACAAACTCTACAGCTACCCCTACCCCTAGACACCTCCATACCTCCACAGGTACATCATCAGGGCCAACTGCCTTTCCACTCTTCATCCTCTTCAGTGTCCTCCTAACTTCATCCTTACTAATCGTTGCTACTTCCTGGTCCACAACAGTCACCCCTTCTACTCTTCGTTCTCTCTTATTTTCAGTTCATCAACTCTTCAAAGTACTCTTTCCAATCATCCTATCACACTTCCAGTATCTGTCAGTATGTTTCCAACTCTATCCTTTGTCACCCTAGCTTGCTGCACATCCTTCCCATCCCTATCTCTCTGCCTTGCCAACCTGTACAACTCATTCTCTCCTTCCTTACTATCCAACCTAGCATACAAGTCATCGTAAGCTCTTCGTTTGGCCTTTGCCACCATTAGCTTCACCTTACTCTGTATCTCCCTGTTCTCCAGTCTACTCTCTTCAGTCCTCTCAGTGTCCCACTTCTTCTTAGCTAACCTCTTTTCCTGTATACACTCCTGCACTTCCTCATTCCACCACCAGGTCTCCTTATCTACATTCCTTCCAGAAGACACACCCAATACTCTCCTACCTGTCTCCTCGATCATATTAGCTGTAGTTGTCATCTGGAAGCACCTCTTGACCACCCAGAGCCTGTCTCAACTGTTCTCTAAAAGCCACACAACACTCTTTCTTTTTCAGCTTCTACCACTTTGTCCTCTGTTCTGTCTTTGTCTTCTTCGTCTTCCTCACCACCAGAGTCATCCTACACACCAGTATTCTATGTTGTCTGGCTACACTCTCACCTACCCCTACTTTGCAGTCACTGATCTCCTTCAGGTTACATCATCTATACAAGATGTAGTCCACCTGTGTGCTCCTACCTCCACTCTTATAAGTCACTCTATGTTCCTGCCTCTTCTGGAAAAAAGTGTGCACTACAGCCATTTCCATCCTTTTTGCAAAGTCTACTAACATCTGTCCTTCTGCGTTCTTGTCCTGGATACCAAACCTGCCCATCACTTCCTCATCACCTCTGTTACCTTCACCAACATGTCCATTAAAATCTGCACCAATCACCACTCTCTCACTTCTGGGAATATTCTGCAACACTTCATCCAATTCACTCCAAAAGTTCTCTTTTTCTTCTAACTCACATTACCACTGACAACATTGAACATCACACCTTCAATATGTAACTTCAAACTCATCACTCTATCTGAGGCTCTTTTCACTTCCAGAACATTCTTAACAAACTCCTCCTTTAAGATAACGCCTACTCCATTTCTCTTCCTATCTTCACCATGATAGAGCAGCTTGAACCCTGCTCCTAAGCTTCTAGCCTTGCTACCTTTCCACCTGGTCTCCTGAACACACAGTATATCCACCTTCCTCTTTTGCATCATGTCAACCAACTCTCTACCTTTTCCTGTCATAGTCCCAACATTCAGAGTTCCTACTCTCAGTTTTAGGCTCTTGACTTTCCTCTTCTCTCTCTGCCTATGGACACGTCTTTCTCCTCTTCTTTTTCTACCTACAGTAGCCCAGTTTCCATCAGCGCCCTGAAAATTAACAGTGCGGATGGCGGATGTTGTTAACCCGGGCCACGGCCGATCCTTTATGGAAGTGATAGAATGTATTCGAATGTTTTCTTTGGCTCATGTTTTACACCGGATGCCCTTCCTGACGTAACCCTCTGCATTTATCCGGGCTTGGGACCGGCCCTCAGCGAACACTGGCTTGTGTCTCCCTTGGGGCTGCATTACAATACAAGCATGTGCTTATTAATGTTTATTATCCACTCAGATGTCCAAGTATTTATAACATGAGACTTTTTCGGTGTTATCTCCAAATAAGGAAAAAACAGAGGATTTGAGCTGAACATGAATTTGGTTTTCTTTGCATTGAGAACCAGATTCAAGTCACACACAGAAACCTGCTGCTGATTAGGTGCAATCTGTAAATGATCAGTAGCCATTAAACATTGATTCCCTGGGTGAAGAGAGGGGCGGAGCTGTTAACTGATCACCTGGTGGTGAGTTGGCTCAGATGGTGGGGGCGAATGCCGGTCAGGTCTGGCAGGCCCAAGCGTACTGTGAGGGTCTGCTGGGAACGTCTGGCTGAGTCCCCTGTCAGAAAGAGTTTCAACTCCCATCTCCGGCAGAGCTTTAACCATGTCCCGGGTGAGGCGGGGGACATTGAGTCGGAGTGGGCTGTGTTCCGTGCCTCTATTGTTGAGGCTGCCAGCCACAGCTGTGGCCGTAAGGTTGTCGGTGCCTGTCGTGGCGGTAACCCCCGAACTCGTTGGCGGACACCAGCAGTAAGGGATACCATCAAGCTGAAGAAGGAGTCCTATCGGGACTTTTTGGCCTGTGGGACTCCAGAGGCAGCTGATGGGTATCGGCGGGCTAGGTGGAACGCAGCTTCGGCAGTCACTGAAGTAAAAACTCGAGCATGGGAGGAGTTTGGAGAGGCCATGGAGAATGACTTCCGGATGCCTTTGAGGAGATTCTGGTCCACCATCCGGCGGGTCAGGAGGGAAAAGCAGGGCTCCATCAACACTGTGTACAGTGGGGATGGGGGGCTGCTGACCTCGACTCGGGACGTTGTGAAATGGTGGAGGGACTACTTTGAAGACCTTCTCAATCCCACCAACACGTCTTCCGATAAGTAAGCAAAGTCTGGGGACCCTTGTGTTGGCTCTCCCATCTCTTGGGCTGAGTTCCTTAAGGCTCTGGGTGCTGTAGGGCTGTCTTGGCTGACAGGGCTCTGCAGCATCGCGTGGACATCAGGAACAGTTCTGCTGAACTGGCAGACTGGGGTTGTGGTCCCCCTTTTCAAAATGAGGGACCGGAGGGTGTGCTACAACTACAGGGGGATCACACTCCTCACCCTTCCTGGTAAGGTCTATTCAGAGATGCTGGAGAGTTGGATAGTCGAACCTCAGATTGAGGAGGAACAGTGTGGTTTTCGTCCCGGTCGTGGAACAGTGGTCCAGTTCTATACCCTCTTCAGGGTCTTGGAAGGGGCATGTAAGTTTGCTCAACCAGTCTACATGTGCTTTGTGGACTTGGAGAAGGCGAACGCCAAAGGGGACTCCTGTGGGGGGTATTTGGGGAGTATGGAGTGCCGGACCCCCTTGTTCGAGCTGTCCGGTCCCTGTACGACCGGTGTCAGAGTAAATCTGAATCATTTCCGGTGAGGGTTGGACTCCACCAAGGCTGCCCTATGTCACCGATTCTGTTCATAACTTTTATGGACAGAATTTCTAGGCACAGCGGACATGTTAAGGGGATCCGGTTTGGTGGCCTCAGGATTGGGTCTCTGCTCTTTGCAGAGGATGTGGTTCTGTTGGCTTCATCGGGCTATGATCTTCAGCGATTCGCAGCCGAGTGTGAGGGATGAGAATCAGCACCTCCAAATCCGAGATCATGGTCCTCAGCCGGAAAAGGGTGTAGTGTCTTCTCCGGGTCGGCAATAGGGTCCTGCCCCAAGTGGAGGAGTTCACGTATCTCGGAGTCTTGTTCACGAGTGAGGGAAGGATGGAGTGGAAGATCGACAGGCAGATTGATGCGGCATCTGCAGTGATGCGGACGCTGCATCGGTCTGTCGTGGTGAAGAAGAAGCTGAGCCAAAAGGCAAAGCTCTCGATTTACCGGTCGATCTACATTGCCACCCTCACTTATGGTCACGAGCTGTGGGTGGTGACCAAAAGAACAAGATTGCGAGTACAAGCGGCCGAAATGAGTTTTCTCTGCAGGGTGGCCGAGGTCGAGGCTCTCTTTCTTAGGGATAGGGTGAGAAGTACGGTGATCCGGGAGGGGTTCAGAGTAGAGTCGTTGCTCCTCCGCATTGAGAGGAGCCAGATGACGTGGCTCGGGCATCTGGTCAGGATGCCTCCTGGACGCCTCCCTGGTGAGGTGTTCCGGGCACATCCCACCAGAAAGAGGCCTCGAGGAAGACCCAGGACACGCTGGATGGACTACATCTCTCGGCTGGCCTGGTAATGCCTCTGGATACCCCCGGATGAGCTGGTGAATGTGGCCGGGGAGAGGAAAGTCTGGGTTTCCTTGTTTAAGCAGCTGCCCCCGCAAACCGACTCCAAATAAGCGGCAGGTAATTGATGGATAGATGGATGGATGGAAGTTTTGTTCACATGGAAACTGCATTCTGGGAGCCTGAAAACACTTATTTTTAAACCAGGTCCCAAAGTAAATAAAAGGGGATCATTAAAATCTACTATACAGCACGATTTTATAAAATGATAAAAAAGCTACTTAGTAGGCCACAACTTGTCCAATCAGTTTTCATGTACTGTGATTTATTAAGGTCAGTAAGATGGTGGAGCAACATTAGAGGAGTGGTTCATGTCTAACCTTAAAATTGTTCCTGTACTATTTCATTTATGATAATTTGCCTCTATTAAAAAGAAGAATAAGAAGAAAAAAGAAAGAAAGCAAGGCTATATGTTGATAGTTACCTTATCAATGGACAGGATTCAGAAATCATATTTTATGGTGGGAAGCTTGGTTTCAGCACGGGGTGGGTGAGTTTCCACCGCTTTAGTTGCATAAAGAGGGTCCTCAGTGGAATTAGGTTGAAAACTGTTGCAATAGTACATCCTAACTTATAGTACTTTTCTTATTCTTAGCTGATGATAACTGACTATGGGGCTGGCAGGTCATTTATTTTATCTTTATTTTAAGTGTGATTTTTAAAATAAATTAATTAATACAAATAATTAAAAAATAGAGTTTTACCTTTTTTTTGTAGAATGTATTCTTATAGAAACATGTATTCCATTATTTCTACATGTTGTTGCAACATTCTTTGTTATATTTCTGAAATTAGTTTTTCAAATATAATTTTTTATTTGTCAAACTGTTAAATGAATAAAGATTAAATCTAAATTACCCAAAACAGCAACTTGAATCAGCTCTGAAAGCACATTACTATGCTTATTAAATGTATAATAAGCATGATCATACTGCTTTGGCTTTTATTCATCAAATCCCCTCTGTCTCCCTCTAGGCTCAGACGCTTCAACACTGGTGGAGTCATACTGCCACCTTGAGATGATATTTCTTTCTCTGGGGACTCTCATGGTGTCAGCTCTCCTTAGATATTCAGGAAACTATGTTGTAGTTAAGTCTCACCACAAGATGGAGACAGCCTACTGCCTATGTGGAGAGTGAGCTGACAGGAAGGAGAATGGAGAACATAAAGAAGCCAATGCAGGCTGTGAATGCTGACGAGATCTTCGATGTTCTGGCCTCAGAAATCTAAACTTAAAGTGGAATTTTGTTGCAGGAGCTTCTGGAGTTTAAAGAAGTTATAAAACACCTTTTGACATCAAAGATCCCAATCCAAAGCCTCTAGCAGAGGACTAGAAACAGTGCAAACCATCTATCTGATTTTATTACAACAGGTCACATCAATGTTTCTTTTTCAAGAACCTGTCTGCACTCTGCTTGAACCTGACGCTGCTATATTTCCTCTTGTAGAGGAACTTTCTAATATAGTGGAGTCAGACCCCCTCTGAGCCCCTCCGCGATTGCTTCGGTTGATATTCACACATTATCTGCCAACACTTCCCCGTTTTTCAGACTCTGATAGACTGAGGTTTTTCTTAATGCAGCTTTTCCACTGAGATCCAGGCCGCAGGGTAATTGTCCCCGCAGCAGCAGGAGTCGTTCTGTCTGACTGTAATTCTATAATATTGGGGTTGGCTATGACAATAATCCCAGAGTTCATCACGTGCCGCCAAAACCTTTTTACAAGCTGAAATGTATATATGAGAATCTGAGATTGTGGAAAGGGGAATAAGTGCTGGTTCTTCAGCTCTTGCTCATCAGCAGGCTCTTCTGAGGGTCTTTTGTGTGTGAGCACACTTCTTTCTGCATTTGCAGTCTATGATAAAAACTCAAAGAATGAAATGTTGAAAATGTTATGACATGATTATGGTCACAAGAATGTCTTTTTGTCATTAATACCATGTCTCTCACGTATTGATTGAAAATAATCCAATTATAGCTCATCCTTAAGTAAATTATAAGGAAAAGGAACATCGTGTTATAGCTTGCATTCACTGGAACTGGAACACAACCATTTTAGCTACCAGAAAGACTATTATTCACTTTTATTTATATATCTACATTAACTTCCTCAGGGATTTTGCCCCATATCAACATGATAGCATCACACAGTTGCTGTAGGTTTGTCGGCTGCATCCATGATAAGAATCCCCCGTTCCACCACATCCCAAAGCTGCTCTACTGGACTGAGATCTGGTGACTGTGGACGCCATTGGAGTCCAGTGAACCCATATTCAAGAAACCAGTTGGAGATACTATTGATGGTAGTAGTGGGTTTGAGCCTGTCCTGATTGACATGGGCCAAGGGGCAGGACTAACCTTGGGTAGGTCCATTACAAGGAAAATATGGTGATCCACATCTATGTATGTTCAAGAAATCATTTAATCTAAGCTTTGTGACATGGTGCATCATCCTGCTGGAAGTAGCATCAGAAGATGCTACACTGAGGTCATAAAGGGATGGACATGGTCAGCAACAAAACTCAGGTAGGCTGTGCTGGTTTTTCTTTTACTTTCTGTTGTGCCATGAGTTTGAGCTGCAATGTAGCAGCACAAATGAGACATAATTCATCATTCAGAATATTTCCAATGAAAACTCTAAGCTTCATGAAGGTAGGACTTTTATTAGAAATTACCGCAAATTATACAGTTTACATGTACAGAAGAAACTTAGAAACAACTGCAGAGTAATGAATCTGATGGCTAATTATGGGGGTATTTTCCCATCTTTAATCAAGAGCGTAATTTTTTTATTTGAGAGCCTAACTTCTTGTTTATCTTGCTCTCTCACAAAACTCTGCTCTCACACTCAAAAAAGTCTCTTCTTGCTGTCAAATATATCGTTCTTCCTTTCAAAACTCTGCTCCTCTTCTGAAGTTTAGGGTTGCAGGTTCAAATCTCTTTCCCTCACACTCAGACACATTCTCAGCTCTCTCAAAACTTCTGCCCTTGGATAATTTTTCTGTCAAACCTCCTCCAGCCAATAGAATACGAGATAAATGCTGACAGAGCAAATCATCCTCACCTTCTTCAGGGTGCACTTGTTTTACTTGACATGGTGACTCCAGACTAATTAACTGTTTTGTTTTTTGTTTTTTATTGTCACCAAGGTTTGCTTATATTTTCCTCTTTACTTTTAAAGTAGACACTTAATTGTCAGTAATATTATAACTCATTGGACCTTTGGTAAATCCATGTGATCAGCTACTGCCTCAACTAAGATGACTTCATGAGGGTAGATAATAAAGATCTACATCAGGATGGTTGACTATGTGTTTGATTTTGTATAGCAATCTTAGAAAAAAAGAGATTTGAGAGAAATCAATATGATATTTTAGTGTGAAAACAAGAAATTTTGCTCTAAAATCAAACAATTATTTTCGAACAAGTATTAAAGATAGGGAAATACCCCCATAGCTAATTACCCATTTATTGTCTGAGAGGAATTACCCAGAAAATCATCTAAAAGGTCTTATGTGTCTCAAAGATAAAACTGCCATAATGTTAAAAAACTAGCGGGCAGTCTAATAATTTTAAATCTGTTTCAGTAAATTTTAAATGATATCGCCTCAACATGGAAACCTTTGCACAAATAACACCTTTGGGGAACCAAGCAAATACTACATGATGAATGTGTGGTGGTGATGTTTTCACTCTCAAATGGTTATGTTGTATATAATCAATAAAATTCTCATACGTACACAAACAAGCAACCTTGTCAGGGTTTGTTGTGTTAACACCAGTGGGTGGGTGGAAAGCTGAGCTTCAAATCTGTGGATGCAAAGACTTATTTATTCCTGTTTCAGACACAGTCAGGCCCATTCAGAGGATGCACAATCTCCACCATTTACCTGCAGTCTATTTCTGAGACATTAGTTCACCCACGCATCCAGCCCCGTGAATCTACCTCTGTTAGGCCGAGCGGGATAATTTACACAGGAAGCATTTTGGAAATAAACATTTGCACTTATTATGTATGTGTTTCATGAACAGAGACATGTGAGAGGAACAGAGGACAGATAGCATGTATATGCATACACACAGAAGGCATTCATAATAACATAGTGCTGTTTGTGAGAGGCAAGCCGCAGTTCTGTGGGCTGAGCCTGTACACGCAGGAGATGTTATTGCTCTATATGTTTATAACGCTGCCATGGAAAAATAAAAGGCTTGGCCACAGGCATTTCCTCAGTTCCTCTCTCCTCAGTCACATCTCCAAGTCCATGTGGAAGAGAGGCAGCGAGTGTTTAGATGGAGGCTGAGCACATGCCATACTTCATCAGCTTCACAGACAGGCATCCAGATTTCTTTTTCTTCCTTTGCATGTATTTAATCATAAACCTCTTTCACCATCCATCTCTTATTTCTTTACCCAACTCCAATATTTGTTGCTTTGATTGTCTGGACTGACTTCTACAATTGCCTTATTTACTTTAAACGTTGACTTAGAAACATGGATCTTTGAAACATGAATATTTGAAGAAGGCAATCTGGTGCATCTATTGTTTGGTGTGACATGCTGATCTCTAGGGTTTGCTTATACTGCAGACCACCAGGGATTTTGTATTTATTTCACTCTTGCACTGTTGTGCAATTGCTGTGAATTTGAATTGTCCCGAATTATTTAGAAATTTTTATGTCTAAAAAATGAAAATGACATCTAAGGCCAAAGGACACAGCTGACTAAGAGATAATCAATGATTTCTTACTCCAATGTTTGACCATCTAAATGTTAGTAAATGAAGAAAATCAAATATTTTTAGATTTCAGAATCAGTCTAAATACCACTGGCTGAGGCAAAAGGTATTGATTTTGGTCTGGAAAAGTTTTAGATGTCTGCAAAATGAATCACTTGATGTCTGAATTTCTCACTTGGTTTGACTCAGTATTGATTGCCTGTACAAAAGAAACAGGATTGAGCAGCTTTTGAAGTCAATGTAAACAAGATTCAAAAGACAAATGTGTGCCATGGCTATTCTCTTGGCATCTATTTTAATCTAACTTTCACTCTTTTCCAAGTCTATTAAACTGCAGATTCAGAGAAAAATCTAACAGCTAACTGCTTCTCTAAACAAGGACAAAACATCTGTGCTGCGACTAATCACAAAAATGTAGCTTAGATGGAAAAGTCCCAAGACAAAAATGTTCTTTTTGTGTTTAAGGCCAAAATGTAGTAAATATCAAATCAAAATTTGCACTTAAAAAAAAAAAAAGCATTTAAAACAAAAGTATATTTGTTGGTAGCGATTAACTTGGCTAGTTAGCTATGTTATGTGAGGCCATGTTGTCATGGAGAAAAGTTTATGTGCATCCACTAAAGTTTATCATTTGAATGTTTTATTTATAAGATAAATATTGAGAGCCAATGGGCTCATAAAGACATTTAGGGAGCCAAAATAACCAAAGAAAATTTATCTTATCTTACTGTAGGTTGCTCTAAATTATACTGTCAGCCTATAAAACAAATGTAAATAAGTTGAAATCATGTCACATTTGCTCATTTTTAGATGCAGCTATCTTCTATTTGTGTTGCAACCCTGAAACCAGCTCTCTCTCTTTGTGATCCAAATGATAATTAAACCTTAAAGCCTGGTGGTAAATGTTTGGTCTGAGTTTGCTTGGCTTTAAAGAGAACTGCCCTTTTTGGATGCTGCAGTCTGAGCATATATAGCCCATAAAAAGGGAGAACTGTAGCTGCTCGAGTCTCTGATGTGCCATCCAACTTTAAAATACAGCTTTGGGAGCTCAGTCTTCTTCAAAGCTGTTTTTTTCTTTAGCTTTTTTCCCCCTCTCTTTTGGCTTTTTACTCCTTTTGCCCCTTTCTGTTAGCTCTAACTCAATTCTGCTTGCTGCGACAACATGATGAGGGAAGGAGTCAGGTGAAAAGCTAGAAAGAAACAGCTGCTAAAGCATGAAACACGCCACTATGGCATCCGCTGCTGTAGTTGAAGCAGTATAAGAAGATCTGAGAAGCAGAAATAAAATGTGCCATTTATCTGCTTTTTTTTTCATATTTGCTGCAAATAATCAGTGTAAAATAAAAAATTAAAACAACACTCCTTTCATTCTCTTTGACTCAAGGGCCTAAAGGCTTTTTTTTTTAGTAATGGCTCTCTATCTTTAATGGCAGGAACATCATTAACCCAAGCCATTGTTATTCTAATCTGTCCCAGGCAGCAGCTGGAGAGACCAGGCCCTTGTCCTGCTGAAACAGTTTCCTCTTTGTAAGGCCAGAACTATAGGGGGTGTATTTTAGCCCAAGCCACCTGAGTGGGCATCACCACCCAGAATTTTTAACATCTCCAAACCCCGTCCTCCTGGCTCCTGTCTTTATGTGGTTCTGCTACCATCTTCCCATCCTACCTCCCACCAATCCCCCCCTCCCCTCCTCTTTCTTTGCACAACCACTCCTACAAAAAGCCTCACACACGATGAAGAAAGCTTCACTGGCCTTCATTTGTTGACTTATCTGGCATGGTAGCAGTTTTTCAGAAAAAAAATCTTTAAACACTGTTTGTTGGGCTTGTTTTGCAGCAGTGAGGTGGTACAGCTTTGTTGCCCCCTCAGATACACAGGAAGAGCCTGTGCCATCTCCTCCGCGACTTCAGCAGGTGCAAAGACAAGGCTCAATGACATCTTTGTATCGACTGGAAGAAGTTTGGGGGGGGCCTGGCTCCACCTTTCCTCTGTCTGCCTTTTGGGGGAACTTGAATGTAAGAAGTTCTTGGTGACAGACTGCTGAAGGGGAAACCATACATTCTCAGCTGACAGCTGACTAATGGGTTAGCCTAGCTTAACTTCTGTATACAGGGACATTATGTCTGTGTTGCAACCAGGGGCACAGATTGGATTTTTTAACTGTGGGGGACCAGGGAGGTGTTGAGGGGATTCGGTTTGGTGGCCTCAGGATTGGGTCTCTGCTCTTTGCGGATGATGTGGTTCTGTTGGCTTCATTGGGCCGTGATCT
>JBAMHW010000022.1:22703434-22717209 GCA_037177495.1 Rhadinocentrus ornatus | reverse complement strand
CTCATTGATTCGATAAAAAATATTGCCGTGCGAATTAGTCGGACGAAATTTTCAGAGTAGGTGTGTAAAGGCCTTTAGGGATGCACCAATACCACTTTTTTTCCAACTGTTTACAAGAACTAACTTGCCAATACTGAGGTACCGCTGTACCGCTATGAGTACTAGTAAATACCATTATTGTTCACAGGTAAAGGCCCATTTAAGCTCGACTCAGAAGACAGTTTGTCCGTCTCCTGCATCAGTTATGCACAAAGTTTGGTTAATTGTCAGGAAGCTTAGCTATCTGTCGCTTGACACAGAAGACGGAGCAATACCACGGGAAAATCGTGGGGGCAGTGTTGAGCAGAATAGCTTTAATGCGACCAGGGAAAGAAACAAATCAGAGAAGAAGAAAATCAGATGGGGGGAAAAAAACAGATGAAGATTGAAAATGAGTTTGAAACTGATGTCGGCTAGCATTAGTGAACTCTGAACTTAGCAATGCCCTCTAGTGGAGGAACTAACTTATCCATGGCAATGCAAAACATGATGGCGGGGATGTATGACAACGCTTGAAACGGACGTTATTTATGTACGTAAAGGAGCATAAATGGATGTGTGGACCAGAATGTTGGATGTGACAGTTGGTCAGTTAGTTGTGTGATGTATCAAATGGGTAATCCTGAAGCGTTCTCTAAATGTAAGATTTAAGACTCAGTCAGAATCTTCATAAATAAAGAGGCTAAAGTGGTTTTGGGTGAATTGTGGTCACAGCTTTGACAAAGCACCTACATGACTAAAATCAGCTTCTTTCACCGAGATAATGCCAAATTCAGATTTTTAATATGGCATGAGTAATAACTTCATGGATTAAAAAAAAAAAGAATTAACACGTTTACTGCACAGATAAATCTTTTTGTATTAACACATTAACTTTGACAGTCTTAGTTTCTTTCACATTGGTATCAGGTTCTGGAGTACCTAGTATGAGTACACACACATAGTATCGGACTCATACTGCTATCGGGATCAGTGCATTATTTTCTGTCATGAGGTCAGGTTGCAAAGACAGCAATTATCACATTCAACAACATTAAAACTTTAAATACAGATTCACATAAATTCAACTAGCTGTTAATTAAACTTGGAACGAATATAATTTAGATCAATACACTTGGAAGGAAATTGGAAGTTCCTGGCAAAATACATTGTAGTAGCAAAGGGCATATTTTCCCCCTATTGAGCAAAGTAAATGTTCATGGGAGCTACAATAAGCTGCCTTAATTCTCTCTTTGCAGCACATGGTACCAGATTAACAGTGTAAAAATGGATCTGCAGATTACAATTTGATAATCAGGTCAGAAACATTTTTAATGCCGATCTCTGGGCTTGTGAAGTGTGTGGAGACTGAAACCATCCTCAGTGGTTTAAGGTTTTGCTGTGGTTCCTGAAACTTCTCTGCAGTAACAGAATGATTATTCATGTCATTTTCTTTATAGTTATTTCAAAATGTTTCAGACAGGTTACATTTGGGATAGTTTATGCCAGGTCTAAATAACAGGCATATCAGGTATTGTTTTCCAGTGGTAGGGAAATCCTACAACAACAAATAATGGTAAAAACAGAAGGAAATGATATTTTAAATACCATTTAAAAATTAACAGGGAATCTTGCTGTATTAATCTTTTTCTAAGTTTGACTAAAAGATAGATCCTGTTATAATTTAGAGAGTTGTGTATAGTTGCAGCACTGAAGGCAACAGATACGTTAAGAGGCCTGATTAAATAAGCTTTCATAAACTTGCAAATCAGCATTTTGATCTCTCTCACTTTGAAACCTGCACGGTCACAGTGTAGTCAGCACATCTGCTTTTTATCCATCAAACTAGATTGTGTCAGATCAGTATGTTGTTACAAAAAAGGAGGTGCTTGTATGATAAACTCAGTTAGATTCTGTATAAACCAGAAGATTTCTCATTGAAGAAACAATAAAATATTTCTCACTTTCTTCAAAAAATAATATGATAAATCAAAGCTTTATTAAGTTCCCTGCCTCAACCTTTAGGCTCAACCAGATTTTGTATGTCAATTAAATATAAACAGCAAAAAAACTCTTGTACACTCACCTGCCGTGACTCTGCCTTGCCATATCGCAGCTCAGTGACAAAGTGTTCACAGTTGTTAGTGGCAACATTGTATGGAAGTTCCCGACCGACCATCCGACAAGCCTCCCTGACAATGACATGAGGCTCGCGAGGCTGGTATTCATCATCCAGGAGATTATTGACATGGAAATTGTCGGACCCAACCACTTCCCATAGCCTTTGTCGCCTCACACGTGCTTTGTTGCTGTCTAGAAATGTCAGCATTTCTCCAAAACTTCCCAAATCACCACCTATGTGTGCTGTGGAGAAAAAATAGTTCAGATTTTGATTTTAAAGATGTTATTTATTTAAAAAAGATACATGTATAAAAAAATTACGTATAGCTTGAGGATTAATACAGATGTGAATCGATTTACTTAATGCAAACACAGCAATTCACCTACTTGGAGGAATTAAATGAACAACTTCATTTCCTCCAATAAAGACAGCCCAGTGGTTATATGTCCCACGGAAGATCTCTATCAGATCACCTGGCTTTGCATCACCGTCAAACTAAAACCATGGAAAATAAGAGTAAAATGAATATTAGAGGACAGAAGACAACCATACAGCTGTCTAGGGCAAGAGTAACAATCAACACAATAATGAAAATATTAGGTTGTTTATCTAAAAATTATAATACAGCACAAAATCAGCATAAAGTACTGCAGGTCAAACTCACCAGAGTCGGTGCCATGTCTTTACCTCTTCGAACAGGTGAGAGCACAGATGATCTGCAGCAAATATATTGCCGCAGAAACCGAAACTTAAATCCACTGTGAAAGGTGAAAGTGCTTAGACACACAGAGAAGATTAGACAAACACACAGTCACACAGGGTGTCACCAGGATGCATGGCCTAAACTTGCTAATCATTAACTACATCATGCAAATGTTTAACTCGAACAGCTATCAAGTGCCCAGGTTTTATTTCTTGCGAAATGCATGTAAACTGGGTTGTTCGCTTTAAAACCACACACACACATAAAAAGAAAATCAATACATGTGCTGTAAAGAGGTGGGGATGAGCAAATCAGACCAGGTGACCTAATGAGCAGGAAACAGAAAGCAACACAGGACTAACATAAGCCATGAGTATGAAACAAGAACATGAAAGTAACAAATAACATGAATCGTGAATCATGATATAAAGTGCAAAATAACAGAGAAGCCAGCATTCAGCATGGGTCATGATGCCTTTACAGGTCAGTTTGTTATTAAAGGTCAACTAGAAAGTTAAATAAAGTTACATAAACAATGAAAATAACATTTTGCTGCAGATGTGAGGCTCAGCAGTCAGCAGGCTAATGCAGGGGAAATATTTACCAATGATCCCCCTCCCCCGCCATCATAAAAATCCTGATGCTAATCAAAACATATTTACCATTTACAAAGAAATGCAAGAAGACACTATCAGCGGAAGAGAGGAAAAGCAAGACAGAAAGAGATAGTGAAGATAAAACTTTTATTGGCTGGAGAGAGATCACAGTACAAGTAGGATTCAAGATGGACGCTGTATTAGCCGTTGATAGTGGGCGCTTCATGTGTAAAAGTTTAGCTTAAAGTTTTGCCTCACTACATTTTGCACTTTCATGTAACCAATCTTAACACTTCCAGAAAATGAAAAGTAGCAGGACTGGTAAAGTCCAAATGAACTCAGTAAAAAAAAAAAAAAAAAGACAGAAAAACATTGTGAAGCTAACTAAAGTGATTCAGCTTTAAGATAATGGCATTGCCCCTGTTGTAAAATATTGTCAAAAACTGACCAAAATCAAAAGGACACTGTTACTCATTAAACTATGTCAATAGTATTTGCACTAGGTTTAATCAAAGACTTTTAATTAATCACAGATCACTCACTGAATAAGCGAGAAAGGATGAACTTGTTCACTACAGAAAAAACATGCTAAGACCATCCTCCACTTGTAAATAAGCCCTGTTTATTTTTCACTGCAAAGTGGAAAATGAGGATTAAAAAAACAAACAAAAAAAAAAAGGATTCACAATATTTGCATGACATTGGCAGTGAGTTTGGAATTATCAGGCCAAAACCTAGATGTGATGCAATCAGGTACCTCCTTAGATTAGCTGGCTTTATGGCCGTGTTTGCTAACACCTGCAGACACACTTTGGTCTTCCATCCCTGTTCTCAACAAAACCAAAGTTGAGATATCTGTCATGAAGTTCACTGAATCGTGAGCTTAAAGGTAACACTTTATTAAGGTTCTTACATATGCTCGAACAGGCTTTGGCACATTAGCCTATAACTCCTTTAACAGAACAAGCGCATCTCCTTCTACGGTTTATGTTCACTCTCATAGATAGCTTAAACGACAGCGACACCTAGTGACCAGAACAAAACTGCAGATGTCACATCATCAAAATATCTATAATCACATAGTTTATTTGGTTTAGGTCTAACATGACTTGTGGAGGTGGATGGATTTAAAAACATATCCAGGGTAGGGCTAGCTACATGCTAATCTGTCACTGGAGTACTGCGGTAGGTGCGCCCTGAGCAGAGTAAATACACATTTGTGTGATCATATTGTTTATTTATTTATTTTTTATCCAAAGACAACATAAGGGGAGATCATTCATTCTGTTTGTTTGTTTAGGGGTTTCAATGTGTAGTAATTTTTCCAGACCTCCAGGTGTGTAGGGATTCCACTTTGAAAATAGTGTAGCTAATGATTGAGCGTAAACACTCTCTAAGTAACTGAAGCTACACAAAATGCACATTTCCCTCAAGAGGAGGTTCCTTAAAATTATCTTGCCACAAAATACGTGAACTTCCACCATACTAGTCACATCAGCGACTATCAAGGCAGCAAGGAATAAAAAACAAAATATTACCACAAACAAGCGTAATATTTAATAAAGTGTCAACCAGTACTCTCTGCAAAAAAAGCATATTAATGGGGGGAAAAAATCTTGGAACTTTGGAGCTAACTTAAAGTTAAAATGATATGCTAGCCAGCTACATATCCTGCACAAGACAAAACCCCTGATGATGCTGATGAGGTTAAAGTGAACATAAAATGTCTTGAAATCAACTTTGGTAACTTTAGGCTACTCATCCAAGGGAAAGTCAGTGTTGGAATCATGTGTAGAGGAATGCAGCTGCACACTTTTACCATGTTTTATGTAACGCTATCATCTACCTGTTGCATGTGCAGTTGTGATTTTTTACCAACAATGTATATACTCAGATGTGTCTTGTATTAGCTACGTTTACATGGAACAAAAATGTGATTTATCCAGTTAAAATTAGTCTGATATTCCAGTTGACATGTTTACATGGATGCTAGATAAAGTGATCTCATCAGTTTTGTTTTTACTAGGGATGTTCTGATGCCATTATTTTCTGTCCAATACCGATACCTGGGGTTTAGGTATCCGCTGATACCGAGTGTGGATCCGGTACCTGTGTTATTTTATTACGAGGTCTATAAATTCTATTTAATTCATTAGCTTCACCTGACAGTGACGTGGATCTGATTGACATGAGACTGATAAATGTTTGCCATTGCTAGTACATCCAATAACAATACTTTGGGTTAAATATAGGATGAACCATGAACCACTAGTTTTCTCTTTCTCAGATGAAAAACGCAACAAGAAAGACGACGCTAGCACCAGAGAAGCTAGCTGATCACGGACACTAGGTCATGAAACAACAGGAGAGAGAGGAGGAGAAGGCATATTAATACAAAACTGCAGGAAAGAGTTTTTCTTTTTTTTTCTTTCTTTAAATGAAATAGTGTGAGTGTTGAACCCTCTCACTGGGAAAAGTGTGGGGGATGAGGGAGCGTTAATTCCAGTTAAAAAATTACCTATAGGTGTGACTATATGAAAACTGTTGTTAACAAATTCAGGGACTTGTATCTTTCAATTAGCTTGGAAATGTTTTCTTTCCCAGAGGCAAAATGAAATATATTTTAAATGGTCATGGCAGCATGCATCCAGAAGCAGCAGGTGCATTTGGGAATATCAGCCAGAATGAATAGAAAAAAATGAAAACTAGTTTTCCTCCAAGTCCTCCAACAAGACCTGCTTGGTAAATATCTCCCTAGTTTCTCATTAAGTGCTTCAAACAGGAAACCTTCAATCAGAGCATCAGAGGGAGCTCAATGGCCTTTTGGCTCTGCAGGATGTTTGGAGAAATTCCCAACACTTACATGAACGCTGCTGGGCTTTTTATTAAATACAGCTGTAAAACAGTACATTGTTCAGCCATGCCAAGAATCCCTTTCACTCCTGTTTCGCTTTCTTATGCCTTCTCCCTAACTGCTCTGCTTACTTTTGGTTATCTTCACATCATTGACAGCAGACAGAAGCCAGAGGAGAAACCTTCTTCAGAGATTTTGCTCCATGTTAACATGACAGCATCACACAGTTGCTGCAGATTTGTGGGCTGCACACAAATGATTGAGAATCTCCTGTTCCACCACATCCCAGAGAGGCTCTGTTGGACTGAGATCTGGTGACTGTGGAGGTCATTGAAGATTAGTGGACTCTGTCATGTTCAAGAAACCAGTTGGAGATGAGCCTGTTGATGGTAGCAGTGGGTTGAAACCTGTCCTGCATGACCTGGGGAAAGGGCTAGGACAAACCTTGGGTTGGTCCATTACAAGGCTAATATGGTTATTTTTCACATCTATTCACACTGCTATCAGTTTGATTCATGTAATGACCTAACAGGCCTTGTTTTTAGGGACATAGCTGGAGAACAGGTGACTAAAATTGATATTTTAGTTGGGAATTTGATTTGAGGAAACCGTCTTTGATCCATTTACTGCAACATGCCGGCAGTAAATCAGAATCGTTTCTGGTAAAGGTTGGACTCCGCCAAGGCTGCCCTTTGTCACCGATTCTGTTTATAACTTTTATGGACAAAATTTCTAGTCACAGCCGAGGTGTTGATCTGGTTTGGTGGCCTCAGGATTGGGTCTCTGCTCATTGCGGATGATGTGGTTCTTTTGGCTTCATCGGGCTGCAATCTTCAGTTCTCGCTGGAGCGATTCACAGTGAAGCAGCTGGGATTAGAATCCGCACTTCCAAATCTGAGACCATGGTCCTCAGCCGGAAAAGAGTGGATTGCCTTCTCCGGGTCTGCAATAGGGTCCTGCCCCAAGTGAAGGAGTTCACATATCTTGGGGTCTTGTTCACAAGTGAGAGAAGCATGGAGCGGGAGATGGACAGGCGGATCGGTGCGGCGTCTGCAGTAATGCGGTCACTGCATCGGTCTGTCGTAGTGAAGAAGGAGCTGAGCCAAAAGGCAAAGCTCTCAATTTACCGGTCGATCTACGTTCCTACCCTCACCTATGGTCACGAAAGAACAAGATAGCGAATACAAGCGGCCGAAATAAGTTTTCTGCGCAGGGTGGCCAGGCTCTACCTTAGAGATAGGGTGAGAAGCTCAGAGTAGAGTCGCTGCTCCTCCGCGATAGGAGCCAGAGGAGATGGCTCAGGCATCTGGTCAGGATGCCTCCTGGACGCCTCCCTGGTGAGGTGTTCAAAGGAATGTCCAATCGAAAGGAGGCCCCGGTGAAGACCCAGGACATGCTGGACAGACTGCATCTCTCGGCTGGCCTGGAAACACATTTGGATCCCCTCGGATGAGCTGGTGAATGGTGAGAAGGAAAGTCTGTGGCAGCTGCTCCAGCGACCCGACTCCAGATAAGCAGCAGAAAATGAATAGATGGATGAAAAACATCCTAAATCACTGCAGCCCCATGCTTCAGCAACACTATTGTTTTAAAAAAAACACTGTTATGATGGAGAGTGAGGAGGGGATCAACCCAAATGCTGTATGAGACAGGAGGCAGGCAGACATTTAACCATAACTTTTTAGTAGTATTTCAAAAATCTAACTTAAACCTTAAAAAAAGAAAAACTCAGGTGAAGACATGATGAACAGATTAAGTGACTGAACCAGGAGCTGCAGTGACAACGAATTGGGAAAAAACTAAGAAAACGGAGCAGAAAATACACCTAGGGACTATCAATAAATGAGGAGCAGGTGGTAATCAGTAAGAGATGAGAAGAACCAGGTGACACGCCAGTGAACAGACAAGAATCAAGATAAAATATAGAAATCTTACAAAACCAACAGAATCCTAAAAGTAAAAAATGTTTAAAAACAAGGATTTTCCGACCATCCAACATGGTCTTTATTTGTGCAACAAGGTCTCCAAATTGGGTGTAGAGTTTCTGAGTTCTGACATTTCTTCACTTTCTCTCCAGCTGTGTCATGACAACAGTGTTGCTCATTCTCACATTAACAGTCTGCAATAACATTATGACATTTGCTGTCAGCATCTAATAATGATGCTGTCCACACATCAGAAGCTTGTACTTATGTTAAAGATGCCATGTGCTAAAAAGAACAGCTGTATTTGGAAATCTTAAATATAAAAAATTAAAAGAGACTATGTTCAACAAATTCAAAGATAAATATATCCTTAAAAACAGTTGATGAAAATGAAACATATCTCTGTCTGTCACCTCATATTCCTCCTAATCCTCTTCTTTTGAGTCCAGACGGCCTTTCCGTCATGTGACTGATAAGCTGGACTGAATCCCTTCAAAGCTTTGACCGTTGGACTTTTATTTTTGTCACCTTCTTCTTCCAGTATTCACCACTAACTGTTGGCTCAGGCATGCAGTCAGGGCCAAATCAGATATTGGTCTTTAATATGCTAAAATTCCCTTTTTTCACTTTCCAAAGTATTGACCAGTAAAAGTCTGGTGCAGGTGTGAAGCATGATCTTTGGCTGATAACTGTAGAAAAAGGGAGGGAATATTGTTGAGAGCATCCTGCTTAGTCATTTGTGTTTCTTTTCCCTCATTAAACTCCAAGACGTTCCAAAGTGAATGGCTTTTTCCTTTAAGTGTGCAAATAAAGATGAATCACTGCAGGTGATATGCAGGTGAAGAGAAAAATAAACACATCACTCCTTTACTTTTGATTTGAAGTTTGGCATGCTTCTGAAGTTTGTCCTCCTTTAGCAGGAACCATCATTACTCCTTCTTTCCCTGAAGTTTCCCCAAACACACAAGTGAGAATCAGTTAGAGGCAAAATAAAACATGGAAAAGTTTTTTCAGCTACTTCGTGAGGCAAGCAGTTGAAGAGGCCAGACCATGGACATCAACCTCCTTGAGGCCAGATATGGTGCTCACATTAGCTTCTTCCAAACAGGTTCTTCTGCTTGTACTTACAGTACCATGGGAGGATCAAAAGGAAAACAAACAAATGGTTAAATTGTCATGAACTAGTAGATCAGTGCTGGAAGAGTGGATGAAGAACTGCTACATACATCCTATGTAAGACCTACCACAACAGGGGTGACCAACGTCCATCCTCGAGAGCCACAATCGTGCATGTTTTCCATGCATCCTTGCACCAACACACCTGACTTAAACTAATGAGTCATTGTGCAGATCCGTATAGGCTGTTGGATCCATTTCTTTTGAGTCAGGTGGGCTGGAGCAAGGAAACTTGGAAAACCTGCAGGACTGTGGCGCTCGAGGATCAACGTTGGCCGCCCCTGCACAAGACCCTTCTTGGCATCAGAGGAGCTGCAAAGATGGCGGCCATAAAATCTGCCACTAAGCCTCCTGGTTGGATCAAAAGGTCTGGATTGTAGGCCAGTCCTGCTGAATGATTGAGAGCTTTCACTTGGTGAAGGCATCCCCCTGAGAACAGATGAGGCTAAAATGTTCACACACACACGGAAATTCTGGTTGTTTGTTACACCTTGTACTCACATTGGCAGACATCACAAGACATTGAATGAGGACAGCTGGACTGTACAGTTCATGAAAACAATTATGCTGAATGCAAATGTATATATGTGTAAAAGTAAAGTAGTGCAGAGTTTGCAATGTACCATAATAGCATGTCAATATATACTTACGTGCATCTTATTTAAAGTGGAGTAATAGAGTTCTTAATATGCCATATTAGAGTGTCTAATAAATATTTTTATTATTTTGGCCTGTAATGATTACACTTTCTGAGGTTCTGGTGTTTTTTATTTATTTATTTATTTTAATTGTGGTTTGGTTCAAGAGACAGGACATAAAAAGAGCCAAAAATAAAAAAAAAATCTGATTACAGAGAAAGGGATTTATTAAGTAGTAGCTCAGGAGGGTGGAGGTTGTGGTGGAGACTGGGAGATGATACAGCGTAGTCCACAGGTGGATACCTTAGGTGGCAAGCACCCATCTCTTATGCGGGAGACCACATGCCGCATACCAGTTCACAAACATGCCCCAGCACAAACAAAGGAGCAGAGTCAGGAGAAAAGAGAGAGTGTCATCTTCCCAGGCAAGCTGCATTTGAAGGTGGCCGCCAGAGGTGATTGGACAATATGGAATGAAGGCAACCAATGAGAAGTCAGGTTTGGGGAGCTTTCCAATTCAGTCCCTGCCAAGTAATTAGCACCTAAGGAGAGCAGAGAGGTGAAAGGAGAAGGGGTGTTCTGCATGAAAACATTATAATGTGAGAAGTTGCAGAACAAAATTTTTAACTTGTATGTCAAAATTTCTGCTGCAAAGAAAACACACACACATGAACTGAATTTGAAGTTACAGTAAAAGATAGCCCATGTAAGACAGTTATTTTTTACATTACATCTTCCCTTGTTGGACCTCTTGTCAGCTGCTATGGCACACTGAGCTGGGGTAAGTTGCTTCTCAATACATTGTTTTGACGCATCCAAATTCAAATGTTACAGCAATACAACATTAACATAATATACTAGTTAAATTATGTCTAGATAAAAATATCACAGAAAGTAGATTTTACTCTGTATTTTGACCCCTTGTCATTCTATAAAAATTAGCATGCAGCAACCACGCAATAAAGGCTTTTTAAAAATGCATTGCACCAGTGTTTACAACCAGAGGCACGTTTTGTTCTTTTTCTAAGCAAAATCCATCACTCCAACATGAATAGAAAAGTAGTTTATAGTTTAGTGACGTTTATATTTGTTGAGTGTTTTCATGCAGAAAAGACTGACTGGTATCTTGATATGCATGACACACAGCACAGAATGCACAGCAGTGTGTGTCTAAGATGCTGGTCAGCAGCACTGGAGCACCACAAGGGACTGTACTCTCACCATTTCTCTTCACACTGTACACCTCAGACTTCCAATAAAACTCCTGAATCCTGTCATCTGTTGAAATGCTCTGATTACTTTGTAGCTGTGGGGAGTACAAGTGATGAACAAGAAGCTGAGTACAGAGAACTGATTGGATGGTGCAGAAACAATCGCCTCATCTTGAACATGATCAAAGGAAAAGACAGGATTGTGGATTTTAGGAGGAACAAGAGTAAACAAAGCACCGTTTATATCCTGGGAGAATAAATGAAGAGATAGAAATACTATTCTTTTAAAGGTCCTATATTATACATTTTTTCAACAATTTCATATAGGCCTCAGAGGTCCAACAACATTGTATTAGCCCAAATTCAGCATTGATCCTTACTTTCAGCCAGTCCAGACTTGGCTCTAGTGAGCTCTAATGGACTGTTTCTGTGTTTGAACCTTTAAATATTAATGAGTGGTTGCTGTCCACAACCCTCTCTGGGAAAAGATCTGGCTTTCACTGGTGTACACTGGGTGATTTTAAAAACAGGCTTAGCTAGCTGGAGGGGGGGCAGTGGTTATATCCCTTTGTGAGGTCACAAAGGAAAAGATCCCAGACTCACCCGTTTCAGCACACATTTGCTAAAATGTGGTGCAAGTAAGATGACAGAATTTTCTCATTTTTGGGACCTTATACACAGGCTATGAGGGCAGATATAACTGTTAGAAAACCTTTATAAAGTGCATTTTGCATAAAATGGGACCTTTAAGGAAGCTGTGAGGTCAATGACAGTATCCACTGCCATGGGGAATGTTTTTTCCCTTTGTGATGTCACAAGGGGAAAGATTTCAGACTCACCCGTTTGAGCACACATTCGCTAAAAAGTGGAGCTAGCAAGCGAGAGAGAAGACAGAATTTTCTTATTCTTGGGCCTCATACACAGGCTATGAGGAAGCTCCTTAAACTGACTGCTGCACAAACTGCTGTACTAAACGGACAATTCTTCACAACAAGAATTGTTCAGTCAGACCTTCTTCAAGTTGTCTGCATCACAAAAAGTTACAGGAAGCCAGACTTGTCAACAACCATACTACAACATCATAATTTCCATCAGATGTAGTGTTTTTTAATATAAAACAGCTGAAAGTTTCCCGAAGCAATATTTTGTGTGACATAGAATTTAAAAATGCATATATTTTGGTGTTTTCAACATCAGATTAAAGTCTGTGGTTCTGGCTTAATTTAAACCCCATTTTTATAAAGAAAATGCTGAGCAAAAGTTGCCTCCATAACCCTAATTCAACCACAGCAGCACTAAGAAGACACTGGCTGTTTGGCAGTAGTTGTGGATCACTTTACTATGGTTAATTAAAGAAAGATCTGTGTCAGTGCCAGTGGTCTCTTTATTTGTTTTAATATCTTGTTGTGCCATGGTACATAAACCCAGAAAGGAGGAGAATGAGAAGAATGATGGTGAGGCCTGTAGCAGCTCGAGCCTTGAAAAGAAGCTGCCACTCATACAGTACTTTGTGGGGACAAAGCCTTGCAGGCCCTCTGGCTCCATATGAAAGCCATGTCTTAGCCTATACAGCAAACATAACTGTTCTTTTTTCCCCCTCTGTTCTCCAAAAGCCAAATTTCAGAAACATTACGTCTGTGCCAGTTACCATGGTTACTGGTCAGCAAAATGAGCACAGCTGGGTACCAGAATTCACAACAGAGTTCCTTTTTCCTGTACATGCTGCGTAATATAGTTTCTACTGAAAGGCAGCTTTGATACTAAAAGAACAATAGTACAAGTGGAAATGAATAAACAAAACACATTAACCTCAAGTACAGAAATTTCTGCACTTGAGGTCAATTAGATTTTTACCAGTGGATGTGTAAAGTTGAATGTGACTATTTCTACACAGTTGCAGGGAATACTTGCTCAGATATACAGCATCTGATTTGAATGGAGAAGATATGCAGACACCAGTCCATGCTTTTATTCCCTGTCATTGCTATGCTCTTCCTTCTCGTCTCCTGTTGATAAGACGATAAATCTGCTACCACTTTTACAAACTCAGGTGCCCATCAGCTGATGAAGACCAGAAAGAGAGTCCATATTACTGCAGCTTTAAAATTACTGCACTGGCTTCATGTGTGTGGATTGATTTTAAAATATTTTTACTACTTTTTAAAGCACTTTAAAGGTTTAAATCCAGAGTATTTGTGTGACTTTCTTTTAGTTTACAAGCCTCTCAGATGCCACTGGTCTTCAGGGGTTGGTCTTCTAGTTATTCTTAAAGCCGCAGTGTGTAAGAATTACTCCCATCTAGTGGTGGTAATATATTACAAGCAACCGAGTAGCGCTCTACTGGAGCCTCACGTTTAGGAGCGTTATTACGACTACGGAAGCCGGGGAGATTCATAAATGTGAAGTTCGAGTGTCCCGTCAGGTGATGAGGAACAGAACGTTACATAATTATTGTTTTTTTATGCCAATAAGTTACAAGCGTGCCCTCCATGTATTTAGTACCAAGCTAATGCTAATAGCTAATGTTATCGT
>JBAMHW010000022.1:22677864-22700449 GCA_037177495.1 Rhadinocentrus ornatus | reverse complement strand
ACTGAAAACTGTTGCAACGTAGCTTTTCTACTGCAGGCTAGCTAACAAATTAGCCGTTTCTGCTGTTTTATATAGCAGGTACCAGTAAATGATCCTACTTAAATGGGAGGATAAAGTTGTTGCTGAATGACAGGAATTGATTGATTAGCCTCTGAACTTGGACTCTGCCTTGGCTCCCGTCTATCTCTGTCTACATCAGGTAAGTCAGCTTCAGAATACATCCCCTCTCCAAGATCTGTTTCCCCTACAATGGTCACACTAGTGGGATGTGATACAAGTTCATTGGTTTGTTTTGACACTAGGAACCCTGACTCATCTGAAGGTGTAGGTTTATGAGACACATTTACATCAGGAATAGGATGAATTTCCTCAATGGCATACTCAGTTCAGGTGGCTCTGGCACCCTCTCAGCTACCAGTTGGCTGTCTTTCTGCAGCCCACTTTTAGCGTTGGGGTGTAGAGCTGGAGTTGCACAAAGTTGCAACCTGTGAACCCTCTTAGAGGGGCCTCCTTTGACAGGTTCTACAGTGTGTGATGAAATCGTGATCTTGAAAAAAAAAAGGGAAAAAAAGCACTGCGTCTAGCACTACAGGACAGCACCTGGGTCCACCTGGACTCACAGAAGTCTGACTACTACTTAATTATGATGTCCCATCATGTTTGAATTCTTGCTTGTGTTGTTCTTATTCTAAGATGTAAGTCGCTTTGGATAAAAGCTTCTGTCAAATGATTGTAGAATAGAATAGAATAGAATAGAATAGAATAGAATAGAATAGAATAGAATAGAATAGAATAGAATAGAATAGAATCTAAACACTTAACAGTCACAGCAGGACTCATGGATTCATATCATGATATTATGTTAATCTGAAAACAACATAATTGTGTCATTTTGTCAACAGATTCCAGTTTACCTTAAATATAATATGTTAACATTAATATTCTCTGCACCAGTAATAAACAAGAAGTGTTCAACAGCAGCTTCACCTGATGTGATTCAACATTAGAAAACTCAACTCATAAGAGACCTTAAGAGGGGTTCCCAAACTTTATCATGCACCAGCCCACCTATGGAGGTATGTTTGGTCCAGCAGGACCCACCAAAAATGAAATGCAGTAAAATAAGCCAACAAGCATAAAATGCTGCAATCATATCATTTACAAACAGAGAAACACATTGACAAGCTGATGAAGTCTTAAAGGTTCCTCGTTAGCTTTTAACCTGAATTATTAATGTTCCTCATTGGCCCAGTTTCCAGCTGTTTCTGAGCTGGACAAGGACAGATGTGGTTAGATGTGGACAGACTGGTTTAGCTGAGCAGCTTCAGTATTGAAATATCCACCTGTCACTTTACATGGTACATAAAAGGAATTAATATTTTATCTATGATACCAGTAAATCTCATATAATACCTCCTTTATGCAGCAACAAACCACCGCAACATTAACAATAAAATTAAGTTTTAACAGCAACTAGTAGATCATTATAACAGCTACAGAAGAATCTCAACTAGTGCTCATCATATGTTCAGATAAAAGTTTGCAGCATGTAACAAACCAGCCGTCTCTTATTTATCACTCATTTATTAAACAGTGAATTCATGTGATGTCCCTGCTGCTGATTTGAAGACATTCAAAATTTTCAGAAAGACACTCGTTAACATGTGAAACCAAAGTGAGCTACCAGTTAAGTCATGTTACGTGGCGTATACCAGCTACATGCATTAACATGAAAGGCACAGTTTGACACAGTTTAATGGAAAAGTATTTATATAGGCCACGTCTGTTCATGTTGTCCTTTATCTGACTGTTTTCCCATCAAGTATTTAAACCAAAATGATGAGTGTCCTCATACTTTCATAGAGCAGGTAGCATGGCATGCACCATGTGCAGATACTTTGAAGGGTGCTCCTATAAATGTAGCTGATTATTGTTGAACGGAATACATAGGGAGCCATTTTGGAAATTTTATAGTCTTGACTAATTTTATTAGTGGGCGGATAAGCACATCCATGTTTCGTGAATAGGCATTGCATTCATTTTAGTAAAAGTAAATGTCCATTAATGTTGGTTAGTCTTGTAGGAGAGGCTGCAGAGTAAAGTTGGAGTGGAAGCTCCAGCCACATGGCATAGTCTAAGTTCCTACAGGACATTTTTGGAGTTTTGTAATTTGGTTATAATTTGTAATACTTTTTCTACTGATTATTAAGGGCAAAATTAAGGGCTTTTGGTTGTTGGTTTAGACAGAAGCTTGTCACTTTACTGGTGAGCAAATAAAGAAGCCTGGTTGAAGAGCCGAGCTTACACCTTTACTTTCTACAAACCAGCAAAACCTCACAGCTTCTATTTACATTTTGATGTTCAAAGCAAATCTCTATTAATAAAAACTAAAATTGGTCACTCACAACTCTTATCTTCATGTATGGTCATGAAATGTGATTTTGAAACCATCACGAATAAAGACTCTACTCTAGGAACTTCTAAAAAAGAGATGGAGAACTTGTTGCTAGTTCCTTCAATAAGTACAAAATCTTCTCACTTCATCTGTCCTAGCTGCTGGATGTCTTACAATCCTTTGGATTTGTCTCCTGCCAAGATTTTTTCTATGCAAATCTGTGATGAAAAAAGACAACAGAGAGGATGCCAGCTACTGTACAGCTGTCACCTCCGAGGATGAGATGACATGTCAATGAGCCTTCTGCAGCTCGCCAGAATACCCAGAGACGCTAGCTGCATGGGATGATGGATGATTTGAAACGGGCTCATTTTCTTCCTTGCAGACTTCCTGTTCTGGACCGTTTAGAGCACTAAACTATAATGGAACTGTAACCAAGATCTCCAGGGACTGAATTGTCCCCAAACTCAGCTTCAACCTCCTTCTGCAGGCCCATGACATTACTTTTAAAAGGGTTATTAAAATTTATAATATTAGAAAGTTACTGATGGTTTGAGCTGCAATATTTTTCCTTTTGCTCCAATTATATATTCAGTTATGTATCTATGGATGCAGTAATCTGTCTTAGGACTGAGTGTGCCTGAACTGGAAAAGTAAAGAAGGAAACAAACTGTTCAGAGTTCAGTTACGTGTCAGAATTGGCAGACAGACGGTAGATGATGATTCACACAGTCAGACTGTCTACTGCTCACCCTCTGCGGTCTCCCTTGAGAGATCATCCATATGACAGACAGAAACAGTGGATATTTTAACCAACAGGCAAGAGCTGAAAGGTGACCAAATGCTCATGACTCATCTGAAACAAACTGCTGTTACATGTCTGCTGGGATGGAAATTATGCCCATGTGAACACAGTAGATGAATTGATGAGGAAAAGGTTCCTGCTTCTTCATATTTCAAACTTTAGCAGTGATGATGTTCTATTTTCTAACCATTATTCAACCTGCAGGCATTTTATAAGTATTTGTGTTTGTGGTCTTAAAATGCTCATGTGTTGCTTGGATATAAGTCACTAAACACCATGGTTTGCTTGGAATGAGGAGAGCAGCATTTTTAAAAGAGAACAGAGCAACCAAGAACTATAATAAATAACACAGAAAGTTAGTTAGACGCACTACAGGACTTCTTGATAGCTCGATCGATCTTGTAACGTACCCATACTGTGAGATCTCTCCAGACTGTAAAAGTCTTATCTTGGCTCTTGTTTTTGTTCTTGCTCTGTCCCTGTCTGTCTTTTCCTCTCTTCCTCTGATAACTTATTCTTGCGTTTTATTTAGCCATGGTGCACGTTCTGGCTGGTGTGTTATCTGTTTGCTAGCATGTGAAGCTGTGCAAGAGGAAAGGTTGTAGGTTGTGCAGATTCTCATCCTTAATACACTGCTGGGCCGCAATGGCTCCACAAATACACATATTAGATGTCACTGTGCCATCAAATGAGTCGGGAACATGGAGTTTTAAGCTTGGAAAGTTATAGTGCATCTTTAAACAACAGACGATCATCTGCAGGGCTCCAGACGAATACCAACGAAGAAGACGACAGCCAACGTGCGTGTGCACGGGGACAAACGACCACTGTGACTGATTGTTTTGTGTAGGAAAGGAGACAGGTCTTGGGGGATTTATTATTCCTCACTGTTGCCAACTTAGCGACTTTGTTTTCAGACCCCTCTAGCAACTTTTTAAAGAAACAAGCGACTAACAACAAATCTAGCAACTTTTTCTAGTATTGGAGACTTTTGGAGAGTGACGTGAATGAAAGTAGTTTCCTCTTCCCAATGAGGCGCGAATGCTGCACAGACCCTTCCCCGTTCAAGAGCACTCATACGAAGCTCACGCAGCAGCAGCTGCTCCCAGCTGTATTCAGAGCAGACGATGTTCACCTCCGTTTCATGACCAGGATGAAAATTAAACGTACATACCTGCTGCTGGATGTTCCCGCACTGGCTTACTATCAGAGTAATGTCTTTTAATGAAGAGTGTGGACAAAAATATTTTAAAAGTTAAGTGTTGTGACATGTTCCAGACTCCTTAATAAAAAACAAAACACACTTAAAAAAAAACTGAACTAAAAAAAAAAAAAAATTTTGGCAGAATTATTATTTTATTAATTTATTACTTTTTTGCTGTTCTAAACATTTTTAGGTTGTCTTTTTTATCAATATTTGCCTTTCCCACGACATCCCTCTTTATGACATCATCCATTACAACTATATGTACTAGGCTGATTAGCGACTTCTAGCGACTTCTAGCCAGCCAGTAGCTACTTTTCTTACTGAGGAGTTGGCAACAGTTGCTGGAGTATCAGTCCCTGAAGCTGTTTATTGCCAGGAACTACATGGACAAGTCATACCGTGCCCTGTGGGATGATGGTGACAAAGTTGCCATTCTGCTTTGACTACAAAGTGAATATTAAATCAAATTATCAAATCTGATTTGATTTGACAAGTTCTATGTCTAACTGTTTGGTATTAGTGCGGCCAGTAAGATGTAAATTTTTTGCTGCAAAAATTGTGCATTGTAATTTTTTACTTTATTGTTCACGTTTTTATCACTAATACAGTGAAAATGAGAGGAAATGTGAATTTTTGCTATGGAAGGCGATTTCAGTGTGCACACCTAAATTTTGTGCTTGTGCTCCTAAAAATTTAAGTTAAGGGCCACTGTGCTCCTCGCAAAAAAAGTTAATTTGGAGCCCTGATCTGTCTAAAATTTCACAGTAGTTAAACAAATACCACAGCCAGTCTATGATGTCAGGGACTGGCATGCTCAGGCCGCCACATCTGCCTGCCGTCCAGTTTGCATTGCACCAACTTGGAGATGGCAACCTGTGGCTTCTCCAGGCAAGTCTCGCCTGAGCCCTGGATGCCAAAGCTCAACCACCAGGTACCTGGCAGCAAACTACCCTCCAGGCAGGTCCGCAAGTTTGCTGCCAGGTACCTGGCAACACTGATGATGATCACTGGTTAAGATTCTCCATGAGCCCTTTTATGTAGCTGTAATAATGAGCTGGTAGGCCTGCTAGCTCCTGTCTGAACTTCATTCAATTATAAATGTTGCACTGGTTTGTTGTTTTATTATTAAACCTCACATCAGCCCAAACACAGAACTACAAATGGATATGCTAACCGTTTATATACACTAGGTCATATTTGGGCTTTCCTGGTATAACAAGGATAAAATAAAACAATTAGTTAATTATTTGTGTTGTATTAAACTGACAAGCGGATATTTTAATACTTGGCTGCTTGGCTATGACAGTCTGTCCACATATACTGTCCATATCTGTCCCTGTCCAGCACACAAGTAGTTGCGCAACTGTGAGAGTGAAAAACATTTCATTAGTCCAGTTTAAATGCTGATGAGGGAACTTTTGATTTAATCAGTTTATCAGTGTATTTATCTGGTTTTACTATAAGTGATATGATTGCAACTTTTTATCATTGCTGTTTAATGTCTGAGGTTTATCTTCAGAAATCCATATGAAGTATGTGCTTGTGTGTGTGTGTGTGTATAGGTGTGTGTGTGTGCATGTGTGTGCTGCAAATCTGGATATAATGCAAGTACTTCAGAGGGAGGATATTTCTAAAGAGGAACTGGCAGCAGGTAAAGAGCAACAGCAGGACAAGTAATTGTTAGAAGAATGAGTGATGAATGTGAAAGATTTACAGTAACCTACATGAACAAAACAAGTATTTGGTGGGTTCTGCTGAACCAAACAGGACTCTACAGGTAGGCGAAAAAAAAGGTTGGACAGTGTCTTATGTTTTTAAGTTGAGTCAACATTTTCATTTTCTATTAAATTTATTGTTGTAATCTGGCATAGCAAAAATGAACAGAAAAATAAAGTTATATTGTTTAGCTCTTCAATACAGGAAACCTGTTGTGCTGTTTTATTGAAACTTTTGATGAGTGGGGGAGTGAAAAGCACTGATCTGGTGGCTTTTAGTTTTGTGTTCATAGCTGTTGAAGGTAAATTTGATTTGAATTTGAAATGTAATAATGTTTTTTTGACAATTGCTTACTCATATGTGGGTGCATGGATTTGTGGTTGTGCGCACACATAGGTGTTAGCATATGTGTGCAGCATATGAGTAGGGGTGGCCTGAGTGAGTGAATGTCCCCCGGTCTGACTTTTTGTCCCAGTCCGGCCCTGCTCCCAGGCAAGGTTTCCAAACCATCTAGATGTTGGCTCCTAAAGGTTTATGAAGTATTAGTCTTTGGGTGTTCAACAAACACCTCTGGGAGACTTTTTCATATGTCTAGGGACAGGTTGGGAACATGGAATTTGAATGGGCCATGCTCAAAGCCTCCATAGTGGATGTGGTTTCTAGCAAGAGCAGCTAGAAGCTTGCCAGTGCCTGTTGTCGCGGCAACTGTAGGACCCGCTAGTGGACACCAGTTTAAAGAAAGATATTAAACTGAACAAAGATGTCTTTTGGACTTGTTCTAAGGACCACCTAAAGCAACTGATGGGAACCCAAAAGGACAGATGGGATACGGCAACAGAGGTTGTAGAGGCTATAACTCCTGTTACGGACGCCGCTCATTGCTGCCACCTGAGGCTCGTTCTGCATGCAAATACCAGTCCCTGATGTCTGTTTGGAGTGGCTACACCAAACTTTAGAGAAACTATTAAAAAGACTTAAAGTATCTGTATAATCATCTGTTCTAATGTTTATCAAATGATGCACATACAACTGCAATGATACGCTGTTGTTAGCTTACGTGGGACTGCACACAGCGCTCCTGTTCATGAAACCTGTTTTCTGACACAGCAGCTCTGTGTTAACATGTTTGACAGGACTGTTTCTCACACCTTTGTCTGAAAGTCGTCAGATACTTTGGCAAAGTGCTGCCAGTCTGACACATTTGGACATTGTTTGCATAAGGAGCAGCCGTGGATGATTGATTACCCCTTATCTCCCCTGGCGAATCAGAGCCTTAATTGAGCACGGTTTGGTTACAAATCCTTTCTCTACCCATGAAAGGCTTGGCCAGTGCTTTGGGTTCTCCCTTGCGATGAATGGCTGCATTCTGGGGCACATCAGGCTGTGGGCAGGCCTTTGTTTCCCTGACTGATGGCTTTGGGTTGTTGAACAGCTTCCAGGAGGTCGTTACTGACTTGATCTGACAGCACGGGTTACTGCTGGAGCTCACTGGCATTGGCTTCCGCACTGACAGCTGCAGAGAGAGAGGGGGCATCGTTCAAACACACCGGCCCTGCTTGTATAATTTAAATCACCCACTGCAGAAACTTCAGTTTTGTGACCCAAATAAAATTTTTACTGCAGAACTGCCCCTGAGCAAAGCATTTAATCCTTAATCACGGCATTTTGTTGGGTTCAGTGAAGGGAGATATTCATGAAATCTGAGCGGATGCAAGTTTCTTTACAAACCAAATTATGGAAATATTTTCACAAAGACTGGAAATGCATTAATCAGAAGAAGTTTAAATAAATAATACCACAGCAAATCCTGGGTGAAAATAATTGAAAACTGGCTTCATGTCAGACAGTGGCTTTTTCAATACATTATGCCCAGAGCTTCTGTTCCCATGTGCTTTGGTGTGTATTACACTGTTGGCTCTGTCAGACCCCTGTAATACCTTTCACCATGCTGATTAGTATTTAGCAAAGTGAATTAACTTGTTTTAAAGGCTTTTTGGGCCCTTATTTAAGTTGCTTAACTGGAAAGGGTGCAGAAAGAGGGAAAAGAGGTGCAGGTGCCAGCAACCCAGTGATGCTGTGAAATTTAAAACTTGAACTTTGTTATTCTCTTTAAGAAAGACATTTAACCCTTTAAGGCCTGACCCATGAACAAATGGTAAAAAAAGTCAAAATTTTTTATGTGAATTCTTTATTTGGCCGTAAAACAAAAGTCAATGAAAAAATGTCTGTTTTTTTTTTGAGGATATTTACCATTTATTACCATGTGATATGTCAAAAGTATTATAATGTGGTTTATGGGGCAGAATTCAGTTCAATTCAATCCAGCTTTATTTGTATAGTGCCACTTCATGACAATATCATCTCAGAGCACTTTGCAGACAAATCTATTTGGGCCAATTAATAACCAATAATAGTCTATTAAGGGAAACGAACAGATCCCCCATCCTGAACATGCAAGTGGTGACAGTGGAAAGTGGAAACTCCCTTTTAACAGGAAGGCAAAGCCTCTGGAAGAACCCGGCTCAGGGAGGACAGCCATCTGCCTGGACCGGTTGGGGTGGAGAGGACAGGAAAGAGAGACCAACAAGCATCCCATCTTTAGCAGAAAAAATAAAAATTAGGACATAAAAGCATAAATAGAATAGAAAAGTAGCTTTATTGTCATTGTGGAATGGGATAAAATGACATTTTTTAACAGAAATCTCCAACAGCAGCCACATATCTAATGTTAATACCTGTGCATACTAACAACTTTGTGTTAGGACAGCCATGTGCATGTAAATAAATATATGTTCAAGTTTGTGTTTGAGTCTATCGGTTAATTTTTTTATGACTCTGAGCCTGCCAGAGGGGAGGGTGAAGAACAGTGTCTTGGGTGGGTGGAGTTAATCTGGATCTTTTTGGCCCCATCAGAGGAGAAGGCTCGAGTAGATCTCATCCAAGTCTGGAAGTGGAGAGTCCCTGATTCTCTGAGCCACCTTGATGACCCCCTGCAGCTGTTTCCTCTCTGCTGGGGTGCAGCTGGGGTACCACACAGTGAATCCATAGGTTCGGACGCTCTCAATTGTGAACCGGTAGAAGTTCTCCAGCAGAGGTGGAGGAAGTGTATTCCTTCTGTGTTCTCAAGCAGAAAAAGAGACAAAGAGACACTGTTCTGCATTTAAGATAATGTGGGTGGTGTTCAAGGTCCAGCTCAGGCTTCTCTGAGATATACAGCTAGAGGAAGTTAAAGTCTGTGACACCCTCCACCTCCTCCTCGTTCATGCTCAGGCCTGAGTGTTGTGTGGTCCTCACCTTCCTGAAATCAAATATGATTGAACGGTGGTATGTGGGAGGAAAGAAAAGTAAATGAAAAACATTTCCTGAGATTCAAATGAACAAAATTTAACTAATTGCCGACCAAGAGCACGTCCCTGGATTACCCTCTCCTTGCACCATTACATCATGGACCTGAGAAACCGAGAAAGAATTTAGCCAGCAGCAAATTGTTATGCTAAATTGTACGATACAGTACAGGTGCAATACTTTAATGTAGAATTGGACACCTGTAAAATTTGTACATGCAGTATGCCTTAGTCTTTTTCCAAAAATATGAAAGTCATTTCTTTTGTATGTCTTTGATTACCTTCGTCTTCTACAGACATGTGTTCTTGCAGTTTAAATCCTATGAATACAGATGGGATGAGTGTATGCAGATGGTGGTTATCAAAGTATCTCCAGGACCACTTATACAAGTAAGATTCATATAGCTCTGCTTTGATAATCATTAAAATTCAATATTACTTGGAAGTAATGGTTTTTATCTATTTTTAAATACACAAAACACAAATTAGTTGTTTATCATTTATCAGCCCCAAACAAAACACAAAAATATGCTTTTATTAAGAGTCTGAAAACTTGAGCAGTGCTGTGATCTTTGACTTTTGGTGCTGAGATAATTCATACAAGATGACCAAACTGACACGTTTTAATTGCCTCAGATTCCCAACCTTTTTTCTTTTTTTTTTTGTTACCTCACAATAAAGCTTTCAGATTTCTCAGAAAAACAAAAACTGATGCAGGGTCATCAAGAAGAGGAAAAGCCTTTTGTGCATGCATGAAGGTCACTAAAAGGGTGCTGACATACTTTGTTTTGCTGGAAAGAGTTCAGAGACTCTCTTCATTTGCCTTTCATGAGCTTATCAGGTCAGCAGCCTGGATAAACAGTTTTTACAAAACACAAAGCTGCTTTTTCTTTCTGCTCTGACTGTAATTAATTGTGCACTGGCCTTCTTTTAGAAAGAAAATATAAACATGCACGTAAAAAAAAAAGTTAAGCAAGTTAAGCACTTGGTGACCTGTATGAAGCTTCTGTAGCTCTTACCAAATGTGCAGAGCTGTGAGTTTGCAACATCCTTGGGATGCAGGAAAAGGGATGAGGATTTCAGCATTTAAAGCTTTACTAAGCACTTGCACCTGGAAACGAGACGAGACGAAAGACAGATCGGCCCTGCAGCACTGACCTCACATGAACCCCCTGTTTCTTTGCTAGCTGGTGTTGTTCTGAAAGAAAATCCCCTGAAGTCCAACATGCTCAACACATTCTTCCATTTGTACAGCTGCATATTTAATGAGGCTTTTCAAGTTAAGGTTCAGGTTAAGTGCTGAATGTGTTATAGCAGCATGGGATCTCATGAGACCTGAACTAATGACCCTTTCTTCATTGGCTGCTGCATCCTACTGCTAACACATACCAGGGAAGTTCTTGGGAAGCTGCTGCAGCCTCATACATATATCTGAGATTACGTTTCATATTATTATCACTCTCTGGAGGGGATTCCTTGACTGTACACAGATTATATGAAATTGCAAAAGAACCAAGCTCTCAGTGTATGAAAAATCAGAGAGGAAGCAGATCCATCACCCTGCTTTTAGGCGCCTGTGACAAAGAGCAGATACATGCCACAGAGAGCCAACTTCCCTGCACGGTACAATGAGTAAAAACGAAATCCTTTCATATTTCCACATCTCTTGTGCAGTAAAATTTGCACCATCTCCAACCTGCAACAGTTATCACGCTTCACAGGGAGTGTTAAGTTAAAACAGGAAAGCACAGCATCTTAAATTAAAGATGATGTCATTACTTAACAGAATCAAGTTGCAATGTTTGTGTCTGTAAAGATACAGTAGGTGATTTGTACACCGACAACTAAGGGTCAATTGTTTCAGGACACGGAGCTTGTTTTTTTTTTTTTTATAATAGCTCATTAGAAGATGAAGATATTTCCTTGTTCCTATGGGGGATAACTGCTGGCAGGATTGATCTCTGGTACCTTTCTGTCTTTGTCTCTCACTGAAGAGGCTATGTTGTTTCTTCACTGTGCTGTGTAGAGCAGTGGTTCCCAACCTTTTTTCCCCAGGGGCCCCCTTCATGGATATACTAAAATGCCATGGACGCCCTGCTCCATCCTGTGCTGAAACCATGCTGGTTTTAGGCTTTTAAAATAATGGATTCTGGTTGAGTCCTGTCCTTTTTATTAAAACCAAAGTTAAATAAATAACAATAAACATACAGCTTTACTTTTAAAATAGAGACAATTTGTGGACATTAATCACAATTGCTCTAATGTTCAAAGCCATAGGGATCCCCAGTGCTCTTTGAGGGAGGTCCCGGACCCAAGGTTGGGAACCACTGGTGTAGAGCAGTGATTCCCAACCCTGGTCCTCAAGGCACACTATCCTGCAGGTCTTAGATGTCTCCCTGCTACATCACACCTAATTCAAATTCACGGCTCATTAGAAGGCTCGAGCAAAGCTTGTCAGAGATCAGTTTAATTTGAATCAGGTGTGTTGCAGCAGGGAGACGTCTAAGACCAGCAGGATACTGTGCCTTGAGGACCAGGGTTGGGAATCACTGCTGTAGAGGATGTGAGAAACTTTCCACTATTTTCAGCAGGTTGTGCAGCATTGTTTTCTGGACAATCAGCTCCGGCGGCTCCAGAGTTATCCGCAGTGCAAAACCAGCTATTTTCATGAGCCGCAGCCGACCCCAGAATGCACCCACCACACACCCACTTACATTTTGTATTTAAAACCATTAATTGTTTTAGTGGTCGTCTACATACTGATTTTGTAGAGTTTAAAACTATTGAAAAAAGCTGCTGTCTGTGAAAAGTACCCAGATGTTGTGTTTGGAAAGTAAGTAAACTTCTTCTTTGAGGACTAAAAAAGCTGAACACAGCCAAGTTACTGCTACCTCTACCAGGGTATAAGGTACCTTTTGAGACTTCACATTCCCCCACAAAAAAACTAAGATTCTTCAGTGAACTTCATATTATTGTATTAAGACCTTAGGCTGTTAGAAATGGGTGTTGGTCAAGCTCCCACTCTTTTTATAAATTTACTGTGAGCAAACAAAGAGCGAGCAACCAGCAGAATATGTCAATCCTGTCAAGGACACATTTATATTGGACTAAATACGTTGTAATTATTTATTGATTATGAAATGTACACTTTTAGGACCCATTTTTGTCCTTTTTTTAAACAATATATTGCAGTTGATAGTAAAAGTATTTGGTAAATATATAAATTATGTCATTTTTTTTGTTTTTCCATAAAATCTGTTTCATTGGCTCTTTCTTTTCTAAATAAAACCAGACAACAATTATATCTGGTCAAACTTTCCAACAAAGCTATTTGGCTGTCATCTGTTTATAAAGAAATCAATGAAACCATGTAAAAATAATTTTGATTTAGTATGAAAAAAAACTGCATAAAATGAAGGAAACGTGTTTTAGAGACTTTTCATTGTGCTAATATGTGTGTAAATGTTTGACCATTGATAATAAGACCCTAGAGTTCCATTACTCTACTATATTTCCATGATAAATGTGAGACTTTAAAGAGGATATTGACTCACGTATACAGGGACGCTGGTTTGTCTGTCTGTTAGCAAAACATCTTAAAAAATTATGAAGGATTTTGATTTAATTTTCAGGAAATCTCAGAAAATAAATGGCTGCCATTTGAGCTTGTAACTGAGAAATAATACCCACAGTCGTTGGCAAAAAAATAAATAAATAAAAATTACAATGGCTTGGCAGAGGTCTATGCTCTCTGAGTGCTTCTAGTTTGCTCCTGCTTTTTGAAACCAGAAATTGGCTAAAAGTGCCATAACATGCCACAAAATGAAACATAGGTTTCATGCTAGCAACAAGCGTGATACATTAGCCTATGTGTAGTATTTGTAGGGGGTTCAAGAGCACTTTTTTCTGTTAAAAAGAGCTGATCTCTCTGACCATGTTCTTATTTTTAGAGAAGTTAAATTGAAAAATGAAAAGAGATTGCTTGAGAAATGTTAAACTAGCTGTTAGCATTTGCTGAGGTGTTGTGTGGCTCTACCCCGGTTCAGGGGGAGATGTTAATAAAAGTAGATGTGAAAGATTTCTAACAAATCTTTTCTTGTTTACATGCAGTAGCGTGCTGTAACCAGGGCAAGACTTTTCTGGACCAGGAGATGGCATAATTTAAAATGTTAGGATGCTCTCATTTAAACTACAAAATAACCACACTTACAGTAGACAGCAATACATTTTAATATGGAACATTACTAGACAATTACATAAATAAAAATAGAAGCACTCAGATTGCAAACCTCTGCAAAGCCATTGTAATTCTTTTTTTTTTTTTACAATTGTTTTCAGCATAATTTTTGAGTTAGAAGCTCAAATAGCAAAATGATCCCTATCTCCCCATAGTAAAAAAAAATCCCTGGATACCTGCAGCAATCACCCCCAAAATCTAATCCCTCATTTCATATTCTATTTCTGAGATTTCCTAAAATTTGTTTAAACTCCCTACACTGGTAGGTACATAGCGACTCACACAGAGTGCCATTGGACATTGTTGTGCCTCCATATTTGAAATGTTTCAAACTCTGCGCTATTGAGGCCGTCTTTGCTCTGCATGTAGAATAATTCAGGACCCTTTAGCTCGTTGCTCGTTAGTCCTAATGTTGTCAGTGAACATGTCCCCAAGGGTTGAATAAAAGGACATAATTCACATTTAATTATGTAGATGAACTTGTTCAAGAGTTATTTTATCCACTGTGATTCTACAAAATGCAGAACCAATGTTCCTCATTGTGCAACAGCAGAGTCAGATCACCTTTATCGTTAATCCATTAAATCTGTTTACGTGTATGTACTAATCTAAATTTTCCAACCTCTGTGGAGGTCACTCCACAAGTCACTCCCCCCACACATAGGCTGAGATATTTTTCTTAACTGCATAGCTCTGTGACAACCATTTACCTCCTCGTGTAAACTGCCAGGGCACATTTTTAAATCAGACAAGCAAAGAACAAACCGTGTGACGTTCAAACTTTATTACACCTGACAGAGCAGACCTCTGCTGTAAAATATTCATTACGGTGTCATAGCAGACATGGTGGCTGTCCATGTGTTTAAATTTTAAACATGGCAAGCAAATGTAAATCCCGAGGGTCAGTATAGGCCTCATCCTGCCCCACTCCCACCACCTCCCTGTTTCCCACTGCTGTGCTGAGCACCTGTCTCTCTAAAATCACAGAAGTGCAAGCAAGCCCCTCATCTCAGGCTCGTTAATTTACCATGTCTGCGTACAGAACAGTTGTACTTGTTAGTGTAAATATTACATTTGGCCAGCAGCCATACCATCCTGCCGTCCAACAGCTGAAGCTGAACAGAGGCTGATCCCAGAGGGGCTATATCCTCGGAAAGAAGCCTCTCTGTTCATGAGGGAGAATCAATCTGGGTTCTTTACCTTAATCAGACCTCTACTCCTTCATACATGGGAGAATCACTGGTATGCTTTGCTTCAGTAGAAATCCTAATTGATAAGTGTTAAAAATAAGTTTATGATAAATAGATGATTTTCAACTTGAAGTTATTTTAGACACTGACTGTGGGAATTAGTCTGAAGTGTTTTGTCCTCTGCAGCATTAAGCCCTGTTTCCACCAGTGGGTGCCGGTCGGGAAGCATTTTTTTGCGTTTCCACATGCAAAAACTATGAAGGGTACCCCAACATCCGACCAGACATTTTCTACTTTTTGGGGCCCTTCCATTGGGGTACCAATCTAACCGACCCCACCCAAAAGGGTGGAGCTTGACAGACTGCCATCCGTGGGTTGGTTAGAAAAGAAAGTCACTTCCTGTGCGACCTGGCATAAAAACGAAGCAGACATGGCTCTGCTATATATGTACAGACCATTCCTTGTCTAGAGCGACAGATTACATTTAGTTGATTAAATCTCCTTTTAAAATGGTGTTACAAAGCTCGCCAAGAGGAAAGAACACAAACTGTAGGATTACCGCCATGCGCCTCCTCTGTTTCTAAGCTGTGTTTATGTTATACTTGAAAAGGGCCCCATTGTGCTATTTCGACTTTTCTGAGCTTTCTACAGTGTTATAGTGTTGAATTCTCTAGAGATGGGATTTATGGCTCTTTAAAGGGAGCCGGATATTGAGGAGCCATTCCTTTCAATGAGCCATTCAAAAGACTGGCTCGTTCTTATTTTTATTTTACTTTTCTTTTTTAGAATTCAGTCAGGGGTAACTCATTCCTATCAAGAAAATAATCACTAGGAACGATTAGTAAGATTTGGATCAGAATGATTAAAACACAAGCGAAGTGCCACAAACGTAACAACCAGGCTAAAAACATCCAGCTGATTAGCTACGTGAAACAATAGATGTTTATAGAGTGGCTAGAAATACAGCCAACTATAGTGTAACAATGTATGAAAGTGTTAGCAATTACCTTATCTATTTCTTGGCAGCAGACGTTTTCCACCTCTGTTGGTATCTGGTACATTTACCACATGTACACCTATTAACAGCGGCATGTACATTTTAAACGGCGAGTGAAGAACAGCAAACAACGTTATACTGGACTATAGCTGGTAAGTATTTACCAAACAGATACGTCCTGCTGGATTCCTTGCTGCGTGTTACATCCTGTCCTGCTAGTCCAGTCACCACTCCCCTGATCCTACACACCTGTCCTTGCTCCTCACTCCAGTCAAGCCTAATTAAGCACACCTGTCTCCCATTAACTTCCCAGTCTTTTTTCAACCTTCACTCCCCGTCAGACTCACACACCTAAAGGACTCAATCCCTCTCCATGTCTGGTTCTAGGATTCCCTCAGCCTCCATACCTGTCCCTGATCCTCACTCCAGTCAAGCCCTATTTCTCACACCTGTTTTCCATCAACTGTCCCTCCATATATTCCTCAGTTCCACGTTCCTTCCCTGTAGGACTTTACCTACACACCCAAAGGACTCACTCATTCTCCCTTCCAGGCTTCAAGAATTCCTCATCTCCAGTACCAGTAAGATCCTGCCTCTGTTCTCAGCGTAATAGTAAAGAGATGTTAACCTGCTCTTGTCCCTGAGGAGTCTATGTGTAACAGAAAGTCCGACCTAAAAACAGGACACAGTTAACCAGCCAACCATGGAAACCAGAGATAAAGACCCAGTGTCCCTCCTCTCTCCAGAAGACTTCAGGGCAGCGCAGAGGGTAGTCAGAGACTACGTGGACACTCTCGCTGAGTACCCTGGACCAGAGGAGAGGCTGCGGGTGGCTGTTGAACTGGTCACAATGGTTGACGCCAGACCTGATTAAATTATTGCATTTTTATAGGTATGTATATATGTATATATTTATTTATCATGTTCTGTTTTGTAGGTTGTTGTTTTATGTGGACATTTTTGTGCATATTTTTGAGCTTTTGTATTCTTGTCCCACCCCAATGGGTTGTACTAAACTAATTACCCGCAGCCGGAGTGTATGAAAGCCCTTAGGCCTGGTACACACATAAAGATTATCGAGCTGTTTTTGTCCCGATTTTGCCCCATCCTGACCAAGAACAGCAAATGTCTGATTATCTGAAGTCTCACAAGATTTTCCTACATAATTATTCTAATCATTTGGTCTGAGGTGTGTTAAGAGCAAATTTGTCCCAATAATGGGCTCTGAAACGGGTCGTGGCCGACATATCTTCATGTGTGTGTGGAAAGCCGACGTCTCCTGAGTTGTGACTGTGTGGATGGTGACGTGAAATGGAACGTAGCTAACTGGGGAACAAGGAAGGATATAAAGTCCATGTTCACGCTGTCTCCAGTCTGTTACTTCTTTCAGTTCTGGCTTTTTCTGTTAACAGTAGTCCCAAGACCACCATCATTCCCTTGTTTGAAATATCCTCCTCCTGTGTGTTGTGCTTTCCGGTTCTTGTTATGTTTCTTCTTCTTCATTTCTTTGCCGGTTGTAGTTGTGGTTCTTCTTCTATGTTTTGTTAGATCACGTTTGGTCACGCAAGGTGTCCGGCTCCGAGGATTAGATTTTAGATCAGTTGTGGGACAGCGTTGTTATGTATGTGTTGTTCTAGCATTAGATTATCGGAGCACACCACACACACTATGATCAAAACTGTTACTTGGGGTTACCAAAGTGATGTGAGTCCCAAAGGACTCCTTTAAAAATCAAGAATCATTTTACTGACTCATGAGTCATGATTGCTTGTTTCTATTAAGTCATTAACTGACTAGTCCCTGCTACAGCAGAATCAGTGTATTGTAAACACAGCAAAGTTGTTTGTCTTTTCAAAGTTACCCAGTGATGCAAACGATGTGCTGATAAACAGATGACCGCACCGACAAAATGGTAAACGAAGCAAAGGAAAGATGTTCCGTTGCACTGTATCGTATGCACCGCGCCATGTAATGGAAAAGCACAGTGTTTAAATAACTCTGGTTGCTGGGGGAGGTGGAGGAGGGAGCTGCAGCCAGAGTGACCAGAGTTGCCTGGTAATCACGTCACCCACTCTCAGCTGCCCGGAATTACGAGACAACATAAACGCACCATAACAGGCATGCAGAGTCAAACCTTTCCCAGTGAGTGTCAAGTCAAGTTTATTTGTATAGCCCTATATCACAACAAAGTTGTCTCAGAGGACTTTACAGAAGCAGGTGTAAATAATACATAAATAAGAGGTTTCAACTCCCTCCCCAGTATCTAGAAAAGCTAGAAAATGCAGAAACGTACAAGAAAATTCATGGATGAATAACAGAAAAAATTGCCATTTCCATCTTGGTGGTGACACATAGGAAGCTCAGCGCATGACATGCAAAGCAGGGGGCTGGAAACTCATGTCAGTTCTGCATAAAGACAGGTTTCTCTTGTGTGCTTGTGTATGTTTATATATTTTTATTACGTTATTGCTTCATAAAGGGACAAACACCGAAAAGAAAGTCTTTTCACACGTTTAACCCTGCACTTTATTTAATCATTGGCCAAAAAAAAAAAAAAAAGTTGTTTATTTTGTAGACAATATTAATTCAATAAAAATGTCAAAAGATCAGTGCAAAACAGGCCTCGTCATCATATGGCAGTAGCCTTAACTGTGGACACATTTGTGTCTACTACACCACCACTAAATGTCCTCTTTTTTTACCAACTCAAATCTGGTTACCCTAGTAGATAAAGTAGTGCATGGTAGCATGGTTGCAACCGGGAACTGCTACTATTGTGTTCAGCTAAAACTATTAGAAAGTCAGAAGTTTCTGTTAGCAAACATGCAAACCAGAACTTCAGAACTAATGTCAGTGTCTCCTCCTTGTTTGCTCCCATCACCCAGAAAATCAGGTGTGTGGCCTCAGAGTGCCAGGGACCTTCTCCAGAAATAGCCTAATTCTGGCATCGCTCAAGGCCTTATAAAGCCAGGTACAGAGTCCGGATGCCAGGGATTGAGCTGTCTGTGGACTCAAACACTGAGACAGGAGCTGAAATACTGCAGGGTTGCTTTGGTCTTTACAGCCCAAACACTTGTCTCTCCCTCTGCCCTCTCTATGCTCTGACGGGAGGCTCTGTAAAAGATCAGGACTCATCAGTGACCGTGTTGTCCCATTCACACTGTGTTCTCCTCAGATTGTTAGAGGGCAAGATATTCATGCAACTTGTGAAACCAAACTATTTCTTCTGCTTATTATTATTTTGAAGCTTCATAAATAACAAATGAGATCAAATTGGAAAAAAAGCCCAACACGTGTATGGATAAAAGCTGTACTTGAGACACAATATTTATCCAAAAAGGCAATGGTGGGAATATTAGATAAATTTAGTAACGGATCGCAGTTTAATTAATAGTACAAACTGCTTCTATCTTGTAGCATCTATGACCTCTAATCCAGTAGAAAAACATACGCATGAATTCAGCATTCATTTAGTCATTGTGTAGTCACTCCCCAGGACAGAATAACTGGGATTCTTTAATGATTTCAACAACCAACATACTTGTTCTATTTTCTGCTCTTTATCAGTAACGACAGGAACAAATAGCCATAAGTAGCAGTCTGCACCTGAATGTGGAAAAACAAAAGATAACAATTTATAAATTATTTAAAAAGACACAAAAGAAGAGAGCCTAGAGCAGTCGTTATCAGCTTCCGTAGTGGAAAGTCACATTAAAATATACAAAAATAAATAAAAAATACAACACTTGCAGAAAAACTAGATGCATGAATATACACGTGCTCACATTTCCTCTTACATGGTGGATTAGCTGAGGTGTTTGTAACCACATTCAAATCATCATTTTCCTCTTGAAATGAGCGAGAACACTTTAAAAGAAGCTTCTTTATCTTTGTGAGAATGTTCTTCATCTCTCCAGGACTTCATACAGGAACAGGAGTTTAACTTGGACACAAGGTCGGCAGCCTCGTTGGTGTGATTATAAGAATGAGGGAAACAATGTATTCAAGGTGATCTGTAATGTTGTGGGAAAAGGGTGTTTAGCACTGCTGGGTTTTCTGGTAAAAAAGACTCCACATTCCCCCCCACCAAGGGCCAGCATAAATCATCTGAAGGCTCATTAAAGTCTTCAACTTTATCCTGGTTATGAACACACTAAATAGATTAAGCTAGCAGAATGTGACATTGATTAGACATAAACTTTTAGACAAACTGGGCAAAAAACACTGCATGAAAGAAAAAGCTTAAAAACCTCAATGTGACGGTTTTACTCTGCAATATAGTCTAATTAACACTTGAAGAGGGACCTCTGTTCTCCGTCTTCTCTGTTTAGATGTCTTAAATCAGACCAGTAAAGTCTTCTTCACCTAAAAGCTGTGTATGGCATGCCATTTCTGCAGAATTTTCTTCTGCGCCACACAGATGATGAAATAAACTGAAGTTGTGGCCTACCTTGAGCTTTCTGCCTATAAATCAATACTTACCTCACATCTCTGCCCTCAAAAGGAAACAAACAGCACCAGAAACTTCTGCTGGTCTCACATGACCTTATATCATCAAGTTTCAATATCAAGCCACCTCTGGGTTCAGGTACAAAAAAAAAGAAAAATCTGGGGTCCCGTTAGGAGGGCAATGGATAATTCTCACCGTTTGAATCTATTCTCAAAGCTTCTTTTGATAAGTATTTAGTTTGTTTTGACACTAAATAGACTGCATGGCACCAAAAAAATTAAATAGAAAAGCTCTACAACATTTTTGTTATTTTATTTGCTTGCCAAAGTTTCACCGGTTTCAAATGACTGTGGACAAAATTAGCAGCTTTATTTAAAGTTGTTCAGTTTCAAATGGGAAGAACAGCTCAGATCCATTACAGAAAACACAAACTCAGATGTATTGTTTTAAAAAAGCAGTATTATAAACAAAGGTGGGCTGTTTCTTCTCTCCTGAAGCAGCTTAAAGCTCTGGAGGTGAATCCAACTCACCTGCATACAAGGCAGCTCCTTAATCCATCAAAGTGATAGCAGGATAAAAAAGACTTTTGCTCTCATTTATTACCTACGTTAATGGATAGATTTATGGGTATTGTGTACATAAGACTGTAAACTTGTTTTTATAATCAGTAGCGACATAAATAGAAGCGCAGCTCCTGCTTGGCTGTAAGTAGTATTGATGGTGCCACATCAGGCATTAAATACCATCCACATTTTGTTTATCCCCTCAAAATAATAATTATTCAACTAGTCATTAATGGGCCTGAGCATGCTGGGACATATGAACAGGTCACACCTACTTCTGTGCGAATAACTGAACATACATTGCACAACCACTGCACAACTAACTACGAGATTGGGTTAAAGTCCACGACAGAAGAGACTTTTAAAGGCATTGAAGTGGAATTTTGTATTGGTTGAGTCAATGATCTGATACTAGAATGACTGAGCTGCTTTTTAACTGGTGAAGACTAAACTAAAAGCTGAAAGACCAATAAACAGGACAGCTGCTGCAAAGGCCTGGCAAAGCATTACAAGACAGAAAACCCATTCTTTGGTTATGTTAATCATTTCCAGACTTCATGATTTCAACAAAGCATTGAGAAAGGAGGACAGCTGTAATATTTTATGACTTCAGACGGATCAATTCTCATATTTTTTTTACCAGGTGATGGGTTATGTTTTATATGCAATGTTCCTAAATAGCTGAAGTTCAGCATCAGCTTCTTTGCAAAAAGATTTTTATAGAAACAAAATAAGGCAGGTGCAGAGGACGATTCATGTGCATCCAACAGACTGTAATTATGTGTTGCCACAGACAGAACTAGGTAGATGCCATTTAAATGGACTTTTTATTGACACAGAGGGGTACATGGTGATTTCCAATCATTGGTGGCAGCAGTGGGTGTAATTCTGTTGCTTAATCTGGTCTCATTAGCGGCTCGTCTGCAGCACTGATTCATACTGATCGAACTTGTGACTCAAATGCTGGAAGTTAATTAAGCGAAAAATGAGAAAACAAATGACTGAGTTTTAAATGTGGGTGTAGTTGCACAGAGGGCCCTTATAAAGACTGGGAAGACACAAATACAGAGTCCAGAAGTCACACTACACACACAGTAACACACACAACTGCAGGGTATCTGCTTACACTTACATGGATCTTTTTATTTATTTATTTTTTATCTACCCTTAAACAGTTTATTCATTGAATTTCTGTAAAGATAAATTACAGAGCTACTTGTATGCATTCAATTAATTTAATAACTGTTGGAGAAAAAAAATTTAATTATGAAATTTTTAAATATTTTTCCTTTTTAACATTTTTTAAAATGACTAACATTAACTACATATTTAATATGTTACAGAAACTGAGGTAAATACAGAAAAACATGCCTTTTAACAGCTCTGAACAAGCATTCATGAGTATTTTGTAATTGTTTGATATTTAAACTGCTCTTGTACCATGTCTGATATTTTAATTCAAAGGGACCAGAATATATTAATTATCAGATGCATAATAATATTAATGTGTGGCAGACGTGGAGTCACGAGACGTAATGTATAATTTCACATTTTGTGAGAAAAGAGAGAAAACGAGAAGGCAGTGAGATGTGAAAAAGAGAGACAAAGCACATAAAACTGATATTTCTGCTTCTCTGGAAATGTTGCTCCAAACTTTGGCCGTTAATACACTGAGGACTTA
>JBAMHW010000022.1:22658325-22669016 GCA_037177495.1 Rhadinocentrus ornatus | reverse complement strand
ACATGGTGCATCATCCTGCTGGAAGTAGCATCAGAAGATGCTACACTGTGGTCAGAAAGGGATGGACATGGTCAGCAACAAGACTCTGGTGGTTACAGTGGGCAAGAGTATGTTTAGAATCTATGGCCAAATTAAGTTTCCTTTTACTTTCTTTTTTCTTTTGTTATGTTTGTGTTTAATTTATTAGCTTAATTCAACAGGTGTATGAGAAGAGCTGTTCTTGTGTGTCAGTGTGAACAGTTTTAACTCCAACTCAGCACTGAAGAGCCTTTCTGTGCATATTCTCCCCGTGCTTGTGTGAGTTCTCTCTTTGAACTCCAGCCTCCTCCCTCCATCCAAAAACATGCATTTTAGGGTAATTGGTCCCTCTAAATTCTCTGGGAGTGAGTGTGGGTGGTTGTCTGTCTCTCTGGGTTGGCCCTGCGATGGACGGGCGACCTGTCCAGGGCGTACCTGATCTCACCTGGTGGGATAGACTTTGGTGATATAGATGTGATATAGAAAAGATATAGAAAAATATAGAAAATGGATGGATAGGAACGATCTTCTCACAGCATCTTCTTGCATTTTCCAATAATTGTACCACAATGACTATGATTTGTTTTGCTTTTATTTTATCAGTTTAATAATTTCTTGTCTGTTTAGTCATGTCTACGAAGGAATGGAAGAAAAAGTTGTACGGTCTCCTCAGCTGAATATCCTCTATTCTAAATGATGGTTTCCTTTCCTGCCGGTTCCACCTGCTTTCCTCCAGATTGTTACTCCCCAAATGTAAGATTATATATATATATATATATATATATATTATAGAAACAGCTTTGCACACCCCGTGAAATTAATAAAGTGACCTAAACCCTAACTGTATTCATGCAGTGTTAAAATAATTAACATACCCTACATATAAGTTACCGACGGTCATTTTGTGAATCTCAAAATGCGGCATAATAGATCACTTTATGGCTTCTGTGCCATCACACCAACACTGATCTCTGAAGGTGTTTACTTGTACCAAGCACCAAGATGTAAGTAGTAAATCTTTAAAATCCTATAAATTATAATGTGGGGCCTCCATGAATCAACTTTGTTTTTGCCAGCACACCCATCAGATGCTTAATCAAACTGAAATGTAGATTTTGGAGGCCATCTTGAACTATTTGTTTTGTTAATTTTCTAAAAGAAGCTTCTCTAGTCAGGAAATATATTTGCCTCAAAGTAAACTGAAGAGCTTATTTTCTGTCTAACAAAATAAATTCAATGACAGGCTCCATTAAAAGACTAATTAACGTTATATAGTTCATCTGGCCGTGGTTTAATTGTATATTTTAACTAAGAACCATGTGCATGTTTTACTTGAACTACATTTCTCAGAACCCATCACAGTTATATTCCTGACTCACTGACTGGAGAATTTAACAAAGAAGTTTTAGGGACAGCTAAAGTGTTAATGACTTTCTAGTTCTTTAAGTTTCTCTGTGGGAACCAACAGGGCACCACATGGGGCACCCGTGGTTTTTGAAACTCGTTGATAATGAAATGTTGAGTCCCATGAAAATCTTAACATGAATAACCTCCAAAGCTGATAAAAACAGAACAAATTATTATTTTCTAGTCAGTAGTTATGATTTGTTTAGATATCATTCATTTCTGTTCCATACCCCCTTTGTCCTATGCAGGGTTTCAGTCGCCATCACACAAGAGGCAGGGTACATCCTGGACTGGTCTCCAGTCCATCCCAGGTTAGACAACCATTTCCAGATAATTTGGAATCCATCATTTTGCAGTGAATTAGATCATTTACAAGTGGAACACAAACACCTCATAGCAACTGTCAAACATAGTTGATGAGTTGGGCTTGTTTTGCACCCTCGGCACCTGGACACGTTCCACGAACTCTTCTGTATACCAAATGTGAGACCGTTCGACAGCTAAAGCTCAGCTGAAAGTGGGTCGTGTAACAAGACAATGATTTCAAACTAATCTATAACATGATGGCTGGAAAGCAGAAGAATAATTATTTACACTGACCCAGTCAAAGTTCAGACCTCAAACTGGGACCCTAAAGAGAGCTTTGCATAAACAAATCCCTGCTTAGCTCAATGAACTGAAGCAACACTGTACAGATGAGTGGGCCACAATTCCTCCACAATACAATTCAAGTTATTTTTGATAAAAGAGGTTCAACAAGATAATGAATAAAAAATCTACTTAGTTTTTCACACACTGCTTTTTAAATGTAGTCTTTGTTCTTGTTAAACAAATAATGATTTAGTCTAAAATGTTATTTTAAAACCTGTTAAGGACCTTAAATTTGAAGTAATGGGTATTTTTTTAATCAATTGACCATATGAGTTGATGCCAGAAGATAATAGCACTGATTTCCTGCTATAGTTTCTTATTTTCTGTATTTTCTTAATCTTGGCCAGTGCTTTATTTACCCTATGAAGTCCCCTGTTATAACAATCAGGAGCCCCCTTGGTGTGAGAACAGAAACTGGCCGTTAATGCTCAGAGGGATTATTAGGAATTGTAGGAAATAAAGCTACAGTGAGTTTAGTGTATGGCCAATAAACCTTGAATCTAAGGGAGGTGGTGGACGTGTAAAAAGTGTAGACTTACAGCTACAGAAGGTTGAAAGTATATTCCTGTCTAATTTAATTACACTTAAATAAATCAAAAAGAAAGAATTCCCCTTCAACCTAAGGGTGTTGTCTTTCATAACAAGGAGATGTTGTTTTACCATCAGCCTTGCCCAACACGGCGTCCCTCACCACTCCACTACAATCCCTGACTTGTCAGCAGACATGTAGGAAAACACAAGTGGAGCCTTTCATGAGTGCTTTATCAGGAAAACTATCCAAACAGTTCAGGCCTAATCTGCAGAGTGTGCTTCATCAATCAGGGCTGTCATGTGGCGATACTGAGCTGAAGTGGCTGAAGATGAGCAAAGTGCTTCTCACCTACTAGGAAACTAGCAAACTGTACGGACAAATTAAAACAGACTCAAGTAAACAGAGCAAGTTTTATGACGTGAGGTCAAAGTTTATATGAGTTTGCAGGCGTGTCCTGTTTATTTTGCATCACACAAAGGTGTTTTTCTTTGGAAACATAGGAGACATTTCTGCTGGTTTAAATTTAATATATGACTTCCTAATCTAATCAGACTGAATGTAATAATGTACAACCTGTTATGCTAAAATAAAAGGAATTCTGTTTAACCCATCATCGTCGTCATCATCACTGTTGGACAGAGAATTCCGAAAGGAAGCAATTACATTTCATGAGAACAGAGTGCCCTACCAAGGAGTCCAAAACAATGGATGTTTTATATTTGTGCAACATGTACGCAAGTCTGATGCCAGATTATTTAAGACATCCATGCCAAAATGTCCATTCTGTGGAATTCAACCCAACAACCCGTTAAACAACCTATTCACTTAGTCTGGCAGAGTATTCCACTATTTAACTCACTAAATAAAAGTAATTCTGCAACCTTTTAAATTATTTATCAGCAAATTTCAGATTATTTTCACACACACATTTCATTTTGCTCTATGAAAAAAAGTCAGTAAAAATAGGGCCACGTGTAACTGAGAAGTGAGAAAGAAGTTTCAATTTGTATATTTTACAGCAGTTTTACCTGCTGTTTTATATTTTATTTATCTTTTTTTTTTGTGCATCTGGGCAACAAAAACTCTTCTCAAACTTCTCAAACAGACTAAGCAATCCCATTGGCTCTGACCTGTGTGAAGACATAATGAAATGAACTTGATAATTGATCTTGGGAAATATTAATTCAGCAACTTGTCACCAATTCAGGCAAATCTTTTAATTTGGATCAACTATTCTCTCTTTTGGTCAGTGCGGTATTTTTCTGTAGGGCTGAGCATCCATCCGATAAGTAAATCCAGGGCAAGTATCAAAGATTTTAGAGCAGATTTTATATTTTTCAATTAGCAGAAGTCTGTACATTAATGGTAAAATTACCTGGATAATTTTCTGCCAGCACATTATCCATTTTTAACTGACATTTTTCTTAGGGTATGGTAATGTGTCTCCTCTACTTTTACACTTGCAAAGCCTCCTAATGTCAATGCTCCTCCCAGTGGGGATTTGAGCATGGGCTGCAAGGAAGCTTCGCAAGAATGGAGGAAATAAGGCTGCTTAAGTAGCATTGTGTGCATTATATAGTCTACCCACAAAGCAAATGAGACAGTATTTGAAAACAAATGTTGGGGACTTACTTGCATCGTAGCATGTAGCGTTAGTAGCCACTTGTTAATAGAATTGTGTGTAGGGTTGCCAACTGTCCCGTATTAGCCGGGACATCCCATATTTTTATCTCAATTGGATTTTCCAGTATGGGATGTCTCTTGTCCCGTATTCTGAGAGCTGCTTGTTTACTTTGTCAGTGTGTTGCATTCACGGTTGCCTAGAAACAGACGCCACAAATAGCTGCTCACAGCACCTGTGCCTTTTTAAAATATCCTCTGCACCCGATACTCCAGCACATCCTCAAAAGCGAAAACGCTCATCTCCTGAGACTGATCCGGTGTGGGACATCATGTCATGATGGATCCACAAGTTGCACTGGATACACCTGATTCATATTAAATGGCTTAGGGTTTAACTGTACGCCCATCCATTATATGATATTATAATAACTGTTGATTTAAGCAAATTTATGAAAAATAATTGTTCAACCAAGGAAACAATTGATTGCACTGAATCTTCTCTTTGATTTAGTCTCCCATTCTGAGCATGAACAGGGTGATGTGGGACACTGGAAAAAACAAACACCCTTTTAAACCTCAGCAGAAACAGACTTAAGAAGGGCCGGAGTACCAGAGAATACCAGTGTGCAGTGCATGGCTGCTTACATAACAAATTGGAAAGAGTGGAAATGATAAACCCTGTGGACACATACCAGATTATCTACTGAAAACAATCAAAGTCAAACTGACAGTAACTATATTGTTTAAACAACGTTAACGTTAGCAATGCCTCATAATGTAAGCCAACAGGTTTTTCACTTGATTTGATCGAGTGAGTGTTTCCTGAGATGAGACTTTACATCCTATCAAAGAGCCCGTGGTGAAGCGTTGCTGCGTTAATCACCACAATGTGTGAATCCTCAGACATCCTTTAAGTGAGATGAATCCTCCTGAGATTTCTGTCACATGCAATGAAAGGGATTCTTCCGTTCAAAAGAATTGATCCTCTTCATGTGGTGATCCAGCAGTTGAGTGAATTGGGTTTGCTGATCGTGTACTGTGATCCTGGGGGGCCCAAGGCTTAAAGGTCAGGCGTGAAAGGGGCTGTTGTCTGATTGTGTTTGTATCTGCTGGACAGCTTAATCCCCACAGACAGAGAGGTCGCAGATGCAGCACATTGAAGGACGGTCCTCGTCATCCCTGGATTAACCCCCACATACAAACCAAAGGTTATCTGCTGAGAGTAAAAGAGCAGGGACGATGATGCCCGATACACCCAACTGACCCTGCTCCCACTACACGCACACTCAGCCCCGCCTCCACAGTGTGGAAACCCCCAATGCCACATCAGTCACTGTTTGTGATGTGATGTTTGTAAATAACCGTGATGTCACTGATAGCTCTGATTGATCTGGATCCTGCAGAGAATCTAACACTGAGGCGAGGGGGTGGTAGGGCCAGAAACCCCCGCCTCCCTTCTGCTTTATATTTTACACAAACAGTTACACTTGAGTGAGAGCTTGCCATTTGTTTTCTTTTTCTTCGTCCCAAGCGCTAGCAGATATTGATGTATCCCTATCAGTTCTAATGAACAGAAAACAAACCCTGAGATAACGAATAGAGACAGCTAAGATAAGTAGAAAATAAAAACCAAGGCTATTTCAGGCAATAACTAAATATTGCTAATGTTGGGTGAGAAGCTAGCTATAATTTGCCTCTATGTCACAAGTGAAAACAATAGATATAGACTTTTAGCTAATTTCTTCTTCTGCTTCTGCACTGAGACAGATTTTTAACATTTCTACAGGCAGTTGTGTCAAACTGAGTCTGCGTTACGTTTGCTGAAACCTTTGATGCTTTATGAGTCGTTACTTCTGCTGGCATAAATAAACCAGCCAGCAGAACATTAGTCTGCAGGCATTACTGTTCATCCTGACAATGAATATAAAAAGATTCAGCTGTCTGCTCCTTTGTATAAAAATGTAATCCTTTAAAAAAGGGGGAACAGAAGCAAATGGAAATGTACTCAGTTTTGTTTTCATACAATGGAAATGTAGGTGGAAGATATAAATATCAACGCTATCTATGAAAATTGTATTTTATTTACTGAAATGATGAATTTTAGCAGGTTTACTTCTATCTAAATGCAGTGGATATTAAATCAAGGGGGACCAGCAATTAAAAAGTAATCCAGCAGCAGATTGTTCGGTCTGATAGGTGAGCTTCAGGATGCTCATATGAGGTGAGGTGTGGCTTTGGGAATACACAGAGACTCTCAACGTTAATGATAGGACAAGATCAGAAGGGTAAAATATGAAGTGTTAATCACCCTGGACATACGTGTCAATGTGATTAGATGTAACTCGTCTTTTGTTTCCGCTGACAGATGTGCATCTATTGAACGAGCCAATGATTGTAAAGCCTGAAGGAGGAAGCTGATGAAAGTTATCTAATCCAAATGTTATTTCTACTTGAACTGGTGTGAAGCTAAAAGGCAGCTGAATGTGTTGTGGTGCACGGCATAGGGCATCTTCATAAAACATTCCCTAACAGAGGCCTTAAAACTGTAAAAAGCATACAGTTCTTGGTGTTTGTCTTGTGCATCAGGAAACGTTTTATTTTGCAGATCAATGGGGCAAAATCTGTCTTAGAAGTTTAATAGAGGGCAGGTGGGATAAATCAAATATGACTTCCACCCAGAATACTAGGGTTCTTGTCCCCATCAGTACAATTATGCTGTTTTTGTTTCCATTATGGCCCAATTTTTTTAAGAACTTAGGCTATTTAGCATCCCACTCATAGTGTTTGTAACTGCAGTATTTTAATAATTCATGTAAAACAACATACAAAACAACCTATCTTTTGCTTTACATTGAAGTTGAGGGTTTGATGTTAGCAGAGTATCTACAGAAAATGTTTGACGGCTAAATAATACTCCTAATCTGTCTTTATAATTCTGATCATCCACTTTACATGCTAAATGTTTTCCAGACTGAGGGGTAAATGGGAAAAAAGTTTTTCAGAAACCACAACAAAGAGGCTGGAAGTGTGTCTCAAAACTCTGCTCACTTAAAACCAAGCTACATGGTGGATTATTTATTATAATGTCCTCCAGGCTTACAACAGAAACTGTTTGTTTCTTTACATGCAACAAGTGTTGATTTAATTCAATTCTGGTTAAAAATACCACTGTCAAATTTGACAACATGTCCAAATTTTTGGGATGTTTTCAGGCTTTTTTTTCGTGAGTTTTGCCAACATACAGATGGTTTACATGGCCAAATAATAATCCTCCTAACTTCTCAGGTAGGGACAGCGGCCATGTCAAACGTTCCACCACCCAAGAGGCTTTTCTTGATGGAACAGGTACAAGTAAGTACCTGTCCTGTAGTGTTTTACTGCACTAAACAGGAGGATCAGACCAGCTGTTCATGATCAACATGCAGACAGGGGAAATATATTTACTTGAGAATAAAAGGACTCGCCAAGTAATTTGTTGTGTGCGTACTAGTATTAGCTCTAAGGCCAGGCATTATATACCTTCTCACACAGTAACATTCTTCAAGGGTTAAATGGTTGTAAAACATGTCTACATTTGCATTTGCATCTGTTGATCTCAAATGAGGCACACTGTCTGAAAGAGATGGAGGAACAGAGTTAAGCTGCTTACTCCAGTCCAGCAAATGGCTTCAATAATGTGAGCTGTAAAGACACAGTCGGAAGATTTTCTTTGCGGTATTTTAACCACAAAAACTTTAATTAGACCATAAATCAATTGTCAGCCTGTAAAAAAAAGGGATTATTTAATGACGATAAAGGTAAAGTCAGAGGGAGGAAAAAAATAAACACTTGAATTTATAACACAAATTTGATACAAACCATTTCATAGCCCCAGATTTGTATTTATCAATAGAAATACTTTATCATATTTGGTGTATTTATCTGATAATAGAGTAAGTTCTGTATGACTGTAGGTATCCTCAGCAAGTTATTATCCTAACAGATGCAGTATGAGAAGACCTACAGCTGTGGGTTAACTCCTGAGTCTGCAGAGCACATCAGCAGCATGAAACCCTTTAGGAATTTCATTCTGAAAGGATGTAATGGCTGATTGTCAGAAACAATGTTAAGCCTCATTTTCAGGTAACACACCACGTCGTGCATTTGAGTCAAATTATGACACGAAGTTGGAAATCTCTCTAACTCTTGTAGTTTAAGTGGAAACCCTTTCTCTGTCTCCCCCACCAATTATGAATCACTGCCAGTCTGTTCCCCCGACAGTCAACCAATTATGTATTTTTTAAGCCCTTTCCAGCAAACCCATCCCTTGCCTCTTCTGAAACCCCTTTCTCTGAAGTGCATTAAGCCACAGATTTTGTCTCGGCTGCGGAGGTGTGAGGTTAATCAAAATAAGCCTCCGCATGCCAACGCTGACCCAGAGCTCCATTAATAGAAACACCTTCAGCCTTAGAGATGCCGCTGACTGCAGGGAAATTGGAGGGTGCTAGAAATCTGCTAGAATTCCCTTAAAGTCTCCCGCCACCCCATTCTCCCGAAGAGAGTAAAATGAATTAGAGCCTGTTTTCATCCCTGCTTGCTTTCTTTAATTCAGAAACCAATTACTTCAGATTTTCCACTTCAGGAGAAAGACTGAGCAGGAAAAAAATGGGATGACAGACACACAAGCAGGAAAAATAAAGGAAATAAGAAAAAGAAGCACAAGACAATCCTTTTTTGAATTAGTTTCATATTGAGATGCAAGCAAGGAAAAAACATTAAGACACTTGTTTCCTAACACCTTGTACAACAAAATATTGTATCACTGTGCAGCAATAGGGTTATCAAAGCTAAATTTAGCTCCGTCTAAACACAGCATGCTCATTGTGTCTCCATTAAGATGCAGATGTGAAACTGGTATCTAACTGGGTGAGCTGCTGCTCTTCATGTTCAAGAAGAGAATACATTTCACCAGGGGGGGGCTACTTTGTTGTTATAGGGAGGCATAAACATGTTGATCAGGTACAGAATGTTTTTTCAGTTCTTTATGCAGAATATTACATTTAAAAAGCTGCATGTTGGGTGATGACAGGAGTAGACAGACATGTCATGAAAGGATTTTATATCCTCTCAGGCTTTCCTCTCTTTCCTAGTGATGTGATTTGCAGAAGGAAAGCCCTAAAACATCTCTTCTCTTTCTGTATCCATTCCCCTTATCCATCCTCTATACAGTTGAAAATGAGCTGCGAGACAATTAACTTTGGCTTCACTACTGCAGCTGCTTTTTTTCAGTTTTTACCGAAGAGTGCTTCTCGAGGAAATTACAAGAAAACTGCAGCTCCTTCATGTGACCAAGCTGCTCAGTTACATGTAAAGCACACTGGATTCATACTCCCCATGAATCATGGGGTATAAAAATGCAACTAGTTTCAGTCAGATATGATGGTGATTTTGGATGAATTAAATATTTTACTGTCATAACTCTGTGGTGGTCTTCAATCAGTATTGTTTTATGTCACATATAATAATCCCCTGCAACCCTAAATGGGAATAATCGGATATAGATGGATGGATCATTTTAATTCATTATATTCAGTTCTTACAATTGTAAATCCAACTCCAAAGGAGTCATTGTCTTACATGAACCTCACTGCATGTCACTGAAAATAATAGCTGAATTATAAAAATTTACTGTTAAAAACAGTAAGGGGATAACAAACGCTTACTTTTGGCATAACATACCCAAACTAAGTGTTAGAGATGGCTCAGGCTTGTTTCAACGATTTAGTAATATAATCTATTAAAAAGGTCACTGAAAATTGCTCTAACATCAGAGCAGGTAGTTAAAGGTGAAATAAGTAACGGTGTTTCAATTCAGAACTGCAGTCGAAAAAGAAAAACATGCAGAGCGTTCTTCCCAAGCGGCAACCTCTGCCGGTAAAATGTGAAGCCTATGCGGAAGTGCAAAAAATTGCAGACTCCCATGTTAAAAAGATTAACTTCACAGCAGAGATAAACATGTTAAAAGCCTGGTACAAAAATCCATTTTAGGATTAATAGGTCAAGTTTACCTTCATGACGACTGTGACAGGGGTTCGATGTTATTTAATCTTGAAATTTTGATTGACAGGTATCCAATATCCACGGCAAGAAGGGAGAGTTTAGCACAACCGCGGTTTTTAGCCGGCTAACCGCCTATTTCCGTTACCTGGTTAGCTCCGGGCTAGCTCGGTGTTAGCCCCCCCCATCAGAGAGTTTTGTGCAGGTTGCCGGCTCTTTTATTTAGATCTTAGATACACCTTATTGACACATCATCACTGATGTAACCTGGGATCACAGGAGGTTTCGGGTCTTTCAACAATCAGACCCTCTCCTCCAGGCGACCCAGCCAGGGCTGATCAGGCCCAAGCTTGTGTCCAGGTAGCGCTACCCTACTTGCCACGCCTCTCCCCTCTTGATCCACAACCACCTTGACGCAACTTCT
>JBAMHW010000022.1:22603779-22617142 GCA_037177495.1 Rhadinocentrus ornatus | reverse complement strand
GATAGATAGATAGATAGATAGATAGATAGATAGATAGATAGATAGATAGATAGATAGATAGATAGACAGATAGATAGTCTATGTTTCTGCCAGCTGTCAGCAGAGAATCGAGGTGACACCAATATTTCATGCTCATCTAAAGTCTTTGTCTATAATTTTCATAGTTCATAAAAAAATATTTTAAAAAAAAGCAGGTTTTTTTTTTTTTCTAAAACAAAAAATTATATATAATTCCTCAAGACTCAAATACACTTATTTCTGTGCAAGAGCAGTCTGCCAAGAAATTACATTCACACTGGGCAGTGCAAAGATGATTTACATCCAATGTCCAAAGCCAAAGCAGGAAGTAGTGTGCCCGGCACATTGGCAGCAAAACAGAGTATTCGGCTTGAAATCTTGGAGAGTTTAAATCCAGCATTTCCTGCCAGTGAGCAGGCTGCACTTTCTGCATCAAATCAAATATTTAGTTTTTTCCAACTCTGCCACAACTGCTCATTAATCTGAACTCTTCATTGACCCAGAAAGGAGCTGTGTGGATGATTTAGGAATGAAAACTGGTGTAAACCAGGGTTTTGCAGCACTGTATGGTAACATATATCAGCCTCTGAGTAGCACAAGAGGTGAGCAGTCAAAGTATTGTAGCAAAGATGTGGAATAGCTGCAACCTGTTTAACCGTAGATTGCCTGGGACCTTTTTTACTGTTTTGAACTTTTTGTTTGGTGAATCTATGAAAGTTTGTTTCTCAGTTGCTATTTTACAGAAATCTTTAGAGGGTTGTTTATATATGACGTACGTACGAGTATTAGGGCCACATTAAGAAAAATATTTTTTCACAGGCTTCGAGAAAAAGTCAATTGTAATTTTATGATAAAAATGTTGTAATTTTACGAGAATAAAGTTGTAATATTACAAGAACAAAGTCGTAACTTTATGTGAAAAAAGTTAAAATGAGGGCAACAGAGCATTTTGCGAGCAGCACCACGTTATCATTACTATCAGGACTTTGAAAATAATTTGCTATAAAAATAATCTATTCTGCAAAAAAAACAGGCAGACTTGGAGAAGATCGTCGCTTTTGTGAAGGGGGAAATGGCTGGAAGCTTTTTTTCTAGTAATAATACAACATTATTCTAGCAATTTACGACTTTATTCTTATATAAGTATGACATATTTGTCTCGTAATATTATAACTTTTTTTCGTAAAATTACGTCATTATATTTGACTTATTCTCCAAGCTTGTGAAAAATATTGGCCTAATGCTCCCTCGTATTTATAAGATAGTTACACGTGATTTTGCTTTATTTACCAGTCTGGCTAGACGTGCTCATCCCTACCTGAACTAGGGATGCGTTTTAAATTTTAAGTGTAGTATGTTGTGATGGCTTGATTGTGTGCGTAAATGGTCACAGTTACATGATGTTTTTTATTTCATAATTAGTTATTTAGAGAGAAAAAAATTAGAATTAAATTATTCTCCTTCACGTTTAGATGAAAATAGTAATTTAGACTTGAGGTTTACATGGAAAACAAGTTTATTCACCTTTATTAAATTCCACTTTAGATCTGGGGGTTGGAAAGGGTTCTGATTGGACAGGGGGCGGACGTATTTACGACTACCAGGAGAAAACAAACTCCAGTTCCTGCTTCTTTTCGTTTCGTCTACACATGGAACAACACATAATAAGAACCATTTTCGCTCTGATTTTGATTATGGTTTTGAAGCAGCAGCTAGAATACTGTTTCACTTTCATCAGATGAGGAGAAGGAAGGTACAGTACCGTACCGTCATCGTGACAGGACAAGGGAACAAGCATGCAAAGAACGAAAGCAGAATGAACATTTACACCATCGAAGAATTATTCAATTCGGATTTAAAATCATAATAAACCAGCTACTTACTTCTGATTTAAGTTTAATTCGGAATGGCCATTTTATTTCGGAATTAGGTATTTACAAGGTCATTTTAAAGATTTTAGTTTTATTCTGAATAAAGGGGAATTAAAACTCTCATGTAAACATGGCCTAGATATCCATACTGAATGCTTTTTTAGTAGCTTAAGTTTTAGCTGTGAAGTGGACACATGCAGAGGAAAGCACAATGTCACACCCTATTCTGTAGTTTCTTGAAACACGACAACAGCTATGAGAGAGTCGAAAACAATTATAAGCGAGTGTGGGGAGTGAAGTGCATAACAATCCGATGTAAACATGTTTGAAGCTGAGATGGAGCAAAATCCCAAACAATTTTGTAATTCCAGGTGGTTGAAGTTTTTAGCTCTGAAAAAGAGATGTCAAGGTAAAAAAGGACATATGGTCACCCTGCCAGACGATCCAGATACAAATCAGTATTCAATGGTTAATACTTTGTCGCAACACAAAGTAAGTTGAATGTTAGACTTATGGTAAAGATGATAGCTTGAGACAACATGGTGTTAGCCAGCACTGAACGCTTGCTGGGTGGGTAGTATTAGAAAAATGGTTGAATAATTCTCAAGGATTTTAAATAGTATTTTTGCTGGAAATGCCCATCCTTAATCTAGACTGCAAAGACTGTGGAGAATCAGGAACTAATGATGGTCCCAGATTGTTTATCCAGTATTTAAATAGAAAAACTGGGAATGTTGTGAATTGCAATCAAGCAGACATTTTACTTAGCAGTTAACACCGCTGTGCTAAACAAATGACATACTTGACGCTACCAGTGAAGCCCTCTCTCTGTTTAATGGGATCTCACTATGAACCAGAATCCAAAAGCTCAGGTGCTGCCTTTGCCAAGTAGTGTAAATATTTAGGGTCTCCTGTCACACAATGGAAAAATGAAAGCCATGACGTGTTAAGCTTTATATGACTCTACGCGGCAGTTTTAGTTTGTATAGTTTTTGAATCTGCTAAAAGCTACCCACATCCGCACATGTGCCAGAGTTTTATAAAAGCATCACTGTTAACAGAAGCCAACACCACATAAAGTACCTAAATGTTTGTGTTAAAACCCAGAACCTCCCCCCTTTTTTTAAACCTTTATGTCTTTCACTGGTCAGGACTTTGACGGGAGGCAGAAAGCCGTTATCTGTCTAACATGGAAGTTGTAGCGTTCAGGGCACCACATTAATCACTGCTAAAGAAAAAGCCCCCTGCTTAATATAAACACCACGCTCTGAAAACAGAACAACACATTGCAAGGCCAAAGGGACACTTGTCAGCTTTAGTGCTTGAATTCAGCTTATCTTTTTGCATCATAATGGTTCAGTAACTCAGACAAAAATGCTCCTTCTGCACATATTTAAAGAAAATCTATTAACTATTTTGTTTTAGTTTTGTTGTATTTTACTAATTTTAACAAAAGACCAACTTAAATATTTCCTATATACATACAAATGTGGAGCATGTTCTCAAGCTTTTTACATACACACAATGAAAAGCACACTTTTATCTAAATATTTTTGGACAAATAATTCTTTGATTTTTACCTCGAAAAAAATCAATAAACATGTTCATTAATATAACGGACGATTTTCGTAAAAAACTTCTCAAGTACAATGAAAGAATATATTTAAGACCCCAAAGAATTGGTAGTACCCAAAGGAATATTTTAATAAATGGAAGGTATTCTAGTTTTGTCTGTTTATTTCAAACATGAAATAATACACCAAACACATAAAATTGAATAGATGTGCACCACATATAGATTACACTGCTTTTTAAAACTTGTAAAAACACCTTAGTATTTGTTAGGAAAGATTTGATAGCAAAACTAATGGAATAAAAAAATCATTTCACAAAAAGCAACAAGAATAAAAGAAAAAGGTTGAAAGGTTTAATTTATTGGAGCACTGGGAACAAAACAGCTTGTTGAAGGAGATGGCTGTTTCAGGAAGACAGAGGTCACTTTCAGAATGAAAAGAAATCTGTCTTACTGTAGCAAGCCTACACTAGGAGCATTTACAGGTACTTTGAAAAGAGGCTCAGAGACTTTGCGACGAAAGGAAAACTAGCTGGAGACATGGGGGGATAAATATAACTTTGTGTGTGTGGCCTGTGGTGGGCACTCTGCTGAATGTGGTGCATTTAGTCATCTTTGGCTCAAAGACAATAGACGCTCTAACATCACAAGTTATCAAAGCAGTGACTGTTTAGGTCTGCAGCTTTTAATGTTATTATCATTTAGCATTTTCATGAGAGCTAAAATAAGGTTTCAGTCTGACATTTTAAATAAATTAAATTGGATAAATAAACTGAAACAAATGCTTGTGTTTGTCGCCTGTGTGACTCGCCCTGAATGGGTGTATTCAGTTCAGACACTAACAGGGCTCCCTTGTGCTCTTGGTTCCCCTATTACACTCACCCTGCTGTGACCCTCACAGTTTGACACAAAGATGGAAAGTACCTGGTTACGATCATGCTGGGTGGGGGGGATCAGTGAGGGTAGTAGTTCTGCTGAAGGATGTTTAATTTATTTAAAGGGGGCTCAGATTGAAAAACAAAATCACTTTTTCTGTGTTTGAGAACATATAGTTAGTTGTATGAAGTAACCTCACACTCAAAAATTAGACATACATCCCTGTTATTTAATTTGAGGCTGCGTCAGTATGAATATATGTCATTCAGTGAGTAGATCAGGTTTATAGGTTTCAGTCACATCACAGTTTTATCACAGAAGGCTAAAACGGGCTAGCTGGTTTCACTTTCACCTTATGAGAGATTGGTATTTACCAATCTAAGAAGAAAGATACAAACAATGTTTTCGAACATGTTCATAATATAACGGAGAATTTTCATAAAAAACTTCTCAAGTACAATGAAAGAATATATTTAAGAGGATTTTTAAAAAGATATCGGTGAATGAGATCCAATGTTCCTTGAAAGTTTAACCCCCCCCCCCTCCTCCATCTCCATGGACTCCCATGTTTAGACCAACTTCACAGCAGAAATAAAGATGTTTAAAGCCTGGTACAAAATACCATTTTAGGATTAATAGGTCAAGTTTACCTTCATGACAACTGTGAGGGGGTGAATTCTTTTTCTAACTTGTTCATTTGGATATTATTTAATCTTTAAATTCTGCATTAATTAGGGGTGTGTCCTTTTGATTGACAGGTATCTAATATCCGTGGAAAGAAGGGAGAGTGTAGCACAATCAAGGTTTTTAGCCAGCTGACAGCGCACCTTAGCTTTAGCCCGCCTACATTGGTTAGCTGGTTAGCTACCATTAGCTCCAGGTTAGCTCAGTTAGCTCTTAGCTACAGGTAGCTCAGAGTTTGATGGGCGTCAATCATCCACCCCCACATTCACAGTCCCCGTCTCAGCTTCACCTCTTTGCCCATTTTCTGGGAATGATGACACACAATTGTTGGAACCGCCCAATAAGCTTCAATCAGCTCTTCAGAAACCTACGGGTGATGTCACGGAGGCTTCGTCCATCTTTTATTTTCAGTCTATGAAAATCCCACACAGTATAAGAAACTGTTGTTATTCTTAATCTATAAAACCAAAAAGAAAAAATAATATCTTAATGTTCCTTTTTATGGTATTTTTTCTAAGCCTGGACTAGTTCAACAAGTTCAGCTTCTTTTTTATTTACTTATTTATTTTATTTTACACTAATAATAATAATAAAAATAATAAACAAGTTTAGCTTTAAAGAAAGAAAATGTTTTTGTTTTATTTTTTTTCATTATTTTATAGAAAAACTTTCTATCAAGCAACTCTGGTGTGTGGCAGTGTGAGCTCTCAGACTGCGCACTTTATCATTTTAAATATATACATGAGCTCTGCACAAGTCTGAGTCTTGTGTGTTGCAGCATGAAACTTCTAAAAACCTGCAGGACCCCAGCCCTGAAGTACCAGGACTGAGCATGCCTGCTCTAATGTTTCACAGATAAACTTGCCTTTCCCTTACCTTGGTACATATGATTTAACATAATTTGTCACAAACTGCTCAGTGGTCAGATTCTGCCTTTATGAGGTAAACACAAGCATGTCTGGTAAACAATTCTTACACAGTTACAATGTTCCATGAAATCTAAAGACTTCAACTTATTTGGATTTTTATAAAACAGAAGCAACACTGGAAAATAGACTATTACTGTAAGCAACAACAAAGTATCGTACCTCTAACTAAAACCCCAAATTATGTTTTTATTAACAGAACTATAGACATTGCTAAAAAGGGAGGGTGTTTTTTTTTGTTTGTTTGTTTGTTTGTTTTTTATTTTTTAACTGTTTCTGGTATTTTGAGCAAATCATGTCACTGACATGTCATTAAGGAAACTGTGCTAACTTGTGAAATAAGGTCATATTTTTCAGTTAAGGTCATTTAAACCTGGTTAGATTTTATTTAATGTTGACAATGAGCACTTTTACATGATGCCAGAGGAAGCAAACAAGCCAGACTTTTAAAATGGGTTCGGTGTCTTGCTTAGGGACACCTCGACATGCTCGACAGGCCGAGGATCGAACCGGCAACCCTTAGGCTACAAGCTGACCACTCTACCCACTGATCCATGCCGCCGGGATGCTTTTAACTCCAGTCTGAGTTTGTACCCAAATCAGTTATCTCTTCCCTCATATTATAATGAGTTCGCTTGTCTTACTGCTTTAAGTTCCATTTATGCTCCCTTACATACGTAAATAGAAACTTCTGTTTCAAACGTCATGTCGACGTCCTCACACATCCATGCGTTTTTTACATTGCCATGGTTGTTAAACAATTTCTCCACTAGGGAGTTCACTCCCTTGACACGATGTTAGTTTCAGACACCATTTGGCAGCAGTGAAGCATCAGTCTAACGCTGTTACCAAACACTCAACACACACTAAACACTCGCATATTCTTTCTTCAAAAGCTTGCACAATTTCTACAGTTGTTCATTCTTCTTCTGCTCTTGTGTTCCCTTCCTAATCCTCCTCTTCTTCTCTAGTTTGTTTCTTTTACTGGTCGCGATTTTCGATGTTATTGTTCCGTCTTCTGTGTCAATCAACGGATAACTAAGCTCCCTGAAATTGGACCAAATTAGGCACGTAACCGACACAGAAGCCGGACAAAACTGTCCGTCTGTCTGTGTATCCATCTGCTGCGTTGAGCATAAATGGGCCTTTACTCTTAATAATGATAATAATAATAATACAATTTATTTGTATAGCACACTTTAAAATCTAACATCTCAAGGTGCTTCATAGTTCTAAGATAAAAAGGGTTAAAGGCTATAGTTATAAACTAATCACGATAACAACATAATGGTTCTAAAATTACAATATTAAAAGTAACCATCAATTTACAGTTAAGAACTTGACAGCCAAAGAGTCGGCTATTTTTATCAAACACAGCACGGAACAACTGGCTCTTTAAGCCGCCTTTAACACCACCATCTTCACCAGGTTTAAGAGAGATGAGTGTTTCATCTTTTCAAATGTCAAAGTTGTCGTTCATTTCAGGTGCAGACACAAATAAATTCATGCACCAGTGACGAAACATTTTCCCCAGAAAACCCGAGTAAGAGATTTCAATACAGAGATTCATTTTTCATGAGCTGCCCAAGCTTTGATGTAATTTATGGCATCCCCACATCATTTTAACTGACTGACGGAGAAATGCAGCGTCTGTGTCTCTGCCAGCAGCTTTCTCACAGTAGCCTGGCAGCTTTAATGAAGTCCTGAAGTGTGAGTCCAGCACTGGCATGGAAAGAGTGCATGACGGAATCAGATTTAAATATTGCTCCTCAAACACAATTGTAATGCATTTTTTCCCAATACTTTCAGACAGTGATGTGAAATGTGAGGAATATAGTTTTTGTGCGTTGCTTTAAATTTTCTTTAATTCAGTGGAAGTTAGAGACACTGGATTTGAGTAAAAACCCAGAAGGCAAAGGCTCATCTTTATGCTTTCTTAACACTGTAGTCCAGAATGTAAACACTACCGTTGCCAAAATTAGGCTAGTTTTGGATATGTAACTGACATGAAGTAAATATGATCAGTTGAAAATAAAGTAGAAATTAAAATTTTTCTTCACTCACACTCAAATCACAATCCATACGCTCCTATTTTGCTAGATAGGACATCTATGGAGTTAAATTCCTCATAATTTAGGTCTCAAATTAAAACATGAAACAGTGAAATAAAAAAAGGGAGGTTTTAATGTAGGCTGGGAATATATTTGCTTTTGAGCCTCAAGTTCAGCTAGGCAACCGGCTCTGTTGTGAGCGTGAGTGTTCACATACTTGCTCGTGTACAATATTTGCTTCAGACAAAATTGGTCCTTAGACTTCCCCGAGAGATTACTTGCATATTCTATAACTACTATTCAGTTAGTTTAGAGATCAGTTTTTTTTAATGCACATGGACAGTCAAGCTGACAGTGAAGGGTCAGGAGAGCTGACGCTACACGTTGAATAAATGCTGATTGGCTGGGTCGGGATGGTCTGGTCAACAACAACCGATTTCATAACAAACTGGATGAAGAGAAAGAAATGCCTCCCCAATCATCACAAAAGCATTGCTAATGTTCTCTGACAGCTATCTGTACTTGTCCATAATCCACAAGTGCTTGGTTTACAATGAATACTCTATATATCTCTTTTCTGTGTCAAAGCAAAAAACAGCTACCGTAAAAACAAAACCAAGAGGAACCTATATTTCCAGCTATTCTAAGTTTTGAGTACTGCCTTCATGTGGAAGAATAAACCTGAAACAGGTAGTTGCACATTTGCGGAAATTGTTGAAAAGTTCCATTCAGCCTTAAAGATGCACTACTTACCTCACATTAATGTTCCACGTTACGGACTCCTTTGATGGCACAGTGAAATTTATTATGTGCATTAATGGAGCCGTCGCTGCCCAGCAGCATTCTGAGCCGGAGAAGAAGCACAATAAAACTTTTTTTTCCGGGACAGCGCATAACGCTTTAGCCGAGTTTCGCTTTGTGCACTGCGTCAAATGCTAGCAAGCGGATATAAACACAACATAGGTGTGTCCCAATTCAGGGTCTTCACACTTCATATGAATTTCATACATCAACAACACAGGATGTTGAATCACTTAAACTTCTGAAATCACTCATAGGACACTTCAGTGGACGATTTTATTGTCACCATTTAACAAACATGCTTTTAATGTACTTGGTTTTTTAACGTTTCTGCTAAAGTGTAGTTAAAAAAAACATATTTATTTAACAAAACTTTATTGAAACCAAAAACGTACACTTCTGAGCTCAGTTGCTGATTTGCTACTGTCCTATGCACAATGAATTCTGGGAGAAAATAGGCCGCGAAGGATGCATTACCAGCAGCCTTCATTTGAGGCCAAATGAAGTGCGGATTTGAAGGGTGGATTTGGAGGGTCCTTCAAAATCTGTGAATTGGGACAGTACTCATCGCACCGCAATGATGTATGTGGCTGACAAATCCACATTTTGAAGTGTGCAGACCCTGAATTAGGACACACCTCATGGCTGATTGAGCAAAGAAATCCTAGAATACATTTTCAAAGGAAGAGAGGGAAAAAAAGGGAAGAGGGACAGATGAAAAGATATGACAAGAGTCAAGGAAAGACTGTTGTTTACTGGCTGGAGAGAGCTCACAGTATGTAGGATGCAAGATGGATGCCAAACTAGCCGTGGATAGGAGGCAGGTCACTGAGAAAATCTGTACCCCCAAACCCCTGATCTTCCATCAGACTGCGTTGTATAAATCATCACTTTCATACTCCTAAGAACAACATAGAAATATTTATCTTTAATTATTTGAAAGCACTTTGATGCTAATTTGATTATTTTCTAAAGCAGAATCCTGGTGGTAAATAGAGGTAACACACAACACAAATGCTTAAATGTACAGTTTACAAAATTACCTTCTCTTGACAGCTTGGCATGATGTTTCCATTATCTTTCTTAACAAGTTAAAGCCTGGTTTACCTTTTCATACAACGAACACTAGAGAATTCCTATTATTATGACTTAGTCAGAACTTCTCTTCTTGAGCTCACCAGATCTTTTCATTTAGTTTGTCTGCAGTGCAGAGCTGCAACACTTTTGGGGGCAAAATCCAATCAGCTCTTTTGTGCCAGGGGAGACTGATGAATACAAGCTAAAAGAAAGAGTCATTTCAAATAGTAATTGTGGTTCAGCCTTTCAGTACACCTAACTCAGCTGAGCTTAAGCTGAGCTCTGAAGAACTCAGCCTTCGGTGGTGGTTATTACTTTTCTGGGGGGGGGGGAAAGCTGATAAAAGGAAAAAAGATGCAGGGAGATTGGTAATCTACAATATGTTACAAGTATTACACGTAACATTTTATGTCTATTACAAGTACCATTACTGAACCAATCATTGGCTGTAACCATCAACAAATAATATGCCGTTTAATGTTCCCATCAAACCCAATTTCTCTACAAAACTTGTGAAGTGAACATTTGCTTCAAACTTTACTACAAACATCATCACAATATATTATTATGTCGATTAAGTGGTTCAGTAATGTCACAAATTTTGCCAAAGATTTGGATTTAATGTGATTTAGAATCCAGTGATATGAGACCTAATACAGGGGTATGAAAGGCGTAACAAAAATATGAGAACTGCGGGCAGGAGTTTGTCATTACAAGTGGGAATGAGGACCAACACAGAACAAAGGTGGTGAATTCAGTGTTGGGGGCAGCGAAGCTGCTCAAACCAAAAACACAATATAAACAACTAATGCCCAATTTCAACCCAAAACAAGCCAGTAAATTGCATAACCAAAAATAACCATAAAGGTAAACGAAAAACTGACCAACTAATCTATGATAAACAGTAAGTGAAGCAGCTTTAATAGCTATGCCTAAAGAAATCAAAAATACTGTATACAATTCCAAACATAAGCCAATCTATCCCAACACATTCTACAGTTAAGAATCTAACAAACTATAACCAGGAAAAGTCTTTAGTTAGCCTTTAGCTGACTACAAGTCAGCTATACAAAAAAGGATATAACACAAAGCCAAACAGTTTTTTTACACTGTTGAAAAGCCAAAAAAACCCAACTAATCCTACAATACCAACACCACCTAGTCAGAGCACACAGTCCCAATCACCGAAGGTCAGCACGCTACAGGCAGACTGTCCATCCAAACAGTTGCCAAAGCATGTGCAACAGTCCTTTATTTCCTGGCGGGTGGCAATAAGAGCAGGGATTGGACCAGCCAAGATACAATCAGGAGGGAGGAGGTGAAGGTGTGTCATTTCCCGCCAATAATCAGCAGGCCGGAAACAAGCAGAAGGGTGATGGCACACAGGCATTTGCATACAAAATGAGAGAGTAAGTAGGCACAATGACAGGCAGCCGTAACATGAGAGAAAATACATTCTGATTTAACGCCATGACTTTCATTCATGTAAAATCATAAAAAAGCACATTAATTGCACAGCATCAAGCTTTCAAATGTTTACATCATGTAGGCATTAAAGTAGAAAATAGTGAAAGCCTTAATCCCAATTTGTCTAAAACCAAATATTGTTGGAACTAAGTTATAATAACCAGGTTAGTACAGTCTGGCTTTATCATAGTTACAGGCCACACATTTAGAAAGCCACATTTTCCTCATCAAAAAAGAAAGCGAGGATCTTAGAACAAAGAAAATGTTCACAATACCAGGTTTTTTCTTAACATGTTAGACAGGATTACTATGTTTCATTAATATTTCCAGTCTGGATAGATGCTATTGGATCATTTATAATTTAATTACACCAATATAATTTAAAAAGAATGAACTAATACAAGGAATACCATGCACTTCTCTCTCTTTACTCCCTTTGGGTACCCTAATTAATAATAAAAACAAGCAAGCAAACAAATAAATAAATGAATAAAAAATGTATATTCTATACTTGGGCAAGCGACAGGTACACTAGTTTGTCAGGAAAGAGACAGTTTTAGTTTACACAACTCTGAAAATCATAAAAAATGAATTGTTCATTAAATAAATTGCTTGCTTGTAAATTCAGAATAATAAATAATTACCATGATTTGCTAAATGTATACGGAATCTATAAATTATTAAATTGTTCATGCAGCAGATAGTTTCAATACTGAAGTTTAAGTTCGAGCCCACCTGCAGGATAAACTCCATTAACGTGCTGAAGTGAACATACAAGACTGGTTCATGAATGCAAATGAATGTTTGGTGTTGGCCCCAGGGCAAATATGGCTTCACATGTGTCCACCAGTCACCAGTAAGTAAGAGAATACTGGATTCAGTGTAAAGAACTTCAAGTGTCTTTAAAAGTGCTATAAAATTCAAACCATTAATTGTAAAGTCTTTGTTTTTTTTAATGAAAACAATTAGCTGGATAAACAACTAAACTGGAAATCAAATCTACTTTATTTGTAACAGACCCTTTTTCTTTAGGAAGAAATTTGATTGTTCTTCATGCCACTCTGCTGTTTAATAAAGCCGTGTTTGAAAGGGTTCAATACCATGTCCTGAACCAGAATAGATCCCCTTTTTTCTGCCTGCCTTCCACAAGTACAAGCAGATGCTGCTGGTAAGGTGACCATGAAGTGACTAAAGTTAGAGTGTTTTTCTGTTCTTCAGCAGCAGAGGTCTGCTGCACTCTCTAAGTTTTCCTCTCTGGAAGTTCACTATATAATTTTCTCTAACCCAGCTGAGTCTTTATTTTTTCCAACCACTAATTAATTATAATTCAGCACAATTTGATGCAGTCAGGCCAAAGGAATGCTGGAGCCTGTAAGATGAGTTAGAGAAGAGAGGAAGGAGCCTGACAGAAGGATGGATGGAGGGATGGAGGGCGTATGTGGTTACTGTTTAACATGCAGGCCCAGACCATCGAAGGCATATAATTACTTGTACGAGTAAAATCTCTGAGGCAACTACCCCGCCAAGTGCTGGCTGCAGAGGTGTGACTGATCACAACACAGACAGCTGGCTTGTCTAACCTCAAGCAGCCAGGAACTACAGTCCAAGCTGATGCCTGGATAACTGAAAAGAGCTTTTGGGGGGAAGCTATATGTCTATCAGGACTAATCTGAGAGTTTTGTTTAAAAAAAACAGGACATATAAATGTTTACAAATAATCCTCTGTGCTATTTAATCTGCTTCCTATTTTAGAGAAGTAATCCAGAGCATCATTTTAACATCATGCATCCGAAATTTATTGATTTCATCCTCCTAGGTAGCTAATTGTGTTTTACAATAGAAATAGCTTTCCTCTGTCATTTTAATGTGACTTTTATGCAAATAAATAGCAAAAAAACACTGTTTAATGATGTTCACAATTAGAATACACCTATATATGTTCATTTGTTTCTACTAAGAGGTTGAGTGTAGCATTTAGTCGTTTGGTGCCCCAGGCCACCAACATTTTCAAGAAGTTAG
>JBAMHW010000022.1:22553772-22565914 GCA_037177495.1 Rhadinocentrus ornatus | reverse complement strand
GCTTCTGTAAAGTTTTTAAACTGATCCGGGGTGGTTTATTTTTCCAGAGAAATTGGGAGATGTGTGATTCTAGCGATCTAAACCAGGTGGAGGGGGGTTTCATAGGAATCATAGAGAACAAGTAGTTGATTTTGGGTAGAACAGAATGGTGGCTATTTAAAGGCAAACAAGATGCAGAGCAGCATCAGAGTCAGACTGCGGTTTCTCTCTGAACAGTAGTCAAGCCATCCAGTAAATCCGCTAGGATTCAAATATAAAACTTTTGGGGTTTGTGGGGGTGCACTGACAGACACAAACACCCCTTCCTCGAAGATCATTTTTTGTTTTAAGTGTTCAGTGGTGGACAGAGGGGAGCTAATAAGCTGTGCCAAGTGCTTAGCCATGCAGTTGTAAAAACACACGGATCCAGGCGCCAGGGAGCCCGCTGCGCTTTTCTGACCAAAACCAAGAAGCTCCGGTTGAGATCCAAGGCTTCAGAGTGGCTGTTGGGGAGGTGAGAGTGAAGATGAGGGAGATAAAATTGTAGGAGATTATGGCCAAAGGCTTTGATGGGGTTTCTAAGGCAAGACGCAGCACCTTTAAAGGGGGAAGTCTGGAGTCCTGTCAAAACAAAATATCGTGAGAATGCAAGGCAAGAAACACCACACATAGATCCAACAGATGTAGTTTATGTAAAAAAGCAATTCACTGTGCAACAGTTTGCAACAGCCTTGTTCTGAAGCATTATTCAGCTTTACTCATTACACATACTGTAAAGCAAGTAGTACATTTAAGACTTTCTCCATTTTTGCATACAGAACTGCCCAAACGTTTCCTGATATGTTCTCATTCAGACTATTCTTAATGCTAACTGTAATGCATATTTTTCTTCTTGTCCAAAAAATACCATACCATACCAATTTATTTGTAAAGGACTTTGAAAACAACAGTAATGTAAATATAATATATCCAAACCCTTGAAAATTCACAGGCTAAGGCAAAAAGATACAGAAAAGTACAAGAACTAAAGAAATAACAATAAAAAAAAACAACCAGTGCTTAAAAGTCAAATATCAAACATCTCACATTGAGTGTATTTGTTAACCGTAAGTGAAGGAAAACTGTAATGTGTGTTACCAAATAATTCCACAGTTTTGGAGTTGCAACTTCCAAAAAAAGCTCCATCACTGAGTTTGCATTGTATTTTTTGAACAAGTAAAAGCCTCTAAACTGCTGGCCTGAGAGAGCGAAACGGTACATTTGGGTGCAGTAATTCAAACAGACAAAATGAGCGGTTTATAAGAATAATTAAAAAAGTTTTTATGTGAATTTCAGACTGAACTAACATCTTTAAAGCAGCTGGTTTTGCCTGGCTAATTACAAAAAGAAGTGTGTTGCACTAATAAAAAGGTTGTACAGGCATGAATCAGTGTTTCTATGTTTTTGAGTATTGACAGTGCAGGCTTGATTACTAAAGGCAGATTTATGCTCGAACGGCATCTGCGTGCGGTCGGCTGAAGCTGGTCAGTCTGCTCTCCCACTCGAGTGTAGGGGGAATGCATCGTTTTAGTGTTGTGTTGCAGTTTCTCCTCCAAACCTGTAGGTGGCAGCAGGGGTGGTATTGTCCAGTAAACTCACCAGGTCGGAGTTCTTTTAATGGTTCACTTCAGTTCAGTAGGCATTTCCTGTTTTAAAACAACAATGGCGTCCAGTATGGTTCAGTGTCTTTATTAGCTTGTGGTAGAAAGCTAATAAATAATTTGATCAGCCTTTCATCAACTTGATCTACGGTGGTAAACGGAGGTTACCGCACAAATTCAGCGAGAAGATCCAGATATCCGGCAACACGTGATCCCAAACTGACCAATCGCAAGGGAGAACCTCCGCAGGGGTGCACGTCCGGTCTGGAAGAGGTGCACGTTCTGCGGAGCTTCGCCGAGCTTATGGCGGTTAAGCAGACGTCGCGGGACCATAAATTCGCTTTAACTCAACTGGGTAAAAAACAGGGTGTAGCAGTGTCATTATCACTGGTCGTAAAACATAAGCTGGTAGTGTATAAAGCTCATTTATGCTCACTTTACATACATAAATAAGTATGTCTATTTCAAACATTAGGTGCATTTACATGGAGCACTTTTATTCCGCTCAAACATTTTCTCAACCTGATCAACAGGAAAACCACGTAACCTTGCATACACTCATTCTGAGGGTATTTCTGCACATGCTTGAACCACGTGTGGGTTAGACCTGATGAGTTTCTGGGAAGACTTGAAAACTGGTGGCAGCAAGTCAGAACTGGACTGCAGCGGATATGTTTTTGTTGGAAACTGGAAACTTGTTGGAGTTGTTCATGCAGGTATTTGATAAAATGAAAGAAGGTGGAATTTGCTGATTGATCATTTTGACATTGTGGATGTCAAAAGCATCACAATCATATTAAATCTTTCCATCATGTAAACACACAACAGATTGGATCATTTTATTCAGTATCCATGTAAACATGTCAGCTGGAATCTCTGATCAGACTGATTTCAACTGGATAGAAGAAATATTCATCCATGTATATGTTGTCAAACATCACTGCCCACATCCTTCCATGTGTGCTTTACATTGCCATGGCTGTCAGGCAATAAATCCACAAGAGGCTAGGGCTGTGCAATTAATTGAATTTTAATCACAATTACGATCTGGGTTTTCAACAATCATAAAAATTAAATGGTCCGAATATTTTGCTCCTACACAGTTTACTCTTGTGCTGTTTTCAGTTGCAAATCGAGGGCCACTGGCATTGCTGCGCTGTGCTCTGTTGCAGACTCCTCCCACTGCTGCAGACTCCTCCCACAGTCCCAGCCGCTTTGGTTTAATTCAACTCCAGATGCAGACACCTCAAGTTATGGGCTGGACACACGGGAGGCAAAGTATCCTTCTCTATTAATTTTCTATTCACAGGGAAATAGAAAAATGTTCAATTTTTGTGAGTCGTGACTAAATAATCCACCAGCTCCCAGAGACACAGAGATAATAAACGTTATAAACACAGACCAGCGCTCAGTAAACGTGGCAACGGTTCGCTGTCCCTACGTCCAGGTAGGGTAAGATCGTAGTTCTGTACAAATTCACAGAACCGGTTTTTTAAATGTTCCAGTATTCAGGTGATCTTCTTCCTCTACTTCTTCTTCTGTTCCTTTCCAAGATTGTACGACAGTGCCCCCGTGATTTCTGGTGGCAGTGCTCTCTTTCCTGCCTTTGGCTATGCAGCTGCAAACTTCTTAACACCGTACTGGAATATGCACGACATAAACCCAGATAACATTCTCTATCCATATGCATTTTTTACTGTTGTGCATAAATTAGCTGTTAAGCTGTTGTTTTCTGTCAGACGGTGTTCATGTTGTATAACAGAAGAAAACTGCATGAATGCAAAGCTGTAACTGTATGGTTTTTAACTAACTATGAACTTTTATTATTATACTTTGGGTCCTTTTTTATTTTAGGATGAGAGCGCAGCGGGAAAGTACAGAAGTTGCTGAGTACAATGTAAAAAAAAATCACAGACTTGTCTTACAGGAAAATCCGAACCTCTCCCATAGGTTAGCACCTCCACCCTCCCCTCTTTTTTCATATAAGTTATTGTGACCATTTATAAAACAAAGAAATTCAAATCCATCATGTTGGAACAGTTCTTGAGAAACTACATATTAATAGTGAATAGTGATATTGGAAAACCGAGACCACACCTCGGTATTCTACGAGTGTATTTTGATTCAGTCCATCCCGGCATCATTTGATCGTCCATCAAAGCTCTTTTTAAGGGATGCTCTCTTGCTGTTTTTTTTAAGGTGTAATAAGTGTGTAAGAGATTTTAGACCCATCTAGTTTGTTCATAAAGCAATACAAATAAGCACTAATAGGACAAAGCTTTTAAACCAGAATTTGCTCTGTGTCTAAAGTACTCTGCAGCGAGGGCTGTTCATGCTGAAGTGCTCTCAAAGCGCTTTGTATCACGGTGTGTTATTTGCGGTCTTCTATTTTAGATGCAACCTATTTAAGAGTGATGTGTGTGTGTGTGCTTACGCAGGACTTTCGCCCCCACAGAAACACTCAGGTTACTATGCTGTGGTAATTACACTGCTCGTTTTTAGCTGTCATAACATAAAATATTTGGTCTTCGGGAGAAAAGGCGAGGTTGTCACACCGAACAAAACCGCTAACCAGACATAGTAAGGCCATGTTTAACTGCAGTGGCCAGCTGGGCTGTAATTTACCATCAGTAACAGCAGGAGGAAGCATAAAATGGATAACTGTCCACTTGTGTCAAAAAATAAAGTCAGAATAAGGGAGGAAAGTTTAAAATATATTCTGAATCTTGAAAGGGAAAAGAAGCAAAAAGGTGGGGTGCAAGGACAATCTTTGAACTTGCTCTTAAATGATTCTTTTGAACATTATTTTTCACTTTTTCCCATGTGAAAGGCTGACAATCGGCAGGGAAACAAAAAGGCAGTCAGATGTAAAAGAAAATAAAGACAAGGAGACAGTCTGAATGAAAACGAGGCTGCAGAAGAGGACAGAGTTAATTGGAGGAAACAGAGGCACAGTGAGCTCCAGTCCAACTAGACCCCCCTTCATTTAATCCAGGCTATCAAGCAGGGTCCACTGAGGTGTTATTACTTTGTCAGAGCTGACCGGGCTGTTGGCAGATGATGGATGATACTGGAGACGGGTTGGTTCAAGACCTACTTTTAAGCAGCAAAAGTTAGCAAAGTTTAAGTGCAGCCAAAATTCTTAAACAAAACTCAACAATGTGTTCATTTTCCCAAACTGATTCATTCCTTCATTATCCTGGCATGGATCTTCTTTTCGCTGAGTTATGGTGTGTAATGGTGCACAGTTAGATGTCCTAACATATGAAAGTGTAAAGCTTCACGGTAGAGATTTTGTCATATGACTTTTTTTGTGTTGGTTGTTGTGTAGGAGTGTGTCCACATGATGTTACCATGATCAGGGCAGTTGCCAGGAATTCTGGGCCCTCAGAAAGAATCCCACCATGGGCCCCTCTACCCCAGGATTGTTGCCACTTACTTACATCTGTGTATTATGATGTTTTTCGGTGTTCTTGATGGTGCCTGATGTAATGCACCCAATTTGTTTTCTTTTTTACAATGTAGTAGTATTATTATGTAAATAGTGTGTTATTAGTTGTCTCATTTCTCTGACTTTAATGCTCTGGTACCCATAACTATTTAAACCACGTTATTACACCTCTGATTGCAAATACATTTATAATACATCACTCAACAAATAGGTAGTGGGCATTTTACTGTGAACAATCAAGCACTGATGTGCAATAAACAATTACTTCAAGTGTTCCATTTTTTTGTCCCTTTTAACAATTCCCTTCACTATCTGAAGGAGCCTTGCTTTGGGGACGAGGGCCTGGCTCTGTCAACAAGGACAGCGACTTACGTTGCATTCTAAATCACATTAGCCTATATTTTGGTATTGATTATACAATTGAAATAGATAATGGGTTGATTAATGTCTTAGTGTACAAATGGTACAGCAGTTCACTAATAAACCAAAACATCTCAACTACTCACCCTCAAAGGCATCACTGGACTGCTGGAGAGGAAGTCTCCTGCTGGGTCGGACTTACGCTGAGTCTGGAGCAACAGAGAATAAAGACTTATTGTTCCATTATATATTGCTTTTGTGAACATTAAATGCGTTTCATAGAAACCGATGACTAACTAACCCAGTCTCTGAATACATAAAATCTAAATGGGCTTCTCAGCATCATGGCTCTATGCAGACACTTTCACTTTCCATGTATGTGGAGGTCAAGGTCTGTAAAATTACCCCCTGCATAAGACCCATGTCAAGAGCAGTTTAGTTTTAGTAAATACTCATGTAGGAGGGAAAAAATAATTCAGTGGTCCCCCTTGTAAGGCAAGAAGTATTTGTTGTTTTTAATTTAATATTGCTGTGAAAACAACCAAACGTATTTGACCATTTTACTTCTTTATTATTTGTTTGTTTTTTTAAGCTTATTAAGTGTCCCACCAATAATAACATTTTACAAGTGTAGTTTAAACACGTCATAATAACGTAATTGACCTTCGCGTAATGCTCATGATTACTGAGCTGAACTTGAATGCGTCATAATATAATTTAGTGCAGCCACGTAACCGAGTGAATGTTTATGCACTGACTTCGTGCTGTTGTGGCAGATTATTTGGATTCAGCATCTCTTCCTCCAGTTTTCATTTCTCATCAGACTCTGCACTGCTGCCTCAAGTCTTTTCTAAAGTGCGGGAGTTTGCTCGCACATATTCCAATGAGGAAGGACCAACCGTTTGTGAGGAGAGGAGGTTTTTAAATGATTCAAAACTAAAATATTGCATGACTTTGTGGTTTTGTTTGAACTCAGATGCATTAGTATTAACATAAATTAGTTAAATCTTTGCATAACAATTTATTCATAGAGCCTGAAGTGTGTATGGGCCCTAATGGGCTGTGCCCTTATAATTGTCATCACATTCCCCCCTAAACGACGGCGCTGACCGTAATGAAAATGCAATAATGTGCCCTAATTGTGTCATTTTTTAGCCATGAATATATCGACTGTTATTCAGTTATACACACTGCCCATCCAAATAAAATCACACACTCTAGGATTTCATTGGATTGTCTTTAACTTGTTTACACCACACATTCACTGTAGCATGGTTTCCATAACCTTCTGCAATGTCACATTTATTTACGTCCAGTTTGTTTTTCACCAAGATGGTGATGAATGTTTTTTTATTTGAATCGGGTTTGTTTGTGCAGGAAACATCTCAAACCTGAAGGACAGTGGTCCTCGAGGACCAGAGCTGCCCATTCTTGGTGTATGACAAAAAAACAAACAACATCAGTCCTTAAAGTCAGCGTTTTAATTCCATCCTTCACATAAGTTCCTCCATAAGTCATCAAAACGTTCTGCACACATGCTAAGAAATTAATGGAAAAGGAAATAATAAAATAACACGAGAAATAATTTCATATTAGTTTGGTTTGTTTTAAAATTAGAAATCTCCAACAACTTATAAAACTATTTAACACAGCATGATTAGACGTATTAGAACTTGCTGCTATCAGCGCAGAGACATTTTAGAATGTGATGTTAATCATATTTCTAATATTTTTTAAGCATGAACTTTATTTTGTGATGACCTACAATATTGCAGTTTTGTGCTTGAGACAGGACCCCAAAACAGAGACAAAAGACATAAACATTAATATAAATTTTTTTTTTTTAAAGGTGACTATAACCATGTAGTTGTTGCTGGGACTGAAGACGGTGCAGGCTGGCAAGGAGACAGGGGTGTAACTCAGAAAAAACAGGCAAAAGGAGGGAACAACATGATTATTTAAGAAATCATTCTTCCTGAACACAAGACTTGGAGTTTTTGGTCCTACAATACTACATGAACTGGCACTAACTGAAGAGCAGACCCAGGTTTATAAGGAGGAGGCCATCAGTGCAGTTACAGGTGAGCTGAAAGAGAAGGTATTATTGGGGAGCCACGCCTGTGGAAAGGCAAGAGCAGGAGGAAAAATAAAACAAACAAAAATACTTGAAAGAAAAATATCCAATTACGAATTTATCTTGGTGGGAAACACTTAAATAAAGAGTGAATGTGAATGTGTTTGGTCAAATAACACAATTATGCAGCGATATGTTGCAGCCGGTCGTCAAGAATGTTGACCATAAGAGTCCCCACATAAGCTGTTTTTCTACAGACGAAGGACAATTAGGGCAGAAATCATACAGTATTCATATAATTTTAGACTTTATTGCTAATTTAAATCAGATTTTTATCAGCTTCCAGTTTATCCTTTCAAGGTTAATTCCATCCAAATCATTTGCTTCAGTGCATTCCTCCACCACGGATCAATATCTTTTTAATGCATACAGGGATACAAAACCACCACACTGTTATATACACATGCAAAGATTCTGCAGCACTAAATGCTCCACTTCTGTCTCAAGCACTTTTCCTTTTTCTTTGTCTCTAAGTGCATTAAAGCCCAATTTCCAGCATGTTAAAGGGCCATCCTCCTCTGTTTCCAAGGTAACCGGCAATTACTTCCCCGGTGAACCTCTACTGCAGTTCAACATAAACATCCCGGCATGTTTTTATATGGATTTCTAATTAAGGTTACCCACCAGAATTAATCACACCATTACCCTTGAGACTGCTGAGAGTTTGAGGAATTGATTGTGATTATTACAGTCATGATGTTGTTATTGAAGCTTTCTATACAATCAACTAATGAAGAATGTTTGCTGCACCAAAATTAGTGCTTTAATAATTTAATTGTTTTTCAGCGTCTCTATTTTTTTTTAATCTGAGCAATCAGTTCTGTTAAAGTAACACTTTTTTGAACCCTCCGATGTTTACAGGCATTTTAAGAAAATCATCATCATTGCTCCACAAGTTGGGAAGTTATTTCTAACCTGTTCACAAACACAATCTTTCTTTGTGTTTATTGTGACTGTGGTGCAGGTCGAGTGGGTGTTAAGAAGTTAGCAGCTTGTCTCCAGGGCCATGCAGACAGGTACTCCACACATAAAGAATCTAAAGACTGTCACATATCTGGCTTTAGAACTGACTTGTTATCCACCTCTGCGCAACAATGCATATCTGGGAATACATACTGTGCTGCCTTTGAGGTCAAAGGTTTGTGTAGGAGGCTTGTATATACAATGTATTTTAAATTCACAACATACTCAGCATCAGGAAAGTTTAGAGAAAGTGCATTTACCCAGTGTCACTCAAAACTCATGCATTTGCTGTATAACTTTGGCACTTAAGACTTCCTGGAGAGTTTGTTGTGAGTAGGCTGGTTTCCAGGAGCAGGATAATTCCATATCCTATTCCATGTCAATATTAGCTTTTCATCAAATAAAGGTGTTGCTCAGTCTGGAGAGAGAATCTCTGAACTGGACTGTCAAGCACACCTGTTTAAAATGACCAAAGTAGCAACACTAATAACTGGGCCATCGGACCAAAAGTGAAATGTTATAGCTCCATATAGTCTGGAGCTGAAGCAAAACGTGTTACCAAAATTATTACCAAGCCATGGGCACACGAGTGCACAATACAGGATCCAAACGCAACTAATAAAAACTAGCAAGAAGTTGCTGATAAGATCAAATCTGTACATTTTTCAAGTCTGTATGGATGGAAGTCTTCTTACGAATGTTGCACAGGTAAAATACGTTGATACAAACACACCAGCTGTCACACATTCAAGGCTTCCTTCTTGTGCTTCCCAACTCTTCAACTCCTTGTCCACAATGCCCCTTTTCTGACCTGAGTCGGGTCAAACAATGATGCAAACTTAATCTGGGGATTACTGACAGAAACACAGAGTTCATTATAGTGAGAAGAGAGGCACCCTACCAATGTCTTTCACACTGGATCTACCGGTGTGGAGCTGCATGCACTGCAGTCCTGAAATTTACTACTGAAGTTTGGAAGGTGCAGCACGAATCCATGCAATCTCTGCTACATTAGATGTATCTTACTGGTAAAATCTACTGGAGTATCTAAACTATAAGCCATTGTTTGAGCTGAAAGTTGTTCCTCACCTGCAACCACTCCTCTTCTGTAATAATCCCCAGATATTTAAGATTTTGTTGTCTCACAAATTCCTCTAACTTTTCATTTTTATGCTGATGACAGCCAGGTTTATATGCCACTAAAGCAAAGTAATGCTTCCTGCATAAAACCACTTTTATGCTAAATATGACTAAATCAAAGCCTGGATGTCCCTGAACTTTTCTTTTTAACGACACAAAACTGAGGTGCTGTTGCTTGGCCCAAAGGATGTTTCCTCAGCTCGGGGCTGAGGGCACTTGGGTCTGTGTCTCACGCCTACAGTGACCAACCTTGGCGTGAAGCTGGACAGTGCTCTAAAGTTTGATATATAAATAAGCATTCCAGTAGACATTGCTAAAAGATTGGTCCACATTGATCAACTTACCTCTCCATACAAAATCACCCACTCTGCAAAAGCTCTGCCTTTCTGCAGTCCACCTCTGCATCCCATCCAGACTGCATGAATCAAATTAAAATTGATGTCCAGAGTGATACAAGTAAGGCTTCAACCCTCAAAGACCTGCAATTCTTGAAGAACAGAAGATCAAAATCCCTATAAAGAAATCCAAACTGCTCCTTGGGGAATTAAAAATATATGAATAACACTCATTTTCAGATGATAGAGTGATGTGGTCAGTTGTAAAGCTGCAACCAAAAACAGCTTGACTGCACATAGCATAACTCTAGTCATCATGCAGCATTTCATCTTCATGCAACATGCAAAATGTAAATTATTGATTCCAAACAAGCTTTGAAAGTTGCACAAAAAGGCAATAAAATTGGTTTAGAGTATAATTTGTCTTCTTATTACTCCCTATATAATTATTACAGATGCAGTTCTTATTGGATAAATAAGTTGACCTAATTTACTCATCTCTGCTTTAATGATAACAAAAAAAAGGGGGGGGGGGGCTATATTTTAGACTTTTTGTCTGACCTATCATCATTATGACCATACAAACTTTCTGAAGGGAAGTGCACAACTTATTACCATGATAATAAAACCAGTGTAACTTGTTGGGTTACTTTTAAAACTATTTAGTTTGGGTTCACAGTAAAAACGTTATTTATCTCAATAAAATTGTCTAATTAGCCGCATGTAAGATTTAAAAAGGGGAGAATAATTGGCAGCATTCTCTTCACCATCTCCTATATTGTTATTGTTTCCACAGTGTTTCACATGTTTCAGCACAATTTAGTATAAAGAACAAAAAATCAGTAAGCAAAACTCGATATATCAGTCCAGTTAAGAAGAATATGAATACGTAGACGCAAATTAAGTCTCTGGTAGTCTTATCCGATTAAATTCCACTAATTACTCAGCTTTTTGATGATCTGAGGCAGAAACAGGAATGTGGTCATGTAAGGACTGCAGAGAGATTAATGTAAACTTCAACATTACAACAAAGGTCAGTGCAACCGTTTTCTTCTTCTACAGCTTGCCAGCAACAGGTGATAAAAATTTGATTGAGATGTTTACATATGATGATATAAACTCCAGTGTTACAAAGAAAATTATGTAAGTGGCTTTGCAAAGTAAGCGCCTCATCTGATGGATGGGACTTTACTGTCCCACCCACTTTGTTTGATTGACATGTGAATAAAGCGCACAAACAGCACATGGATTAGCTCTTAGCAACAAAGATGGAGACAAAAGCAAACAAGAGTGACAGAGTTTCACTTGTGAATGAATTGATATTATTCATTTAAGTCTTTATATTCTTCTGTGTCTCAGGTGCAGGAATAAAATAGAGGAGAATTTAATGTTGTGATAATTGGCATTGTTTTATTTTACACAACCTATTTCTTTAGGCAGGTTTGGATAAAATGCTTCATCTGATCCTTATTTGAGGTGGATCTTCTTTAACACCATTAGTCCTCCTCCAAACACACTTTCCCACAAGTTAGCCCATAAAGTTGAGAATGTGCTTAATCCCATCCAGGGTATGACATATGGTCAGTGGCTTAAGTGATCTGGAGCCATCTTAAGATGGAAGTGGAATGTTTTTCCCAAAGGGGGAGCGGGAAGGTAAATAAAGAAGACAACGTTCAGCAGATATGGGAAAATATTGACATGGCTGACCTCAAAGCTTAACAGATTAAGGCCAGTAACATCTCACAGCTGTTTACCTAACAACCACCAGTGTGGTTTCTATTAAAATGTGGGGTTTTATTCTAATAACTTGTAAACATCTTTGGAGAAAATTGACAATATTAAATGAGGTGCTCATAAGGCATCATTTTTCTAAAATTGTCTTCTGTGTCCATCGAGGTATAAATGTGTATAGAAGAACTTAATAAACACTTAGAAGTGCTGTATAAATGTATGTGTGACTGGGTGAATGTGGCAGGAAAATAATGTTACAGCTCATTTGCAAATACAGCCCATTTATCAGTTACTAGGACTTCTGGCAAATAACTGAAAATATCATTTGAATTCTGCCTCAGGTTAACTCAGTGGTTCCCAAACTTTTGCTGCAGGTCCCCTTTTCATTAAGAACAATAATGTCAAGACC
>JBAMHW010000022.1:22501105-22513087 GCA_037177495.1 Rhadinocentrus ornatus | reverse complement strand
AAAAGGAACCTGTGATTATTCATGTTTTCTTGTATTAGTGTTGAATAATAACTGGTCCTAGCCTTACGCAGAGCTTGGTTGGCTGATGGGAGAGACCAATGACAGAGAGCAGAGGCTATTCGTGTGTGTGTGTGTGATTCTTTTCCCGCATGTATTTACTGATCACACACACACACACCTCCCGTTCGTGCCCGTTGGTCTTCTATTAAACGGCCAGCTTACAATAGTCAAAGCATTCAGATTTGACAATTAATGCAAAGAGTTTGTTCAAATATGTGTTTGTCATTTCACACATTAACGGACACACACACTCCCATCCCTCTTTGTCTCTCTCTTCCCATCTCTTATTCTCTGTCAAATTTACTTCCTACCATGCGCCTCCTCTTGCCTTTAGGAAACCTCTCCGGTGTTTTTAAAATCTTTGATGGTTGCAGTGTTGCCTGGAAGGTGTTGTGTTTGTGTGTGTGAGTGTGTCAAAAGAGCAGACATTTTTGCTCCAACTCTTCAGCATCTGTTCTTCAGGTCATCCCTGGAGAAAATGTCTGAATGCGTTGATAAGAAGATGATTACACTTTGAAGTTTCATATTGAAATAAAGTTGTTAGAAACATTAAAGTAGGAAAAAAATTTTGTAGAAAAAAACTCAATTATTCCACCCCATCCTTATATCTGTCCTGCAGTTTGGAGTTTAGATGTTGCATAAAGATACAGTCCAACCCTAAAACAGCCCATTAGCTCCTGCGATGGAATCATACGTTGATGGTGAAGAACCGATCCTCAGGGATCCAGTCATTTTCAAGCTTTTGAATAGAAGGCAAGCAGACTTCTTTTCTTGGTCCTTGAAGACATCTCAGCTCCTAAAAATGACTTCCTCATTTCTTTTGTGTTTGGTTCAGAAGTATTTTGGATTGAAGGTAAAACAAATTCCATATAGAACCAAGAAAGACTTCCAGTTGCCTTCTATCCATGAACTGGATGACTGAGAATGAGATTCATTTAATTTCCACTATTTTTGTGTCTAAAAGCCAAGAACTAATCTGAGTTGCTTAGAAATACTTTACATGGTCTTCCATGTAAAGGTCTTTCTTTATCTTAAGAAAGCTTGTTCTTTGAGTAGGAGCTGTCCCAACGTGAAGGGAAGTGTCTGTAACGTACTGTGACTCTCTTGGATCAATTGTAGGGACAATCTGAGGACTTTAAGGACTGGGGATATTCCTTAAGGACCACATACCCTCCATGTCTATTTCTTTGACTGTTTTCACCAACTAAAAATAAAACAGGAATGCTAAGATGACCTCCGAGTCAACTAAATTCTGTGGCTGCTAGACAAATCAATATTTAGTTTTCATTTCTTTATGGTACATTGGCTCAATAAACCCTGGGCTTTATTGTCGGGCCATTAATCTGTATTTTGTTTAACTCTTAATGTCATCTAGACTAATTGCTCTGCAGTTTACAGATAGTTCACCTTGTGCTGGAAGAGAACCTACTCCTCGGTGGAAGCTAAAGAACTACAGATAAGCTACAGTTTCCACAGTTTTTGTGACGTGGACTTTAAAAAGCAGGCATTTTTACCTTCAGTTATTTTAAGAATTGTAAAAACATTCAAAGAGCAGAAACTGTCTGGTAGTTGTTCCCAAATCACTCCTAGCAAGTTCAGAAACATTCCCTTTTAACCTCGCAAAATAAACAATCATCTCCATTGTCATCAATTTTTCACATACTTGCTTGTGGAGAGTCAGTTACCAGAATATTCCACCAGAGGGCGCACCAGTGAATTCATCCTACGTGAATGTAAATAATAAACATATTTAGTTTTTGTTAAGATCAAAGCAGAAAACATGACGGCTGTGGTATTGTAGATGGTATTTTAAGGGTCCCAAATCAAGGATGTTAAATATATTCTTACTGTTCAGTACTTTGGTCAGTACTTACTGTTTTTAAAGTGCTTTATAAATAAAGTTGGCTTGGCTTAAATATACTGTCAGATTTTCCTCTATACTGCCCTCAAGCCAAGAATATACTTATATTTTAGCCTCACGTTTGCGTTGGCAACCAGCTGTGTTAACATATTTGCTTTGGTATTATGTTTGTTACTGGCGGATTCCACTAGGGGGCGCATTAGAGAACTCAGACTGGATCAAGTTGTCAAAGCTTGACAACAAACTTGGCAACAATAGAGGAAGTCAGCATCTGGTTAATTTTCATATCATGGTAAAAAAAAAAGAAAACTCCTAAGGCCCCCAAACCTTGTTTATTTCGTAAACCTTTCATCATTTTTACCGCCTTCGACCCTGTCAGTGTAAGTCCGGCCACATTGATCCCCGCACTGCCCCTACTGGTTACTAACAAATTGTAGCTTGCAAATGTGGAGCATCAGTTTCTGAGGACATGCATAAATAGCGCTTCAAACAAGAGCATAATACATAAGGCATGCTTTAGAAGCAAGTATATCCTCAAACTTAGTGGTGGCTTCTGTATTTCATCTCATGCGTAGCCAACTTTTGTGGGTGTTCAAGTGACTCTCCAAAGAAATACAGGATTCGTGTGAAAGCCATCACAAACATGCACAATAAAAAACTTGTATATTTATAACCGTAGATAGCCCAAGTCTCACTAGAGCCATCGACTTTGTTCGCTCTAGCACCTTCTCTCTCATACTTTCAGGTCCATTCTCTTTGGTCCAAATGCCCCTCTGCTTTCTTCAAATCAGACTCTGATTCTTGTACACCCAGCTTCTCTTCTAGTTAGCTCATGTAACAGTGAAGGCCCTACATAACTACAAATGTCTAGAAGATATTGGCTGAATGTAGGATATTGTCCCGAAGATTTCATCCATTGGCTTTGCATGCTGCATGCGTTCTTCTCCTCTGCCTCCCCTGTGTGTCGGGTTAATTTCTTAAATATTATGATACATTTATTTACCAGTATCACCCTTTAATCATCCAATTATGTAAATAAGCACTGCTCCATGTGTGGGCTTAACATGGCCCAGTGAAAATTGGACCGTTCATCACAACTTAGGCGTAATGTTTCTCTAAGCGGTTCCTCCACTTCTGCAGCGAGGCTTTGGCTTTCTGAGTCTCCGCATGAATGTTCATTTCCCTGGCAACATTATCAAGAAATCTTTTGGCAAGCGTGGGAAGCGTGCAAGCCAAACAAGCTTTGCAGCATGACGATTTGTTGAACAATGACTGCTCTATACTGTATCATGCACTTAATGACACTAGTAGTAGACACTTAAGACACTTTTCTGGATGGGAATTAAAGGTTAAACACAACTCCCATTAAATGAGGACTCATAGCATGGGATTCCTGTAAATAAAGTCCACAGATTTTATGGCAAAACTCTTCACCTGTATTGATTTTTATTCATATTGAGCGGAAACATTCCCTGATGCATATCACATTAAGTTTAAGTACATTATGTTTTAAAGAGTGCCATTCTTGTTTTGGTATAAGCGGAAAAGGTCTGTTGCTAGGCAAAGTTGCACTTACGGTTTTAATGTTGGATGGCAGACTGATGAAAAACAGATTGAATAATTTTAAAACAATCATTTACAAAAAGCACTTTATAATTAAGGATTTAATGGATATTTACTCTCTTCAGTCATACAAATTGTGAAAAATAAAGGGAGAAAATCCCAACAGAAGTCATATTTCCCAGATTTAAATGTACAGGTATGTCAGTCTGTTTTAAAAACGAGCAGACAGCTGTAGATCAGCAGGTCACTTTCACCCAGCGGCCTTGATATGGACCTTGTCTGCAGGCTCCAGCTATGCATGTATTCATACACCTCATTATTGCCCTTTGAAATCCTCTCCGAGTGTCATTTGATGAATTATAGATGAAAAGACAAGACCTGTCTGTGTGCTTTGCTCACATCTAACCCCTGCCACCTTTTCTGCACGTCCACACTCAGTCAAACACATTTTCAGCCGCAAATCTTCACAGATATCAGGTTATTTTCCTTTTCCTTATGGCATGTTTTCATATCGCCATCAATTTCTAAGCCCTTTGATAGCTGCATGTACTGCTAGTTTCGGCCTAATGTTGTCTTAAAGGCATGTACGCACACTTGTCTGTCTCAAACACACCTGTGCATGTCTTGTGCTCTACCTCTGGCTGCAGTTCAGGGCAGTTCTTAGCCTGCTGGCTGACAGTAGCGTTGACATATGGCTGGTTTTTAATTACAAAGCTCCCCTTAAGGAAATTGTTGAGATACTTAACAGATAAGGCATACATGGAGGGGAACAAAAAGTCTCGTTGTCATATCAGGAAGACTTGTTTTCAGAGGGTGTGCGGAGCGCTCAGCTGAAACTGCAGTTAAATCTGACAAAGTATTTTGTGCTGCAGAGTGACTGGTTGATAGTTTTTTATTGAAAGTTACATGTCATCTCAGACTTTCCCATTATTTCCCTCTGTCATCTAGATTTATCACCACCAGCCGTTGAATTGCATAATTTCGTCTGAATTGCTGGGATTGCTTGCGATTGCAAAATCCAGCCAATACACACTGCACGTCTAAACATGTTTGAGACTGTTTATGTGTCTCCGCTTTGAGCCGGTCTCGGTGGAACAGTGGATCGAACAGAAGCAAACAGATGGCAGGTTGTGTGTGGTGTTGATGAACATAGAGGCTATTCAGACTCAGTGTGCGCTATCTCCTTTTGTGCAGCTTATCCTCAACCTGACTGCAGCGGCACCAGACATACCATACCACTTCCAAAGGGACATAAAAGCATTCCCAATATAGCTGAGACATAAAATCTCTCCATCAAAACTCCTGCCCTCAGAGGCATGTGGAAGCTATCCTGACCAAAATGCCCAAACCCCCACTAATTTCTCTACTTTAGATGCAGAGGAATAGCAAACCCCTCTCATCCCATCCCAGTTGACTGAGCTCCTCACCCCTCTCTGCAGAGCTAGTCCTTTTTAGCTACTTGCATTTGCAGTCTCTTTCTTTTTGACCACTTTGTCTTGCAACTCAGCCCTCTGAGATGTTCAGAAACAATATCAGACACCCAAGTATTGCATCCCTTTTTGTGATTGCAGCCTTTTTGTGTGGGTACTCCTTTCCAAACAGTGCTGTGTTTGCTTTGCAACAACTCCCACTACATGTTGTCTGGGTGCAAACAAACTCTTCACTGATCATCTTTTTCACCTACAATGAGGCCACCAGCCTGGATGCCAACGGTTGTAGTGTTAGCTGCTAATGTGGGAGCACATTAGCCTACAAAATAATCTACATGTAAATATAAATAATATAAGTATAATACAACATAAAAACCGGGGGAGGCTATGCAGTTTTCTAGACATGCACAAAATAAAAAAGAAATTCTGAAATACAGATTTACATGCACAAAGACATTATAATATCTAGGAAAAATCTAGGTGTGTTAATCCGATTGTCATAATCTGATTATGGCAATTCCAGAAATCAGATAATTATCAGATTATTGGTGTGCATGTAAACTGGCTCAATGATTTCTAATGTTACAATCTAACTGATTAATCCCAGTTTTTTGTTTTTTAATGCTAACCTCCCACTCGCTCTGTGTTTATTTATTGGCCATCTTTCAAACCACGACTGCCTTTCTTTATGTCTGTCTTTCACACTGGCCGCTAACCAGAAGCAGAATCGTCTGGCTCTGCTGCGATCCATTGATATTTCTGTGAATGAAAACAGAGAGCCAGTAGATAGTGTTAAATGGTGTGTGTGTGTGTGTGTGTGCGGTTGTCAGAGGGTGAAGGATGGAGTGAGACAGTTACTGCGTAGGAGTGTGTGCATACCTCCTTGTGTCTCTTTCATCTTCCTCTTCCTGTCTTCCTCATCTCGCCTTCCCTTTCCTCCCTCTGTTTGTCTCTTCATCTTCCTGCATGCACATTTTTACACATCTGGCCCTCCAACCCTCTCCCCCTCCTCTTCCATAACACAATGTAATTAACTTCTGCAGTCTGTTACTTCTCTCTTTCTTTTTTGGCTCATCCATCTTTTTTTTCCCCTCGCTGCAGTATTGCTGAGAGGATGCGGGGCCTGTGCTCTCACACTCATATATGCGCTTTTGTTTAAAGCTCCCCCACATCCAGGGCAGCTGACACATCTAATATTGAAACCAAACTCCCTCCCTCACACCCTCAGTCTCCTCGTATGTTATTTTGCCAGTAGAGCTAAAATAATAAATCCTTGTACCGTCTGCAGAGTGTAATGGAAGCCTTTTTCCCTCTGGAAAGAAGAGAAAGGGAGACGTGGTGTTGTGCTGGCAAACAGCAGCACAGTGACAGTTTTGGTTTTTTAAAATATCTTACGTCAGAAGTTTTTTTTTCTTTTTTTCTTTTCTTCCTCGAACTGTCGTGAAATGTTATTTTTGAGTGTGGTGGATCCGGTAATTGGCTGCATTTTTTCCTCATGTGACAACTTTCTCCCCATCTCAGCATGCAGTGCTGCATCTACTGCGTATCACTGCGACTCTAATCAGAATATATTGGGTAATTTTAACTGTAATGGCCTGGCTTTGCCTTTGAGGAAGGTCTACTCTGTTTGAGTTGGCCTCTTCTGAGGTCAAGAAGTCAGTAGTGACCTTCATCTTTTGAGAAATAACTTCATGAACAGTGACATCCTTTCTGATGAACTGGCTTCAGTCTCTAAACAGTGCAGCTAATAGGAGACAGAAGCGAGTGAATTGTATTTCCTCAGTTTTATTCAGATTGTTTAGGTTTTATTGCTTTCTTTGTTTCCGGCATTCATTTGCTTCAGTTTTAGAAAAACTTAGCATTTGTGTTCCCACATCCAGCTGCAGCTTCAAACAAGCATCTGCTGAGCTGTTTTGCTGGAACAGTCAGGCATAAAATACCAAGACTTTGCTCAGTGGCACAGTGGCACAGCTGAGTGAAAAGGCAGTTTTTAGGTGTGAAGTGTTGTGCTGTGGAGCTTTGCTCCTTAGGAAGCCACATTGGCTGTTTAATGATGACAGGAAGGTGGTGGGAGGCAGATGGGAGCTTACTCTGGTTACTAAGGTGGTTAGCATAGATATGTTGGACTGTCTTGCTACCTGCAGGGCACAGCTAACCGTCTAGAAACATAATTAGTCACACACTAATAAATTAAATACATTAGGGTTTTATTTAGCTATTTAATGTTGATTCCAGTTATTTGGGTTCTAAGACCCTGTTATACAACAGAGTAAGGGATAGTATAGATGTCTGGTGTGGATGTCTTGGGACAACTGTGCTCCAGTTGTTCTCCCAAACAGAGGCTCCTCTCTCTGATCAGTTTGTGCTGTGAGTGGAGGCCAGCCCTGGCGGGGAAGCAAGAGTGGATGGGATTAAAGGGCTTTCCTGCTCCTGTGCAGCTCTCATAAGCAAACATACTTCAACAGTACCTCGTTTTCGAGTTTCACCATGTTCAATCCAAAATCCACAGGGGGAACAGAAACAACGATACTTACTCTGTGACATATAAAGTTGGAAAGTTTTTTGTTATTAGAATGAAAATTAGAGGATAAAAAAGTGTGAAGTAAGTGGTTGGTTTGTCCGACGGCAGATGAAGCAAAAGAAACTGAGACAAACAGCAGGTTTTAAGAGGAGAGGTCCTGCAGCCCCCCTCCCCCAGTTACTAATAAACAGTAATAGACAGAGATGCTGTTGATTCAAACCCCCTGACATACATGTACAAACCTCTTCCAGCTTCTCAGATCAAATTGGTTTAACAAAGTGACGATAATGCTCAAGTTTAATTTAATTATTGTGCTGGAACAACCAGGACTAAAAATGTTGGCTTAAAATATGTATTCTTGATATTTGTGAAACCAGTAACAGTTTTCTTGCAGCTTCTTTTATTTAGCACTCAAATGTTTTGATGTGTTTTTCTAATTGAAATCACAGCTGATGTTCACTTTTTAAAAATATGTAATACTAGTATAATGTTTGGGCATACCTACTCGTTTAAATATAATGTAAAAAAAAAACTGAAATAATGAGATTTTAATGTAAATTTAAGGCTGTGTGACACTAATCGTTATCACTATCAATATCACCAAGTTAGGTGTGTTAATGATTTCATTCCAGTTAAAGGAAGTAAAGCTATATTGATAGCCTTATAGCATAATTGCCTAAGTCATATTTTTGCTAAATTTTGATATCTTCCTAACTCTGCTCTGCTGATTCGCTGTCTGCATCATTGCCTATAAAACCATAAAATGTGACGTAAGCAATTATGCTACATGGCTGATTTCAATTAGGTTATTTAGCTATATTTAACTACACATTTAGTAAAGTTAAATTAAATTAAAGCCACGTGGAAAAGGAGCTTTAACATGAGTAGTTTTTGTTTGACTATTTATTACTTCTAATTTAAACGCAAAGAAAACACTTATTACAACATTATAATTTACTTTTGGAGTATAATAAAATATTTCTTTCATTGCATTTATTTAATTTCTGCTTTTGTATGCTTTACTATAAAGCAATTCACAGGTGCAGAGGTATTTATTTACATATATTACTAGCTATATTATCATAATAATCAACTATGATTTCATATATCAGATGTTTTCCAAACATCCTCAATTCAATTCATTCAAAAAAATGTATTTGTCCCTGAGGGCAATTTAAAACACAGCGTGGCAGCAGTACACAAAAAGAGCAGGTGCCATCCTGCAGCTTTGGTTTTCATTCTATGTAAATAGTAAAAAGACTGAATTTGTTAACCACTGGTCTTGTTTTATTGGCCACTATCACTTATCCACACACACACACACTCGCACAGCACGTCTAACCCAGGTTGTGCACATTGGAGGCTTCAGTATCTTGCCCAGGGACACTTTGACATGTAGTTTGCGGAAGCTAGGGTTGAACCACCGACCTTCCGCCTGTAAATACCATATAATTCCTAGAAATAACGAAAAACCAAACAATAAACCTGTTACATACTCTGCGAGAGTAAACCAACATGAAGCGACAACTTACTACGGGGTGTGTCTGGGTTTTATGTGCAATGAACAATTAACCCGGTTAGTTAATATTAAAGAAGAAACTCGTGGTGGTGCCCCTTTGTTAAAATGCCACATGTTGTATACATCTTCATTTACTTTCTCACCACCTCTATCAGCTGTTTATTAAAAGTATCTGTTCAACCTCGCATCAGCAACAATCTGGAAGCAACAACTTCACGCTTTTCCGCGTTAACAACGCACACTTTAAACGTTCTAACAATCACGCAATACTTCTCAGAGCCCCACAAGAAGGAAGTTCTGCTCAGCTGATGCAGCTAGATGTTCCCAACCACATCCGTGATGACGAAATGACGTCATTTTGTTCTTGTGGCCATGAGAACAAGAAAAAGGTTCTCGCTTGTTGCAGATTATGTAACAGGCTTAAGGAAGTAATGTCGGTCTTCTTGGTAGCTGAAAGCACTGATTTCACATAACAGATATTGTCACCGGCCTCTTTATATTTCCTGTTTCTGGGGCTTCGAGTGGAAAAAGCATGTCACTGGCTATTAAAAACACACTTCTAGTTAATTCCTGATGAGGCTTTAATGTCTCATTGTCAGCTTTTCTGAAGAAAAACAGCCGGTGTGTGTATAACACTTCAATAGAGAATAAGGCATGCTTTAGAGGTGTTTTATGTATTTATGTGCCTTTAAATTAATCTCATAATACACCACAGATGTCATCTCACACGCAGACACACATGGACTATCACTGTCCTACCAGAGCGGGATGTCATTGTGGGGGAAGGTCATTCCTGCTGGAGAGTATCACAGTATCTCAGTGTGTATGTGGGTGGGTGGATTTGGGAGGTGGTCACACTTGCCACCCTGAAAGGTCAGGGTAGTCTAGTCGGGGGCAGCAGGGGCCAAAGTTTAACGTTTCAATCAGGCATCTCCCCGTGGTGTGTCAGTATGTTTGGAGATGGTTTCCATCAGCTGTTACTTGTATCTGGAGTTGTGGATAAGACTCCTTCAAAGATCACTTTGAACTTTGAAAAATGATGTTCTCTCTCATCAGGCAAAAAAGTAATATGATGACCATCGCAGACTGTCGGCATTCCTTGAGTCATTTTTAAAGCTATAGCTAAAGAGGGTGCTTATTAAAGTTACTGCCTCAATTAGAAGCTCCATTGTCCAGATTTTTAGCTGAAAAAGCTGCCTTGTAATCAGATTGGTTCCTCCGTGTTGTTTAGGGAAGTGTGATTATGTTGTGTAGTAGCCTCGCACTCACTTCGCAGACATCTTAGCTTTTGTGGGCCGAGCTTCTTACACTTGTCTGCTGAATTGAAACTAGGCCAGTTCGTCTTTGGAATGACAATTACCATGGACCAAACCCAGACCCCCATTCTGAAGTTGGCGGGATAGGAGGTGGGGGTGACGGCGAGGGTATAAAAGGAGTAAAGACGATTGGTTGCTGCTAAAGTACTCTGGATGTACAGTAGCTTCCGATGCTCATTAGTGCAGCCAAGCAGAGGGCTGGGCACTGGGGGGGGGGTGAGGTGAGGAAAGGAGGGAGGGTTGAGGCTGGCACAGGCCGGGGCGGGATGTTTAGAAGCAACGTCTATCTTTAACTTGAATTTAGGGGCTCTTTTGATAAAGTGCGGCTCAGCTTGGTGAAGAAAAGAGGCAACAAGCTGGGGGAACCCTCCCCTCTCCCACCCCCAGCTACTTGATCTCCACCGAGCCATCCCTCTTTTCTCCTGGCAGGCTTCTCCTTGACGGTGTGAGGTTGTCAGGCCGGCCCAGATTAAAGACATTGTCCAAAGGTATTTACATCCGGCCAAACCATATTAAACAGAGATTAAGGGTTTTCACTGCACATTTCGAAAAAGAAGAGAGGGACAAAAGAAAGAAGTGAAAAGAAGAGAATCCTTCCAGGATGGGCAGAATTTACTATTGGCATAGCTGTGAAATGGAGGAAGAGAAATGTGCTCTATATGGAGGGGGGAGGTGATAGTTGTTGGGGGCTCCACAGATCCTGTTTGAAGGTCATGTGATGCTGACTTGTCTAATGAAGTGGCGAGGTTGCCAAACGGTTGGCCGCCGGTCTAATTTTTTAACATAGGAAGTAGAAGTAAAAGGATCTGTTGGTGGGACACAATAAGCAGATGGGCTGCTGTGTGTCTGTCTGGCTTCGGATGCGCAGGAAATGTTCTCTTTTTTTATAAACTATTATCGAGCCCTTAACCTAATTTTTAGCTAATTTGCAGGTTTAAAAAATGTAAAAAACTTTAGGGCCCGACCGATATGGATTTTTTCAGGCTGACACTGATTCTGATATTCGACAGAAAAAAAAATTCCAATTATGAATTACTTGGCAGATTTAAAAAGAAAATATATATAACAAATTAATTAACTTAATTTTTTATTAATTAAGGCTTACACCACCACATTTAAACAGAAGAATCTCCAAAAACATGCAACAAAGCATTAAATAACTGGGATATTAAAATATATAACCTTAAAAAAAGTTAATCTATAAATAAATTGTATAAATGAATGATGAATTAATAAAATATATCTTGTTTTGTACTTCTTGCTGATGTAAATTAGAAGTAGGTTAAAGTACAGGTAGAAATACATATATAAAAAGCTGTATGCTTTATATAACCAACATAAGTGAAGTTGGCAAAACATTATTTATGCAGCCTTCTGATGCCCTTTAATGTTAAATTATATTTTCTTTACTCCAATATTTTCCATGCCTTGAAATATATCATGGCATATATCATATAATAACCATTGTTTGAGTTCCGGCAAAAACTTGTATCTTTCACATCCAGCCTAAAGGCTGCCAAGATAGACTTTTATTAGAACAAGATCTGCAATGCTCCCAACACATGACACCTGTTCATGGCGTTTAACTCGCTTCTATCTCCACTACCTGCTCAGCCTCCCACTGGGTTGACTGCGGAAATGTTTGCTTCCTACTTCACTGGAAAGGTTGCTACCATCAGTAACCAATTCACTGAGCCAGACCAACTCAGCCT
>JBAMHW010000022.1:22454078-22477150 GCA_037177495.1 Rhadinocentrus ornatus | reverse complement strand
TATATATATACACATTTTTTTTCTTCTATATATGATATACTTATTTTCAATGCACAATATATTTGTTTAAAAAATGTACAATACATCTATTTCTTTTGCTCAACATAAAGAAAGAAATCATATCAAATCAAACAATGTAGGATAGAAAATGCAACCCGATCCGCATGTTAACACATTCTAATTGTAAACACACCCCCATCCCTCCCTTCATTGCATTACTGTACTTAATTCCTTCATATATGTTAAAGTGATTATGTTGTTTTGTTGTCCTTTTCATTTACAATAAAAAAGTAAAAGACAACAACACAGTAAATAATGAGAAACAGTAGAATTGTGATGCCACTTCTGTGATGTAAAAGTCGGATGAAATGCCACACAGATCGGTTACGTATCCCATCTAGGACCACATATGAAAGAGGCCTGGTTTGGAATTGAAAAAAATCAAATTTGCGCCATTCAGACTGTAATTCAAAAATCCGATATGAGTCACACATGGGCAAAAATATTGGAACTGAGCTGCAGTGTGATCGCCGCCTTAGAAGCCGAAGTGCAAGTATCAAACCTGAACGGCAGTTGTATTTGCTCATATTTAGCTTGATAAAGTCAACAGCAAGACAACTAAAGCACCTTCTCTATGTTTTCACCCACAGAACCCCCACACTGGTCCAAGCCTGAACGGATGGACAAGAAGCTCTTGGCTGTCCCTGCAGCCAACACCGTCAAATTCCGCTGTGCTGCGGCCGGAAACCCAACACCGACCATCCACTGGCTGAAAAATGGCAAAGAGTTCACAGGCGAGCAGAGGATGGGAGGAATCAAGGTGAGAGGACAAACATGTTCACTCTTAAAGGTTAGAGGAGCAGGGTTGTGATTTATAGACTTAAACCTTCGCACTTGTGCAAAAATCTGTTGCCTGGAAGGCGTCATGTTCTACCCCACTCGAGCTACTATCAAAATGCCTTTTAGCAAGGCATTTTAATCCCGGGGTAGTTGCAGCCCATCACTGGATGGGTGTTGCGATGCTCCCTGGTGTGAATTTCCATAACTGGAAGAGTGCGAAGGAGCGCGCTGAAAGAAACCTTGTGCTCGGCGATTCTTCTCACGATAAATAAAGGTCAGAAAGCATGCCACGGAGCCATGCTCCACCAACCGCTGACCAAAATAAACTTACGGGAGGGGGGTCAAACTGCAGTGGTGCTCTGACTGGGACTCAGAAGCAAACAGCTGTTGTTAGCGCTGCTAACATAACAAGACTTGCTTTACTTTTTCTCTAAATGGCCTTTAGCTGTAAAAACAAATGACATCCAGTTTTATCCTGTTTGGACTTAGTTTTGTTCACAATGCTGCAATGAAGTGAGGCAAATATGCCCACAAAGATCTTAGAGTCACATGTTTCCATATTTTCAAGTGTGTTGAATGAAACAGAAAGACAGAGTTCACAGAAGCAAAGCCAGTGAAATTGCCTCATGTAGCATTAGGTTGCATCCTCTAATTTGAGCAGAGTAAACATGTATCAGGTGGGCAGTGAGGCACCAAGACAAGGTTTCTCCCCAGGAGAACTTTGGCCTTTAAAGAGTTAAATGTAATGAGATCCTGCAGCTATTAACAGTTTACAGAGATCTCCAACATCTGCTCCCAGCAGACCAGCAGCAGTTGTCTCCCTCCCTCTGTCCCCACGCTTTCTGTCTCCCTCTCCCTCACACCTGTCTCCAGCCCTCACAACGCCCCCGACTGGGACTGAAGTGGCTCCCCGACAGCAACTTTTAGCATGTGCAGTGCACATGGCCATTTGCTGATGATAAGGTGTATCTGCATTGTTAGCAGCAGATTAATCCCAAACTGAGAGCTCGGAGCACTTCCACCTGTTCAAGCAGTCTCTGATGTTCCCAAATCCCAGTTTTCCTGTTTTTAAGTACAAAATGACCAGCTGGTGTCATGTTAGAGAGCTCGCAAGTGTTTTGTATTGTATTGAGGTATTTCAACATGATCAATGAAATCACATTTGACTCTGTTGTTAGACTTCGAGTATCGGGTCCTGCTGACTTTGTCTTGACTTGTCAGGTCAGTTTGAAAAGTTAAAGTGTTTTCCCCCAACAGAAACTTCCTTATAGTTGTAACTACTGAATGGTGCATTTCCTCTGTGCACTTGAAGAAGCAACAGTTCACAGAACTCCTGGGAATCAAGGATGTGGTTAAACTGGTATGTTGTTTACCACTGTTTGTCATGCAGAACTGACAACTTAAAATTCCCTTTCAGGAGGCTTTGCTTTCTTACAGCTAGCAGTCTTTATGCTTTAAAGCCACTTTTCTCCTCCTGTTGCTGCTGGATTGGTTTGTGCACATCATGATATTCAAAAGCAAATTCCTGAATATTGATTCTGTTTTCTCATGAAAAACTATGAACTACAAAAAAGCATTTGTTTTAAGCTTAATCTAATACGCATAAAGCTGTTTGGAGGATGCTAAGACCATAATATTCCTGCACATTTTGACCTCAATGGAAAAGAAATGTAGCAGATTAAATTATGTCCTTATTAGGTGATTGAGACGTTCTTCCATGCGGCTTTATCAAGATCTAATCACATGCTCCTCCCTTCACTTCTGTCCCCAACCTGTTTTCAAATCCAGTTAGCTAATCACCATGTGGCCACTGTTGGTCTTGAGGGAGGTGAAAGGAGAGGTCATCCCCTATAGAACCGTGGTGCTGGATGACAGACAAGCCTGTGACAGGCCGGCTTCAGAGGGGTCACGGATAACAGCTCCGCCCTACCCTAATATCAAAACTACACCACTCCGCACACTGCTAAAAGCTTCCATCTGAATTGTGTCTTTTTTAGCATTAGCTTAAAACATAACATAAAAAATTAGAACCAATTTTGCAATATTTGCAATTAGGAGTAATTTGGGGTTTTTTAGAGAAAAAGTGGGAAAAAATTATTTTTTTCAAAAGTTTTCTACAGATGCAACACGTAGTTATGAAAATGCCTCTTTACTTATCATGTTCTGCCCAGTAAACTGTTTTAAAGTTTGTAAACACACGTGTACCTAATCTAGACACCATGTGTGTACAGCAAAAAGAAACTCAAACCATATAAATAACTGGATGCTCACAACTACGTCATAAATAGCCACATTCAAATAATTAAACACATCAACTTACATCCCGATCTTTGTGTGCTGCGGTCTGAAGTTTAGCATTTATGCGCTTGCTAATGGGCTGATAAAGGCAACGTTATATATCCAACATTTTCCTTTATAATGTACAATTTTGTTAATTTGGACTCGATAACAATCACTTAACATTTCATTTATCTTACCTGATATAAAGTTTGCTCTGCAAACACGGGAATGGTTGATTATCGTCTCTGTCCTGTCCTTTCTTCTTATTGCATTCAGCTATAATTGTCTTCTTTTTTTTCTGAGCTGGTTTCCTAAAAAACTTTTACTTACTGCCAGGAATGTTTTTCCTCTTATTCTGGCACCCAAACACACAACAAGACGACATTTTTAAGCCGTAATAACACTTGAGATAGTTCTAAACAACTGAGAGTGCTTGTGCTTACGTAGCCACCGTACAACAGAGCAAGTCTACATGCTAATCAATTAAAGTGATAATTTAATGAAAACGTACAAAAATATCTAAAAAGCATGTTGCAGTGATAGTTACCTAAACATAAATCATCATAAGATCTTTTGAAGGAACAACTGAAGATTGATTTGTCATTGTGTCGACACGAGTAAAAGAATTTAACAGACGTCATTCTGTCTCCTGGTGTCACAGAGCTCATAACCCCACCTTACATCTGTGTGATGAGTTCATCTAGCTAGGCTGGGGGTAGATGTGTAGAAGCTAAGGGGGTCTCTGAGTCCTGACAGCCTGACAATGGCCTTCTAAAGACTCTATTCCTCTAAAAGGGTCTTCAAGGTGAAGCCTTCTTCTATCTGCTTCCGCTGTCAAATGACAAGATCATTTTTGGTTTGACAGGCACAGTTGATTCTGACTGAATGAGTCCCCACCATGCCTAATTTTTAACCTTTCGGAGAGGCGACGGGACAACTTTGTAGCTCTCCAACGAGGCGTGAGGCTGGAAGTGGCCTACGAACTGATCCGCGCTGATTTGCACGATGAAGTCTTCTCCCAGCAAACGTTCCGTGCAAAAGTGCCTTCAGAGCTGCAGATGTGTGAGAGAAGGCTGCTGACTGAGTCGGACCATTATGGTCCATTAGTTCTGCTACAAAAATACCTCCTGTCTTCACAGCAGAGTGGTGGAAAGTGTACTTCCAGAGTTCTCCACACATGAAGCAGTTCATGAAGAATAATGAGGAAATAACCTGATGTCTTCATTTACTTGACAAGGATTCTTAGTAGCTGAGTTTGTAAGTTTTTATGTCTCGAAAAACAAAACAACTCATCTCATTCTTTAAATCTTGCAGTATAAAAAAGAATGAGTTGCTTTACTGGGTTGTTTTATTAAGTGATTGTGTAATTTTATGAAAAATTCACCAAAATGTTGATATTTATAAACAAACTTCAGAAAATATCTTAGTTTTTGTCACCTGTGATATTTCTGTCTGATCACAGATGAAAACGGGATTTTATAAAGGATTTGTGTGTAAATTCGTCTTTTAGGGCACGAATGCCTCTCAGATATGCTGTTGTTGGTCAGGCTCCATTTAAGACTTTTATCGGTCAGTCTGGCTTTCAGCAAGGGGTGTTAATGTCCCATGATGATCTGAATGCCTCTAATTTTGAAAATGATTGCATTTCAGGTGAAAAATAACAGAAAAAAAGTGGTTTTTAGATTTTTTACATCGTTTATCAGCAATACGAATCACACCAGCAGAAAACTTAGACTTTTTTCAGTTTTCTCTCGTATTTGCTGGCAGTTTTTCAGACATTGGGTTCTGTCTTACGGCCGTTTTGTACATCCATTTAAATGCAGCACAAAGAACAAAACGGTACATTTGTTGAAACTAAATGAAACGGTAAATGGGATGTGTGGCTCATTTGTGAGATAGAAAATAAAATTCCAGCAGGGCGATGTGCTGCAGCGTTGTGTGCCTTCCCAGACAACAGTGGCGCTCTCTATTATGGCAGGGCAGGGCCTGGAGGTCAGAGTTCGCCCTGCTATTGAGCCATCAGATGGAGGTGGCAAGAGATGGGTGTGTCGGCGGCCTATTGAGCCTGCCTGAGCCTTTGACACCCAAAGCCAATGCTGTTGTGTGCTTCCACATATGGCCGAAGGGATTTTATTGTGTTCATGCTAAACTGCAGAGACTTAAAGCTGACAATGTCATTAATGTGTTTAATTCCATCCAGGTTGCTCAGCACTTAGCAGGTTTTTCAATCCCTGTTTTGACAAGTTTCCAAAGCAGGGCTCTTAACTGGCTCCACACTTACTTTTTAAGACTTTCAGCACTTTAAATCCGTGTTTTTCCAGTCCAGATTTTAACACAGCCTGGACTGTTGGTCACATAGGAATTTCTGCACTTGCAAGATTATTTTTGGACTCTTTTTTTTTTTTTATTTAAGAGGCATGCCACAGTTATTCATTTCCCCCTTTGTTGTTCTACCCAAATCCACCGTGGATATCAAAAGACAGATTATCCTATTTATTTATTTTTTTACATTTTTTTCTTTCCTTCGGTGCTGAACTGTACACTTTAAATTTTACGGTCTCCTCCTTCGTGGTGACACAACGTCAAGCAGAGGCGAAGTCAGGCAACAGACCCACAAACTTCACCAGTTTTAATAGAGAGCCCTCAGGGCCGCATCTATCTGCTTCCGCGTTCTCTGTGGGTCAAATTAGACGGTAGCGCGGATCCGGGCCACTGGTCCGCTCTGGCATGGTCATAAATTCTGGTAACTGGCCCCGCTGGTTCTGACGGGGCTATTTTGCGAGGTGAAGACGGAGGGTTTGGACTATAAAGGGAACAGGGCTTCCTGTGTTTTCTTAGACAACTACTACACTGCAAAAAATTGCACAAAGATTTTTTTTTTAAGTGATTCAAGCCAACAGTCGGGATTAAAATAGGTGAAGAACAGCCAATAGGATGAAGCAATTTCTGTGTTATGCAGGGTGAGTCTACTAACCCAACAGCAGTAAGTTAAAATAAAACAGATGATGCTGTCCTGAGATCGTTCCTTCACAAATTCTGAGCTGAATACAAATTCCAGCCCTCTCCTCTTCCTTATCCATGCCAAGACTGTGCTTTAGATGCACACTTTTTTTGCAGCGGGAAGCTCCCCCTGCCCATTCCCATGGCTTGTGCAGTTCTGTACATCCACAGCCAAAGCCCTAAAACCTTTAAAGCCTCGTATGACTCGAACGTAAGCTGCTTAATAATTTAATTCTAGTTGGAATCTGGCATGATTGAAATGGATGGGATTATCACGTTTGGGGACTAATGCTGCAGGTTCAACAGGGGTTAGCCAGTGTAACATGTTAATAAAATCCACTGGCACGCATGTGGAAAATAATTAAAGTTCCCAGAGACAGGCCAAAGATGTTCAGTTTACTGTAAGCAGCTGGAGACATGAAGACAAGCAAGACAAACAACTGCAATCAGATAAATGTACCCGAATAAATAAACATAAACAATATCTGAAATTATACTTTCAAGTATCAGAAACGCTGATTCACATCTTTCTCTTTCTGTTGGTGGTCTTGGCTTCTACAACTTTCAGCACATATTTGACCACCTTTTAGATCCCCTCCTCATGAGTCGCCATTTTTATCCTCCCCCCTCTCACCCTCTGCTCAGCAACCGCAGCACAAGGCGTCACTCATCTGCTCATAAGAGCAGCCATTGACTTCAGTTTGACTCCTCAGCTCTGAGAGGGGGGTAGACGAGTGGAGCCAGCCACTTAGAAAAACCATTTGCCAGCGTAGAGCGGGCGGCCTGCTCTGTGTTACCATGCAACTGCAAAAAGCACACTCAGGCATAATATTTACACTGTTTCTTTATTTTCCGAACACGCCTCCAAGAGAGGGAGCTGAAAAGTGTGCGCTGTAAGTGAAGAAGGACGGGAGGAGAATGAGATCCTCAGCATACAAATGTACATGTATATGTTGGGTGAATGACATCACCAAACGTGTGGGGTTAAATGTGAACAACTCAGCCCTCTCTGGGTCGGCACATTTTCCTACGCAGGAGAAGTTAAGTCTTCCACCCTGAAGAAAGCCTCCATGTTGACATCACCCGCTCCCGTCATTAGTAATCGTGACCTCTTTCCGAGGAGTTCACTGCGCTCTCGCCTTGAACAGCAGGCGGCATCTGAGGCGCACGTGGAGGTTGTCCTCTTTGGCCCGCGGAGACTGCCTGTCGATGCGTAGCAGGTTCTGGCCTCGCTGTGTCGGGTTCGTATCTGTCGGCTGCTGCCGTCAAGCCACACCTGGTGTGAATTACCACACAAAATTTACCCCTCCACTCTCCATGGATGGATTGCTCCTGAGTGGTATAGAGGAGCCAGTTATGGATTTTGAAAATACATTTCTGAGGAAACTGCATGTCCTCTCTGCAGGGACACAGAATATTGTAAAAAAGGTCCTTGTTTGTCTTCGTTTGAAAAATTAAAGCTGTTTTTCTCATTGATCACCCTTGGATTCTTATAGAGGTACAAAGTGTGCACCAGACAATCTGATTGGTCTCCACTACTTTCATCCGTCATCTTTTTGCTGTTTCCCATCGAAACCTAAAGATTGCTTTCTTTTCCTCATTGTATCTGATCTTCATTGAGGTCAAAATCCAGTTAAGAATAGAAGAATAAATGTGTTCTGACACTGGAGAGGACAGGTTTTAGCCCGTTTGTGATGGGCTTCCATTCAATTTTTCTCATTATCCATGAAATTTCTTTTGCCTCACCTCCATACAGATCAGATCATATAAAAGCTTCTGAGACAAGCCTGCAGGATGCTAACCTGTGTGTTAGCTGTCTCTCAGGCCTGGAATGTGCTTCATCTTTGAATTTAATCTTTCCCACCTTACTGTCCTCTCCCCAGCTGAGACACCAGCAGTGGAGCTTAGTGATGGAAAGCGCCGTGCCGTCAGACCGGGGAAACTACACCTGTGTGGTGCAGAACAAGTACGGCACCATCAGCCACACCTACCAGCTGGACGTTTTAGGTAAACATCATCTGATCTTTACTTTGACTTAACTCTTAAACACATTTTTCTCAACCATTTTTTTTTTTTAAAAAACGTCGATTCTTATGATTATTTTCCACCAGAAAAGAGAAAACATTTTTCTCTTGCTTTTTTTGTTAGTGCAAACTTTAACCTCCTCTTGGAAAGGCCCATTTTTTCTGCCTCCTGTCCAAAGTGACATACCCAAAATAAATTATGTATATCTCCACAACTACATGAGGAACTTTGCTACAGCAGATGCTAAAAAAGTAAACCTGAGCAGTTTAACAGATGTTTTAATAGAAGTGCTACGCAGGTAAATGTCTCAGCAAGCCATGGGCACAGTTTTGTCAGTGTTGGGAGAATCAAGGGATAGATCCCAAATTCACCTTAAAACCACCACGAGGATCCAGAAAGTGAAGCTCAAGATATTATTGAGTCATAGAAAGAGAATACTTCGCTACACAATCATTTTACACTCCTGTCTCTATTTACTGCAGCACATCTTCTGCTAGTGAAGAGTTTTGTTATCTCCTCAGAGCGTTCCCCCCATAGGCCCATCCTCCAGGCAGGCCTGCCAGCCAACCAGACGGTGGTCGTGGGCAGCAACGTGGAGTTTCACTGCAAGGTTTACAGCGATGCCCAGCCGCACATCCAGTGGCTCAAACACATTGAGGTGAACGGCAGCCGCTACGGCTCGGACGGCGTTCCCTACGTCAGCGTCTTGAAGGTTGGTACAGAGTCCTGCGCTGTGCTCCTCATTTCTAATAAGTCCGGGACTCAGCTGGTGAGAATTTTACCAAAAATTTGTCTTCTCAAAATGTCTTACTTAATGAGCTTCTACAGTAGGTGAGTCTGTGGAGCCGCCGGCTCCTTTCACTGCAGCATATAATTGAATGGCTCATTGCTCCAGTCCAGACCTTCATTATGAGATCCAGCAGCTTATAGAAATGTACATCCATCAACCTAATGATATCACTGCAATCAAGGAGGAGGTCTCTGTAGCACCTGCACTGACTGCTGCAGCTTCTTGTTTCTTTTTTTGGAAGATTTTTCAATCCCACGCTCTCTGTGGTCTACTAAACACTTAACACTGGTGTTCAAGAATAGTCTAAAATACTCCCCAGCAAGAGGAGACAACACCCCAAACCCACTGCAGGCCGTCTTTTTGCTGGGGTGAAGAGAAGAAGACCGAGACGGCTTTTTGCTTTTACATTTGATCTGCCTCTAGTGAGAGCGAATAAAACAAACATCTGGTTTGGACTAAGTTAACTGCTGTGGTGGCGGCAGTGCAGGGAGGGAGACGGGCTCTGGTAACCACCGCTGCCGTCAGATGTGCTGTGTCGCGTGGTTTGAGGAGGAGGAGGCGGCATACAGAGCGAGAGAGAGGAAAAGAGGGAAGAAGCACCCAAGAAAGCCATGGAAAAAATGAGCCGAAGAACACGAGGAAGGGCAAAGTCAGCAGAGAGAAAGTTAAGGTTTGACAGAGTGGTGGGGCGAGATGGTTGAGGAAAGAAAGGCAGACAGGGAGAGAAAGAAGGAAATAAGAGGAGAAACGTAGACAGGAAGGCCAGAGATAGAAATTGAGTGACAGCAGACAGAAAAAGATTCTTCTTTCTTTCTGTCATTCTGCTGTTTCTCAGCAAAAAGCTGAAAGTAATAATATCAAAGCAGACGGCAGTCATGATGGATTATTTTGCTGAAGCCTCAAATAATAATTACACTAAGTCCAGGAGGTCCTCAGGGCCGTATTTTCTCACTGAATCCTTTTTCTTCATTTTGTGGAAAGTTGAACATGCCTTCACGATCAACAAGAAGCCAAGAAGTAGAAGTTTAGACGAAACAGACGACATTAAAAGTTTCCTCCAATTGACAAATGCTTTGACCTTGTTAACAGATCAGTAATATATTGGGTTTAATTTTAATGCATCAGTCTGAAATTACCTTACTAAAAATGTAACGGCATCATATTTGTGACAAATTAAAAGAAAGATTTAGAGAGCCGGGGTTGAAGACATAAAGACTAAGTTGCAATTACTCAGATATTTGGTGTAACAGTGGTGTAGAGTTACATTTAACCATGTCCATTCTATAACTACAGGTAACAAAACTAGTTGTCACCATAGAAATCACCACCTTACTCAATAAGACAAGATGTCAGTAAGATGAAATGAGATGATGCTTTTTTAGCCCCACATGGAGAAACTTACAGGATTGCAGCAGCAAAGAGATGGCGACACTCAGAGGAATCAGATAAATAAATAACACTCCTAAATATAGTGCAAAAAGTACAAATAAATAAATAAAATTATGGGATTCATCATACTATTATGGGCTATTATGGTCGTCTTGTAACCCGAGGGTTGCCGGTTCAATCCTCGTCCAAGTCGAGTTCATGTCGAGGTGTCCTTGGGCACGACACTGAACCCCTAATTGCTCCTGATGGGTCGTGGTTGAGCGCCTTGCATGGCAGCTTCTGGCATGAAGGGGAAAATCTGATGTATGATGTAAAGCGCTTTGGATAAAAGTGCTATACAAGTACGGACCATTTATCATACTATTAGTCCTACTTACCTTTAAAAAAATTTGAAGTCAAAATCTCTTGTACACCATTTAGATCTTAAGCAAGAATAAAACAGCAGGAGGAACTTAAATGTGATTCAACCACAAAAGTTGTAGCTTCCACATCTCCAGCTGTTTCAAGACTCTTAAGCATTTACTAGCCCGATGAATGTTTTTTCCCTGTTTTTCATGAGATTGCTAAACAGTTCCACTTAAATAAGACTGGGTTGACTGAATCCTGAAGTCTGTTCTGGTAGTTTTTACTGTAATTGTCTGGAAAAAGATGACAACTTTTCCTGCATTTTTCCTTCATTCCATTGCGCCTGAGTTCTGGGTCCCAGAGAAAGGAAACAAAAGATAATTAAGGCTCTTTCTGAGTTTTACTTAAACAAAGCTCAAGTGTGAAAAGGGTCTCTTATATCTCAGAATTCTGTGAAAGCAGAACAAGATCCTCATTTTGTTTATGGAAACGCGGTTGTTAGTTAAACAGTTTGATATATCATCAGATCTGGTCGCCATCATTTGTGAAAAAGTGACTCCAGAACTTAAAAACCCCGGTTCACATCATAAACTATCCGTCCGATTTCAGGAAGCTGTAAATCTGTGAAGGTGATCGGCATTAATGAGATAAAATGGAAGGATGAGATTGAGAAATGAATGGACAGAGAGGCAATGAGAGAAAGAAAAGCAGGTCAACAGAAGAGAAAACAGGGGGAAAGCCAGCCTGTCAGCCCCAGACTGCGGCTCCAGGCTCTATTTTCAACTACCACATAATTGAAACAGTATTTACAGAGATTTTGTGTGCCTCTCTCTCTCTGGGCTCACCACAGTTCATTCAGACATGAAATGCTCGTATGTGTGGCATACTGCAGGAGTTAAATACAGCTTGGAGTGGGAGGAGGGGGGTCATACTCTTTTTTTGTGAGAACTGCCTTAAATCGCTTTTTGATGCCTGGAAAAATGGCTAACGATGAGCGACTGGCCCTGCATGTGGAGGCCTGGATGTTCATTAAGCAACTGTAAAACATGATACATTTTCTCCTTTATGAGCTTTACCCATTTAATAATTCAACAGCAGTCTGTTCAGGGAAGCTAGCTGTGTGTACAAGAGCATGGGTGTGTATGAGCACAAGGTTCAGATGATTGGCAGCTGTAATCTCTTTAATCTAGCAAAGCTCAACATGATTTACAGAATCAATGTAGTAGATTTGATTAGCATAGCTTAGCATAAAGACTGGGAGGATGTGCAGTCTGCTAGCTTTGCTGTCAAGTTGTATGATGAAGCTTTTTTATGTTTGTTTTATATTTTTGTTTGACAATGTGTTCTTGCAGGACCTGTGAAGGCCTCACTGTGCCTCTCAATTTTCCCTTCACAGAGTAATGTCAGTAAACACACTGTGGCCCACAGTAAGTTGAAACTGTCCAACGTGACAGAGAAAGACGCTGGGAAGTACTGGTGTCGTGCCTCAAACTTTGTAGGCAAGTCGGAAAAAGCTTTCTGGCTTAAGGTTCACAAACCAGGTAAATACTGAGCCTCGCACCAGAACCTCCTTCCCCACATCCGATCCTCTGCTGTGTCTCCTCTGCTCAGAAATGTTCCTCTTGGTTGTGGGTCTGCTTGACTTGCTAATGGGACAAACGCACACATGTATTTGAACACAAGCTCGTTCTCCTACTGAGCTCAAGTAATCTAATTCTGTTAGTGCTATCATTCATTTTTTCTCCCAGTGCCACTTTGAGATCAATAACAAACACAAAAATACATCGTTAATTCCTGCTATGGCTTCAAAGGTCTTGCCCTTGCACGCCCATTCGTCACCATACATGAAAACACACATATATCTAAAAGCTAGCATAAACCCCTCACTAACCAAACCACACACAGGTCGATATTGATTTCCCCCGAAGTGCATTCTCTAGCAATATTAATGTATTTTAAGATGAAAGGGTGCTGCGGTCTTATACGTAACTGGGTCTGGGTGACAGTGTTCATTACTGGGCTCTCACTGGTCATCACTGCAAGCATTAGTCAAAGCAGAAAAAGCCCAGCGGCAGTAATGCTCTTCTTGTGTTTAGTCACAAAGGAGCCGTTGGACTAAATTTATGGTTTTACTGGAGCACATTGGATCATCATCGAACAATAACCACAAACCTGTCCTTTTTAAAATAGAATAGAAGCGCGCATACATGAAAACTGATCATAAGACACAAGTAGCTTTCTGCTGAATATATAAACTAGGTCTATGTGTAACAGGTGCTTTTGTGCAGGTTGTCGTGTCAGCACGGACCGGAAATGTTTACATTCTGATTCTTTTTTTAAATAACTTACTCATTATTTTTTTTTATTTTACCTTCATTTGATTATCTGGACCTTATTATTATGTCTCCCCCTAAATAAATGCAACCACATCAAAGTGGTAAATAAAAAACTTGGAACTGGACTAATGTAGATCTTATTTGTTTTAACTAGATTACAGTAAATTGGATTGAACTGTAGTGCTTTGAGATGACTTTGACTTGGCACTAAACAAATCAAGCTGAAATGAACCGAACTGACAGATTTCTGCAGGCGACACTTGAAGGTGAGGGGATCTGGTTTGCTTTGGTATCAAGTCAGCTGCAGACTGGTTCAATTGAAAATCACAGGTGCTGCTGCATCGCTCTCCATTCAAACAAAGCGTACAGAAATCAACATGTGTCCATCACAAATCAGACTCCAGGAAGGAACAGCAACTTCTGACAATAAACTCCTGAAGCAGAGCACTACCTCTTTTTTTTTTTTTTTTTTTTGTAAATTGCCACACTGGCTTACTGTAAAAGAAATTCTGAACCCAGAAACTCAGCGGCTGACCAAAAAGCGCCAGTGGCGTTGGATTGAACCAACAAGCTTCTTCGGCAGCGGGGTAAATGTGCTGCTTGGGTGTTTCCAGTTGGTGGTGGTGGCACAGCTGACTCCTCAGTCTTGTCCTTTCCTTTAGGGTGTATTTGGTGTTTTCTCTTAAGAAGCTTTGGGCTCACAATACCTCTTGTCTCTCCTTTCTTTCCCCTCCTCCATCTTATCCCCCTCTCATCCTCCACAGACTGCTGGTATTAACACCACAGATAAGGAGCTAGAGGTTCTCTTCTTGACCAATGTGTCTTTTGAGGATGCGGGCGAGTACACATGTCTGGCAGGGAACTCTATCGGCTTTACTTACCATTCTGCTTGGCTGACTGTGCTTCCAGGTATATTTGTCATCACTCTATAGGTCTCCAATCTCTTGTTGCTCTTTACTTTCACCTGAATCACTACACATGTTATAAATTAAATGAAAATTTAGCTGCTGCTGTAATCTTTTTACAGCTTCCTGTTTTCCTCAGTAGCACAGCATTTACTTTACAACCAAGTCTACATGCGTTTTTGGATGCTGTTACTTATTAACATGTTTAAAGTTTGTTAAAACTGTATCATCATCCCATCATTGGAGCAGGCTGAGCACGTAAGCCATCCTTTATTGAGAAGCACTTTTAAATCCAGGCAGATCATCTGCTCTGATTAAACATCTCGAGGCTATGAGGCAATTTAAGAACATTTCTGTGTTCGATGTTAAAAGACAATAATTACCACCTGGGGGTGAAACACATCTCTGGTGTAATTACCTGCTTCAGCTTTAAACTACAAGCTGATCATTTACACAATGATTGCGTCTGCAAACACAAGTTGGGTCAAACATGCTACTGATCAAAACAATGAAGTCTGTCATTTTAAAGAAAAATAGATACATTTCTTTACTGTTTCTTCTCTGCACTGTCACCCTTATCCCTAAAAGCAGTAAACCCACAGAAGGAAGACTACTATGCAGAAATCCTCATCTATGTGACTGGATGTGTGATCTTCATCTTCACCGTGGTCATCATCGTCCTCTGCCGCACGAGGATGACCACACAGAAGACTCTGCCATCACCTCCTGTGCAAAAGCTGTCAAAGTTTCCCCTCAAGAGACAGGTAACAGAAAGTAGATACAAGATTTGTACAAAACTTTTCCCTCTTTTTCACTCATCTGATTCGTTTTAGTCAAGTTTGATGGTGCCACAATGAGCATGAATAAACTAATGCTAAATAAACAGATAGTTCGTATATTTCTGTCGTGGACGTTTCGCCGTGCTGCTGTTTTAGATACTCGAGACGCGATACAGAAAGGTATCACACTGGTGACATGTGCTCACATTTATCTTGGAGCAGATTCAACGCAGGGATATTTATGCCCTCCTTTGACTGTCAGAGTTAGTTTTACATTTCACTCTGTGTGTAACACACACTTTCCTCTCAACTGTTTGGAGAGAAACATGAGGTGAAGCAGCTGCGGTGCCACAACCTGCAATTTGAAGAACTCATCCCGTTTTCTGTCGGGGCTGCGTTCAAGGAAAAAAATACTCAGTAAAGTCCAAAACAAGTTCAAATGCAGTGCTTGTAAAAGATGAAGCTAATATTTTAGACAAATTAAGGTGAAAACAGGGCTTGAGGACAGAAGTGATATTTTGGGAAAATATTTAAATGTCAAAAGTTGAATGAAGATAGAAGACAAAGCTAGTTAGCTTAGCTTATAGCGACTTGAAACAAAGGACAACTGGCTCTTGCCAAATGTAATAGGCAACTGATTAGATAAATTTGAAACTGCAATTCCAAAAAAAGTGGGGACGGTAAGTAAAGTAAACAGAATGCAATGATTTATAAACCCATCATCAGATGGTAAAACAAAGACATTTTACCATTTCAGAGAAAATATTAGCTCATTTTGAATCTGATGGCAGCAACACATTTGTAAAGAGTTGAAAAAAGAAGCAACAAAAGGCTAGAAAAGTAATTGGTACAAATCAAAAGCAACTGGAAGAGCATTTGACAATTAGGTTAACTGGCAACAGGATAGTTGCATGGCTGAGTATAGAAAAGGAGCATTTCAGAGACGCAAAGTTTAAAGATGGATAGAGGTTCACCAGTCTGAGACAAGCTGCGCCAGAAGGTAGTGAAACTTCTTTAGAAAAAAAAAACTTGTAGATCCTACCATCTACAATGTATAATATTGTTTAAATTTTCAGAGAATCAGGAGGTCAGTGGACATAGAACGAGGCCAAAGTCGGCTGACATGGCATTAAAACAAGCACGATTCTGTTAAGTGTCTCAGTTTCAGCATCTGATAGGTAGTTTATGTTCTATTGGGAATAAAATAAGTTTATGAGATTCATAAATCATTGAATTCTGTTAAAATTTTACACAGAATCCTAACTTTTGTGGAATTGAGGTTGTAGATAAGATTACCACAGCAAAGAATCAAGCTGGCTACTATCAAGTCTTTGTGGCTGGTTAGCTCAATTGGTAGAGCATCAGTCTCCCATGTAGGAGACCAGGGTTTGAATCCCTTAGGGGACGAACATTAACACCTTCCAGTTGGGTCCTTAGGCAAGACCCTTAACGCTACTGCCTAACCATTGTAAGACGCTTTGGATAAAAAAAAAAAAAGTTTTTACCAGCTACCAAGCTAGGCTAACTGTTCCAGCTAACACAAGCTTTATCTTCTTCATCTAAAGAAAGGAAAATACATGTTTCCCAAACTGACAAATTATTGAATTTTGTCTTAGAAGTTTTGAACATAAAAAGCATCAAATATTCTGGTCAGTTCAGTACAGTATGACTGCTAAATAACCTAAACATAAAAAAATTTACTTCATTTACTTCTGTTTCTTTCTGTGTTTTTTTAAAAACGGATATATTTCTTTAGACATTGGGGTAAATTTCCTTATACGGGCTTGATTAGGTGTATCGGAGCTACGTTTATTAGATATATGGTTCAGGGTGATTTGTTAAAAAACCATTAAAAGGCAGTATGTGCATCTTGGGTGTGCAAAAGTGTCTGAATATCTTCAGTCTAGCTGAGTTTGTGATTCTCCATCCAGCCCCACCCTGCTGTACTCCCACTGTGTGCTGGACAAAACCACTGTGAGGTTATTTTTTTGCAAATTCCAGCTTTCCAGCTTCATAATTGGAGGCTTGTGCTCCGCAATACATGCACGAGATTCATTTTTAGAAAAGCAAACTGTTAAAAAAGGTTTTTTTAAAGAATGTATTTAATCATGTTACATAAAGAAGTCCAGTTAGGTTCAAGTCCCCATCAAGCTTCATCTTTCAAAAGATCCTCTAATGGCAGCCTCAAGAGTCTTCTATTTTGCTACTTTTATATTAATGGTCTTATAAGGTAGCGCAGGGAAAGTTCTTATTGCATTTTTCTGTAATATTTGCTTCATTTTTGTAAAGCTAATCTCCCAGTTCTCTCCTTTCTTTTTCATAACTCTTGAGTAAATCTCCTGTAAAGCTCCTGGCATGTTCTATTAGATATTACTTTTCATGCCTCTGAAATTGTGGTCAAAGCTCCTTTTTTTCAGCTTCACAACATTTTTTTTTTTCTTTTTCATTTTCCTGCAGTCAAGAACTCTGGTAAGTGGACTTGTTTGTTGGAGGACCTCACCTGAACGGGCAGAGCTCGTAGACTCTGACACAAACAAATCCATTAAAAACCCGGGCCAGAACCATCTTTCCCCCGCAGCCATCAGATAAATGGAGGGAGGATGTCGAGCCCAGGGGCTCAGCGGCAGGACCGCCAATCTAGAAATGGAGCTTATTGATGGATAGAGATGGCCATTCCATCTCGCCAGGCTGTTGCCCACCTCTGTATCCTGCTTCATCCATCTTTGTTACCTCCCGCTTCCTCCTGTGCACAGCCACAGGCCCACTCTTTGTAAAAGCCTCTGCCGGTGTCGGAATCGGGCTGATTTTTTCAGAGAAACTGAGCCGAGAGAGCGTCGATGTTGGTCCTGGGACGTGTGATGTTTGCAGTCCGTTTCTGCTGAAGAAGATTTCGTCTTGATAACTTAATTAGTCATTTTTAATGTTAGAAAACACTTTCTTTTTTAAATCAGTATGATTTATAAAACTGCTTTGCTCTGAATTCTGCCCTCAAACTACAACTATAGAGAAAATATTTCTGTATCCGTAGAAGAATTATTATCCAGAGCAAAGCCAGAGGGGTGGCCTGGGGGGCTTAGACCATCCCAAGATGACAAGACAGTTGAATTCAGACAAATATTTAGTGTAAACTCATGAACCTCAGATGCCCAAGTGCAAGTGAATGCAGCATGTAATGTACTTCCATCTGATTCTCTACATCAACACCATGTTTTAGATCATAATGCAGCATGTATACAGCATCATCTCACCAGCTGCCTACATGAATGATAATATTCATCCATCCAAACTGTTTGCTTTTTATTGAAAGGAGGTAAAAGTCATAAAAACACCAGATGTGATGACTGTGCAAAGTTAAACAGCCAGTAAAGGAGAACACTGATAAAACTGTTGATTTGGCTCACAGCAAGTTTTTTTCATAATCAATGAAGTGTTTTGTAGGGTCATCTTAAGTAAACAACTCCTGATTTAAAAGATTGTTTCGCTTTTACATATTTTTCTTTGCTATTTATTTGTAATAATCACTTCATCATTTCAGAAAATTTAGACCCTTTTTTTTTAAAAGCGTTTAACTTAAACGTGCATTTACGTAGGTTTCTCTTCTTCCTCTGTCTCCTTAAATAAACACACATCACCTCACTCTTTTCAGAAACTATAACAGTTGATTTTTGCACCGAAGCAGGTTTCCTTGGATTCCAACTCCTCCATGAACTCCAACACGCCGCTGGTCCGTATCGCCCGCCTGTCGTCCAGCGACGGGCCGATGCTGGCCAACGTGTCGGAGCTAGAGCTGCCCTCCGACCCTAAATGGGAGTTTCCTCGCACACGGTAAGAAATGGAATTAAATGAATCTTTATAACCATAGAGAGAAATTTTAAAAAGTGCTCATCAAGGATGTTTTGTCCGTTTGCTGTTGTTTCAGGCTAACTCTGGGTAAGCCTCTGGGAGAGGGCTGCTTCGGTCAGGTGGTCATGGCAGAGGCGGTGGGCATCGACAAAGAGAAGCCCAACAAGCCACTTACTGTTGCTGTGAAGATGCTGAAAGGTTAGAAACCACTGTGAGGTTGTCAGTGACAGCCATGCTAACTGAGAAAAGGGCTTGTCTCTTTGCCTCTTGTCTCTATACTTCTTTTTTTCCCCACAAAGATTCTTATCCGGCTTGTCTCTCGTGTTTAGATGATGCAACAGATAAAGATTTGTCAGACCTGGTGTCAGAAATGGAGATGATGAAGATGATCGGCAAGCACAAAAACATCATCAACCTGCTGGGAGCTTGCACGCAGGATGGTGAGGCTACACTTTAGCTCAAATACAGGAGGAATTAAGCAAGTCTTGAAGTGACACTGGTCTTTATCTCACTTGCAGGTCCTTTGTACGTCTTGGTGGAATATGCCTCAAAAGGCAACTTGAGGGAGTATCTGCGGGCGCGGAGGCCACCAGGCATGGACTACTCCTTTGATACCTGCAAAATCCCAGATGAGCAGCTCACATTCAAAGACCTGGTGTCCTGTGCCTATCAGGTGGCCCGAGGCATGGAGTACCTCGCCTCACAGAAGGTCAGCCATTATTATCCCAAAGCCATCAGTTTATTTTGCAGGAGAGCCACATTAACCCGACACTTTAACCTCAAAACCCCAAAAACCAAGCAAATTATCCTGTGTTCACCTTGTATAGCTCCTACCTATTTGGTACCAGTTTCACCCCATCAATGAGCTGATTTATCTGTTGCGTAAACAAGCATTTCCATCACTGATGTCCACCTTTGAAAAGGCACACCGGCCTTTGGCTTACCCCTAATTGGCCTTTCATTTTATGCTTTCACGTCTTCGTCAAAGTCAGTTTGTGCTGTTGCCTTTTCTTACATTACTTAGCAAAAGTAAAACAGCATCACTGCCCTTTGAGCAACACTCTTCATTCTTCATTCTGAGATAATGAAAACAATAAATCATTAAGCAAAGCAATTAGACACTGAGAGAAATGTCATTTTTGGAATTGCGTTTCATCGTAGGTCATTTTTACTTTAAGCAACTTTCATTGAATTCTTTTTGTGAATTTTCTGCTTCTTTCCACCACAGATGAATTCATTGAAGTAATTTATTATTGTTTTGGCTGTTTTTACATAGAATTAAACTCAGTGAATTTAGTGATAAGTCAGAAATAAGATGACAGAGTTGATGCCAAAGCATGATTGTGAGTGCGTGTAAATCAGATGTGAGATTAATTAATGGTAATTATGAGTTTATACCCAATTTTAGGAAAAACATGATGAAGCGGTTTTTTTTGTTTTTTTGTTTTTTTACCTTAGCATGTCCCACTGCAGTTAAAAGTGCATATTCTTTCGGCCTTTGGGCCACGTTTGACCCTCACAGCCTCTACAATAACCCAGTTTAAACAAACAAATTAATTCAGCCACATAAAGTTCGGCTCAAATAGTTGCCAGTTCGGTGAAGGTTGCTGGTCTAAAGTTGTACGTGAACATTTATGTTTGTGTGTGTAATACACTGTTTTAAATGTGCCTTTTTGAATTCTGCCCCCAGTGTATCCACAGAGACCTGGCAGCCAGAAACGTCCTCGTCACAGATGACAACGTGATGAAAATCGCCGATTTCGGTCTGGCCAGAGATGTGCACAATATAGACTACTACAAAAAGACCACAAATGTAAGTCTGGCTCCATCAGGAAAATATTTATTTAAATTGGCTTGACAGGATGATACTGACTAAATTCAGATATTAGATGGCTAATGGTTTGAGCTTAGTTTGAGGGAAAAACAGAAATTAATTGAGTCAAAAGGAGTTTTCCATCCAAACCTCCATATTACCTTCACCATGATAAGACGAGAGAGTAATGTATGAGACAAGAGTTCATTCGGTGTCTTATTCCTTATTTACGCAGCTGATATTTCAGCTAAAACTTGATGAACATTGTCGGTTTGGGGCTACGTTTTGTACAGAATGGTTCTGCTAACTGAGGCGGTTTTGCTGTACATCTTTTGTTCCAGGGTCGTCTGCCCGTGAAATGGATGGCTCCGGAGGCTCTGTTTGACCGGGTCTACACGCACCAGAGCGATGTGTGAGTTTGCACAAACCAACCGTCACATGCCAACTGTCCACTCATGTGGAGCTGCTGTACGCTGCTGGAATGCCAGTGTTGAAATATTGTGACTGAGCGCGTTAGCATCAAGCAATGAATTCGTTCTTGTCAATATAGAATCACGGCGTTAACTTGCCATAAAGTCTCCCCTTCCCCGTCTTGATAATCTCAAGCTCCTTGTGAATCGGGGGGGCTCTGCATTCCTGTCTACATTTGTTCATAAATCTCCCAACACGACATCAGAGGGAGGCAGAAGCATCTTACTGCTGTTTTATCAGCGCAAATCCAACCGGCCCCAACACAGAAGGAGATAAGAGAGTCAGTGGATTCATCACACGGCGTTCCCCTCTGGGTGTTTTTCCACAGCAGTTCAAAGGATTCAGGGCAGCAGAGACAAACGCACCTTTTACCACCTCTGATTGCTTCCATATTGGCTGCCATCAAGAGTGTGCGTGCAAGTTCAGGCGAGAAGGTCAGAATATCAATCTGTCTTGCTGTAGCTGCAATCCCCGTAAACCCACTTCTTCCCCCTCAAACAGCTTCAGCCAGACGCTGTGTCCCCCACACAGCCATCCAAACCAAACAAGAGCCCGTCAACACTGCTTGGCCGTGTGATTACACCAGACTGGGAATGGACCGAGGGGAGAATCAGCCTGCTCTGTTATTTCAGCAGGTCTGGATTACAGTCAATCCTCCCGCCAAACCTCCTCCTCCTCCCTATATACAGTAGTCACTCTGAAGCTAGTTTACTCTAGCACGCCCTGGGGGGGCTTTGACTTTTGACCTGTGATTGCTTTTAATGCAGTAAAATGGGAAACAGTTAAAACGCATTAAAATAAATCTGTCACAAACCCTCCATCAAACCATAAATAACACAAATCATGCAAGAGTTGCAAACCATCACAACTGAATCCCCCTCGTTACACCTTGCTAAATGTTCACCGCTGCAGAAGCGTGTTATCTACTGCAGAAACAGGTCTTAAAGTTCCTCAATAAGCTTCTTCTTCTGCCAATGTCACAAAGGTGAGGATGTTATTTAGAGCGGTTTCACAGGTGTCAGCTAATGAAAGCAGCAGTGATCAAGTCTTTCTGCACCGTCTCAGAGATTCGCTAACTCAATAAAAGCAGGGAAGGTGCAGGTGTAGGTCAAAGGGAGGTTCTGGCACTGAGATAGAAATGGTTTTAATGGGAAAAGCCACTCAACTAAAAACTAGTTAGTCGATTACAGACTAGCTTTGGGAATGTAGAGTACCATTTAGGAGCTGGCAACCTGGACAAAAACCTGCATGATATATCACAGCATCAGTTACACTGCGAGTTCTGAAGCATTTCCTGCCACAAGACATGAAGATTTATTCCTCCTCGCTTGGTGCCACATGCAAAACCCATTTATGCAAAAATATATAGGCCTAGGTAAAATGTAATCTCTGCTTTAGTTTAAACAAATAATTTATTCATTAAATTTGCCTTAAAACTCTGACCTTATACTTGTATAGAAATTAGGGGTGGGACTTTAACATGTTAATTACTATTAATTAATTACAAATGTATTGGAACAAATAATGCATTTAAATGCAATGTGCATGCCAAAGAATGTGGAACGTTTAGTCTGTTCACCATTTCCGGTACACCGATTAGAGCGATGCACACATCAGAGCCGGCTAAATCAGTGTTGCTAATTTAGCTACTTTGGCGCTATATTTAGTTTTCAGACCCATCTAGTGACTCTGTTTCAAAGAAGTGACTAGTGACAAATCTAGAGACATTTTCTGGTGTTACTGGAGACTTTTGCAGACTAACATGAAAGCACGTTTACTTCTGACTCAGGCCCTTCCTCGTCCATTAGCTCTCACAGCGTTCACCTCTGCTCCAGGACCAGACTGAAAGTGAAACATACAAAGCTGCTGCTGGCTGATCCCGCCCCGGCTTTCTGTCAGAAATGAATGCCTATTAATGTGGAGTGTGGACAAAAACATTTAGACAGCTAAAAGTACTGTAACATGTTCTAGACTTTTATCTGAGAACAGCTGGAGCTGCTAGTTAAAGTACTTGGTTATTTGATTCAATCGTTCACTAAAATTTATTTTAAAAAAGGAAAATTTTGCTCTTGGTGGCAAATATTATTATGCAAAATGTGATTAATCAAGATTTAATTAATTACAAAGCCTGTAATTAATTAGATACGATTTTAATCGTGTCCCATCCCAAATATATATATATACAGGACTGTCTCAGTAAATTAGAATATTGTGATAAAGTTCTTTATTTCCTGTAATGCAATTAAAAAACATGAA
>JBAMHW010000022.1:22438931-22451917 GCA_037177495.1 Rhadinocentrus ornatus | reverse complement strand
AAGCTACGAGAACGATTTCATTTGGATGCGACTGTGATTAGACTTTGGTAAAATACGTATTTATGAAAGCAATACTTAATTTTTGCTAACAAAAAAACAAAAAAGCTACACACTGCATCTTTAAGAGAAGATTCACTTTTTAATTGTCAGACAAACAATTTATATGTCCAACCAATTACAATTGGATCTTTCTATTTCCCACTGCTCTGCTCATTAATCCACTGTCTAATTGGTCATTGCGCCACAGATTTTCTCTAAAGAATCGTTCCACAAACCTTCCAATTTAGATTGTAATAAAAAAAATAAATAAGCTTTTTATTAGGTGAATTCCTTAAGTAGTGTAAACCCAATTTAAAAAAAACTGGGACACTGTTGTGTATTTTGTAATTGAAAACAATGTATTGATCTATAAATCTCAATAATCCATATTTTATTCCCAATAGAACAACAGATGTTGTAACTGGGAAATTTTAGCGTTTTCATGGAAAATATCAGCTCAGTTTGAATCTGATGGCAGCAACACATCTGTAAAAAGCTGGAAAAGTAATTAGTAGAAATAAAGAACAACTGGAGGAGGATTAGACAACAGGTCAGTAACATTTGCTGGGTATTAAAGGAGCATTTCAGAGAAGCCGATGTAAAGATGGACAGACGTTCACCAATCTGAGACAAACTGGGGCTAAAAATTATAGAACAATTTCAGAAAAATGTTCCTAAAGTAAAATTATGACAACTTTAAAGATCCCACCATCTACAGTTTATTATATTATTAAAAGATTCTGAGAATCGGGAGGAATCAGTGTACAGAGGACACGCTGAAGATCATTTAAAACAAACATGATTCTGTAAAATGTCTCAGTTTAAACATCTAAAATGTTGTTTATGTTCTATTGATGTGATTTACAAATCATCAATTCTGTTTTTACATTTCACACAGCCTGCGAAGGTTTTAGATCAGATTACCTGTGCTAAGAATCGAGCTGGCCACTATCAAGTCTTAACTGGCTACTGTGGTAGCAGCATAACTGGGTGTAAAATGAGCATTTCAGAGAGGCAGAGCAGGACAGAAGTTCACTAGTCTGCAATCTTTTCTGGAATTGGGGTTATAATATTTTATCTCAAACAATTAAGTTTTATTGTAATATTCTTTTATAAAGTGTGCTAGTTTATTATTATATTTAAAACATTTTTTAAATTAAGGGAAATGAAAAGAAAATGCATGGAAACCTTTAACAGATTTTCTTTACCTAGGACAAGGATGATTCTGTCTGTGAGTGAGTCCCTGGAGAGAGAAAACAATTATTGTCACAATTACCGACTAAACCAAAGATGTTCTGTGCAGCTGGCCCATAAAGAGAGAGATTAAAATAGATTTTCCTCAGAATTAATAATTAAGGTCTTTAAAACTACATAAAAAATATGTTGTTGAAAACACAAAATATTGGAATGATTTAAAAAGTTTATAATATATTTTGAACAACAGCGTCATGATGTGCACAGTTAACAAGCAAGGCAAGGCAGTTATTTGTATAGCACATTTCATTTACAGGACAATTCAAAGTGCAAAGTAGCACGAGAAAAGAAATGTTTTTAACCTGGATTTAAAAGTTTCTATGTTTGGTGAAAGTTTAATCTCCACTGGCAGTTTGTTCCACTTGTTTGCAGCATAACAGCTAAATGCTGCTTCTCCATGTTTAGTCTGGAGCGGTTTGATTTCAAATTACAGAAAAAGAAATAGAATAGTTACCGACTTTTATCAGTTTATTTACTTTTTCAGTTTATTTACTTCTGGAAAATCCAATAAAGATAAACAGGCACAGAATGTGACTATAAGCAGGATTCTTTAGGAACTGTACCTGTAAGCTAATTATGTGATCATGGACGGGTTATTTGACAGTGACAGTGTAACCTTTGAGCTCTCCTCTCACAGGAGTACCTGGACCTGTCGGTGCCCTTCGAACAGTACTCCCCCACCTGTCAAGACTCCAACAGCACCTGCTCATCGGGAGACGACTCGGTGTTCGCCCACGACCCCCTGCCTGACGAGCCCTGTCTTACCAAACAGCTCCCTAGCAACGGGGTGATTAGGACATAAAACCTGAGCTCAGGAGGATGGACGTTAACCCTCTTCTCACAGTTTGTGACACATAATCACCTCTCTGTGACTCCAGCTCCTGAAGATATGGAAATAAAAACTCAGCATGCAATACTTCCAGCTCTTCAGCTCGTCTTAAAACTCTCGGTCGACATTCTCTATGAAGGAGTTTTTCTTTCCTCATCCTTGCCCCCAAGAGACTCTTTCAACATTGAAGGATTATTTTTTTGCTGTCAAACCGTGTTTGTGTTCTTCTTTTCAGAAATGAAATTATATTTTTGTACTCGGGCCAGTCTTTTGTTACAAACTCTCTGTTGGGGGAAACCATTCCGTGCCTACTGGGATTAAACCTCCTGAAACTGAATTAAAGAGGATCTTAAAGGAGAGGGAATGAAGTGCAAGGACGAGCGGCTGGTTAGCCATGCAGACGGTGAGGTTTTTACCCTCCTGCTTGCACGGAGTCCAACAAAGTTTGCAATCTGAAAGAGAATCCGTTATAGAAGATACCAGCAGAGCCAGAATCAACTTGGGAGTCGTCAAAAATGGATCACATGAACATCCGAGTGTTTACTCATCAACATGTCCGCCATCACCGCAACAGTTTTGTGATAGTCACCAAACAAAATCCTCAGAGTTTCAGGGTCATTTAGTAATGTGAGCATCGAGGTTCAGAGGGCTTTTTATAGTGTATATACATATATATCTAAAAAAAAAAGTGATTTATTGTAAATATAGAAATGCAAATATGTATGATATTGCTCTCTACATGTACTTAAAAGACAAAAAAATGACATTTTTTAAGATTTAAGAGGATGGAAGACACCGTAAGGAGCGTGTAAAACATTTAATCATTTAAAGTGATACAGAAAAGGTTTATTTGAATTATTGACGTGTATATTTGTAAAGGTATTTATAGAGTTATTATGTGGTTGTTAAGTTTAGGTTTTAGTACTGTACACAAAGATTTTTATTTCAACGTTTTTATAACTTATTTTACAGCAGAACTGTTATCGTCACAACTGGCAGACTTCCAGGTTTGATCCATCTTTTTATTGGTTTGTTTACAGTTTGAAAGAGAAAAAAATAGAATGTAAAACAGAGAGGAAGATTTAATTTTTTTGTAAGAGAGTGATGCGACTGGCGGAGGATGATTTGTGAACCGAAGGCTTCCTGCAGAAAGGAAGCTGGATGTTTCCGCTGAGTTCTAGTTCTGGTTTGAAAAGTTGATGTTTGCAATATGAAAGCAGTGAATAACTCTTGCTGGGCAAGAAATAGCAGCACTTCAACATGCATCACAGAGAAAGACCTCTTTTATATATTTACATCAATGATTAGCCGTGAATGATGCGAAGCTTTTAAGAGGAAAAAAAAATCAATTTCCATTTTTTTTGTTGTACTTTTTAACTTGATTTATTGTTATACATTAACTCTACATTTATAAGGGAAAAAAACAACATTTTTACAGCCTATCAGACTAAAACTGGCTGTGAAAATCACAGAAATTCATGAAGTTTTTGTGTGAACTTTATCACATAGAAAGAAATTCAGGATTAACTACAATTCCCAGCAGGCTCTGCAGCAAATATCAGAAAGCATAACTCAGAGACTGTTTTTAACAGCAAGGGAGCAATATAAGGCAAGTTTCATACCCCAGATTGCATGAGTTTTTGCTGTTAAGCATGATGAGATTTTGAGTTTAGTTTAAGGCAAGCTACAGTTTTCTGTAAAGGATACAGCGGAAGTAAGGACTCATTCCTTAATTCCAAGTAAAACAAATGCTGATATCTGAGTACAGAAAATATAAAAAAAGAAAGAGTCATCTGCAGGTTGTCTTTATTTATTTGTTTTTTCCTCTTAAAAGTGACTGAAGGCTTCAGTCCGCTAGCTCTAGGTTCACAGGATGGATGCTAACAAGCAGAGTCAAAATGTCCTCGAGACACTGATCACTTTAGCTGTTTGGTCCGTTTCTACTACAAAAAAATCTGCCCTGATGCTCGAGATTTTATCGCTGCTCTTTAGTTTTATTACTGAAATGAAGGCGTGCTGTGTGACTCAGATCATAACAGCAAAATAATAAACATAAATACAGGATATCTGTTTTGGGGGCTCTTAAGGCTGCAGTGGGTCCTTCTTCAAGCGCATTTTGTGCCAAATTAGTCTTAATCTCTATTTTCATCGAATTCACCAGATGTCTGAGGCAAATGCTGCACTGTGGAATGTAAGTGGGCGGAGCTTACAGCTGCAAGGAGAGATTCTGGGATTCCCATTTAGGGTGTATCCACCTTCTTTTGATTATGCAGCCGTCTCCTTGGCTGGCCCCCACCAATAAAAAAATCACAAGGGTTTAAATGTTTTTAGCTAAATCACAAAGGGGAAGGGACGTTCATGTGGCATTGAAGAGTTCAGAAACACAATTCAGGCGCTGCTAAATAAAAGAGGTGGAAACACGTTACTGTGCAATGGCCTTATTCCAGTGTTTGAGCTCAAATAATGTAAAGAAATGAGCTTTAATTACCCAACAAGTCTGTGTCAGTACTTAATTAAATCATCCCAATGTTTGAAGTACTTCAATCTTCTGCTACAGTGGTAGATTTTTTTGTTATTGGCACCAAGTTATGTACTTTTTCATAAGTTTATATGTAGAGAAAAAGGCCTTTGTAAACTAAATTGTCACTCAATGGTGTTAGTTCTGTTTTCAGTAGAGTTTTGGCCCAAATCCATGAAGTGCCTCGGTTAATTTAGCAAACAAAAAGGAGATTTGGTTAATTTTGATCACCTTTGAAAATATAATTACAAAAAAAAAAAAAAAGTAGTTCTTACGAGAAACAGGCTCGCACGTATTTAGCTTGTTTTGTTATTATTGAGTGAACAAAACTGTTATAAAAAGCACTTCTGTAAAGGATGGATGGATCTAATGAAACAGAAGGTGTTTTGTTTTATTTATTCTTCCATGCTGGGTAAAAGCTTTCCCTATGGTGAGAGTATTTTTATTCATAGCTATCTACTTTTCAGTGTGTTCAAGAGCCAGAGGAAGATAATTATGGTGTAGAGTAGTAATTTTATTAGATACTGATGCTCCTCGTCAGGTTTTTACTTCTGGGATAGTTTCTCTTGTATTTTCTTTCATTTTATCTGTAAGCCCTCCCTGGTTTCCTTCTTTTTTCTGTATCTTTCACAGCATCTGTCTCTGTTGTTTATAACATGCGACTTGTTTTCAGTGGCAAATGTAACAGATATTTGCTACGAATAAGTAATTTATTTTAGGTCTTTTTAGTCAAACTGTGCAGCTACATAAGATTTAAAAAAAAAATTTAATTAAACCTTTGATTCTGGATAACTTTAGTTAAGTTTGCGTGACATTTCATACCAGTTACAATACTGCTGAAAGGACTATTTTTGCATCATCTCTAATGCAACACATCAGGATCTTCCTTAAAAAGCCGACGCACGTTACACAAACAGATGTTTTCTTTGCTTTCGAGTTATTAAACCCCACAGCCTCAGCAGGAGGGAGCATAGCTGCGTGTACAGTCATGCATCGACATCCCACTACCAGCGGCTTCTGCTTGGAACAACTTATTTATTCTCTGTTACGCTCAAGCACAAGTTAATCAGGACTGAATATGAGACTGGGAGGAGAAGAGTGTCATGATAGTTTTCCTTTTTTCTGGATTGGAATAGTTAGTTTACACACAGCTCTCCTTTATTCATTCATCCCATTCTCATTTAGTCAGGTTTCACCCAATGAGAACTTAGTTTGGATTAATTTTTTTTGTTTGAAATGTGCTTTAATGTTGCTGATGTTCATGAGAAGAATTAAACTGTCTGAAAAATTTGGTCAGAATTATAGAGGAAAGGATTTTTGTGTGGTTTCTTGTCCTTCCATCATTCCAACCCTTTTTTTATTTTAAAAGAGTAGTCAAAATCCTATTCATCCTTTTTTTCCTACCAACATAATTTATTATTTTTTTCTGTCTGTATTCATATGTCTAACATAGAAAGATGGAATTAACCATTTGGCATTAAAATTTTTCTTTTTTTCCGTTTGCAATTTATAGCTTTTGTTTGTTGCAATGTACCTATTTTGATCATGATGTAACATTCCACCACAACAATCCCTCTGGGCAGACATCTTCCACTGGGAAAAAAAACTATTTCACAATGTCTCTCTCTCTCTCTCTCTCTTTCTCTCTCTCTCTCTCTCTCTCTCTCTCTCTCTCTTTTTCTCTTTCTCTCTCTCTCTCTCTCTCTCTCTCTCTCTCTCTCTCTCTCTCTCTCTCTCTCTCTGTGCCTGACAAACTATGCTGTTGAAAAAGGTTTTCAATAAACATGTTGTAATAGCGTTTGCCGTCAACAGTGTGTCTGTCACCCATGGCAAAACAATTGAGACAGATTTTATGATCCACAGAAAACAAATCAAAAGTTTAAGTATATTTTAAAAAACTAGAACTAAAGTCCCTTAAAGTAAACACGCCGGTCTGTTTTTTTTTGCCGCTGTCCCAGATTGTTTCGTCTGAACTTGGTCAGTACCAACATGCAGTAAACAGTTTGTGTTACTTCTATACAATACTTAAACAACATCCATAGCCACTTTATAAAGTCCACCTTCAAGTACCGGGTTGGACCCCCTTTAAACTTCAGAACTGCCTTAATTCTTGGTGTCATAGATTGAACGAGGTGTTGGAAACTTTCCTCAGAGGTTTCGCTCCATATTGACATGACGGCATCACACAGTTGCTGCAGGTTTGTCAGCTGCATCCATGATGAGAACCTCTCGTTTCACCACATCCCAAAGCTGCTCTATTAGACTGAGATCTGGAGACTGTGGAGGCCGTTGGGAGTCCAGGTAACTCATCGTCATGTTCTAGAAAGCAGGGGCCAAAATTTGCAAAGAAAATATCCCCCACACCCTTAAACGAGTTTTAAGCATTGATCCTAGGCTGGATCCACGATTTTGTGACGTTTCAACCAAATTCTGATCCTACCATCTGAATGTGGAGCTGAAATGGAGACTCATCAGACTGGGCAACAGTTTTCCAACCTTATCCTTTACTGTAACTCCCAGACTCCATAGGCTCCCCTTAGACCAGGGGTGCTATGGTCTGGTCCTCGAGGTCTTTTATCCTGCAACTTTTAGATGCATACCTTCTCCAACACACCTGAACCAAATGGCTGAATTCCCTCATCCACATGTCGTTCAGCTCTGCAGAGGCCTGCTAACGAGCCATTCATTTGATTCAGGTGTCTTGGAGAAGGGTTGCATCTGAAAGTTGCAGGATAGAATTTTCTATATCTGTTCATTTCAATGTAGGGTTGCGGGGGTGTGGAGCCTATGCCAGCAGCTGCTAGGCATGAGACAGGGTACACCCTGGACAGGTCACCAGTCTATCCTAGTCTCCTTAGAGCATAGACGTCAAAGTCTGGTCCACAAGGGACACTGTCTTGCAGGTGTAGATGTTTCCCTGCATATATTACATATTATGGTTAACAGAAACAGTGGAGGACTGGTTCAGGTCTGGGAGTCCACAAAGCATTCTCGGACAGCAGCTTGTAGGATTTTTAGAAACGCTCATCAGCATCTACAAGAAATCTTAAGGAGGATTTAGTCGATTATGGTCTGTTGGTGGATAAAAATAAATAAATAAATGCATCCATACAACCATGGCTTTGCAGGAAGAGGAGGAAGAAAATTTTTCCTGCAGTTTCACCACAAAATATCAGTTCTTTGGAGATAAATGTTTAAATATGCATTTTTGAAACAAGTCCTATGGACTGATGAAGTTAGAAAAGACATTAATAATGGAGAAAGTGGAGAAAGGTAAAGCTCTAAAAGGACAGCTTACTCTTGTTCTTTATAGGCATGGATATCCATTCATGGAAATGCCATTGTAGGTTATTTCCTCTTCCTCTTTTTGGAAACGGGGTGGAGAATCTAATGAAAGCATCATCTCTACAGTTATTAATAAGTGTGATTGATCAACCAGGCTTTAGGCTTGTGATGCAGCCTGTGGAAAAATGAGCAGGTAGGAAGAAGAGTAGAGTTAGTTAACTGCATTAGTTAAATTTATTGGGTTTTTCAAGATCTGAGTAGCTCAATTTCTACATGGTTTTATGGTTAATTGAGCTATTTAAATTCATTTACTTATACCTGTCTGATCAACAGCTGGTGTAGACTGATTCAGCTCACTCCTTTTGCTTCTGCATACATACAGTGAGGAAACTAAGTATTTTGAACACCCTGCTATTAAGCAAGTTCTCCCACTTAGAAACATGGAGGGGTCTGAAATTTTTATCGTCCACTGTGAGAGACATAATAAAAAAAAATCCTGAAATCACAATGTAGGATTTTTTAACAATTTATTTGTATAATACAGCTGCAAATAAAGCTCATGACCTTATTTAGCAGACCCACAACAAATACTGTGACGTAATAGATAACGAAACATAATAGTAAATAGAGAAAACTAAACAGACTGAAAAAATGACCTACAAAGAATATAAGGATATATGCACAGCATCAGGAGAGAATGTATTTCACTTTTCTGATTGATAAACACGAATAGTGCACAAAAACATGTATTTAAGAGCTGAAAAAACAGTGGATTTTTCATGATATGTCTCCTTTAAAAGAAAGGAATGAGTTGGGAGCTTTGTTATTTATATATTATTAAGTTGTTATTTTACTAGTCGGTCCCACTTGAGATCAAATTTTGCTGTAGTTTCACAACTCTGCTTTAAACTAATTCTGGGTTTGGCTCAATTCTTTTACTTGTACAGGTTAATATTGTTTTCAACTCAGAAAGCATAAAGCTGCATTTTACAGGTAAAATGTGGAAAAATAGGTTAACTTTTTGGTATGCATGCAGGACAGAGAAGGGGTCAGTGAATTTGATCTTAACTTGAATGACTCCAGTATACCCTTTTAAGTCAGAGCAGGAAATGCAGGGCACGGTGATTTCTGCACCCACTTCCTGTTGATTTTGTCACACAGTGAACAAATTAGCCTCTCATAGCGTCTTAATTGCTCTTTAATCACGGAAAGTCTTTGCCCCTCTGTCTTTGTTTGCTGAGTACAGTTCCACGCCCTCCCTTGCCGCCTCGCTGGCTGTAGCTCAGTAAACGGCTGGTAGGAGGGGATGGAGTGAGCCAGCAGGCGGGCAAGGACGGTTTTCTTTCTTTTTTTCTTCTTTTCCAAGGGGCACTGACGTTACTTGGCTGGGGAATGAGGGCAGAGCTGGACAGTGACAGAGGGAGAGAGAGAGAGAGAGAAGGGTCTATGTAAACAGGCCTTTGGCCCTCAGCCCGTCTCAAGTGCGTCCTGAGGGGAACATCCTGCCCCTCATTGGAACTTCCTCGGCCGACTGAAGTGGCCCATTCACAGAGGTCTTGTGAGGGGGGCTTGTTTTCGCTGCTAAATGGATGTTTCTGTTTCAGAGGTGTTTGCGGTGGTGGCTGCTTTCCACCAACCCACCCCCTGGCTATCCCCCTCCTCTATCCTATTCCTCCTTCCCTTGCCTTACCATTCCCTCTTTCCTCCCTCTGTTCTATCCCCACACCACCCTCAGCTCTTTAGCCTTCTGTATGACCTTTGAATCATGTCCTATCGAAGGATGAGGAGATGTAGATGAGGAGCTGTGGCTATATGCAGATTTCTTTTTTACTAACTTCCAAATTATATGAAAACTGTACTCAAGAAGAAGAGAAAATAGGAAAAGAGAATTAAAAGATGGACTGTGAGTCCTGGAGAGATTTTCTTTGAGATTCTCATGAACCACACTGAGGGGCCTCACCCTCGTTGAAAAGCTCAGACATTTTTATCACTGTCTGTCTTTATGTGCTGCCAAAAAGCACTTTAATTGTTTCCCATTCAGTCAAAGCCACAAAGCTTTATGTGCTCCAGTTTATACAAGCTGCCACGCCACAACGGAAAATAATTGCATATTTCAGACTGACTTAGAAAACACAGAAAGTCTGAAGTTATTTTGTTGAGACAACAGTTAGATGAAAATCAAAGATGGCTGCCCTCCAAGTCTGTTACATAGCCAGCGTGCTAATGAGGTAGAAATATAATGTCTATTGACATTTGTTTGTGTGTGCAGATCTGTGTAGGTTTTTACAGTGAGTACAAGACTGAAAGTGTGTGTGTGTGTTTGTGTGTGTGTGTGTGTGTGTGTGTGTGTGTGTGTGTGTGTGTGTGTGTGTGTGTGTGTGTGTGTGTGTGTGTGTGTGGGGACATGAAGTTCCTGAAAATGGACCTTGGTATGTTGTCACTGTAAGTGTGCCAAATCAGCGATTAACTGCGCTCCCTCTGAGACAGGCGTGTAGCCGAGTGACATTCAGAAACAGGTGTATGTAAAATAATCTGGTTTTCACCGCTCCTTAGAGAACTGCACTCCCTCTGAGCTGCAGGAATAGACCTGATGATAGTTTGAGAGCTACGTAGGTATGTTTGCTGCTTAGCTTGTAGATGCCCACCTAATACCAGGATTCTTCTCCAGTGTCAGTCACAGCTGCATCAATTAGCTCTGATTTCATTTCTGTTTTTCATCAAACAGCTAAAAAGGAAGTCTGCAAAAACAAAGCAAGATTAATAATCTGCATGATAGAAAAATGAATGTCACTAATGAAGACAGTCAGGGGATTAAAGTAAGTAGAGCCTTCTAGTGTTCCATCATTATAGTTTCACTCGATTAGCAGGTGAAACTGTATAAAGAGCCCAACCAAGTCCAGAAACAGAAGATGGATGTCTTTTTTTTGTACATTATATCCTGAGAAGTGTGTTTCTGCTTGAATTTAAACGTTATTTTTCTATTTAAAATGACAAGTTTTTGTGTGCAATTCAGTGTCAATTTGCTTCCTGTGGCTTGATTTCACACAAGAATCATTTAACTCTTATGGATAAAATTATTATTTAATTACGCAGGATAAGGAGGATTTTGTGCTGCAAGCTGAATATAGTTTGTTATTTTGCTCCTGGATTGTTCCTGTACAGTGTTACAGTCTTTCTGGGATGCTACGACAGTAAATTGTAACTAGTTGTATGCTGAAACTTTGTAAAGAAAGGAACAAAACTTTCTTCTTGCACAGCAGCTTTAAACAGATACAATGAATATTTATTAGACAGTGAAATAACTCTGTGTGATCACATCCAACAAAGTTAGAGTTTTTTCTGTTGTTTGTTCATTTATTTGATTGATTTTACCTTCTCGGTGCTGCATCAGCACAACAGTTCTTTGGGACATTAGTAAATAAATGTGAAATCTGAGCTCTTTTTTGCTAATTAATACATAAAAACCCATATTTATGTTAGTTTTATGTACTTCAGGAAATACATAAATAAAAGTTTTTTCTATCACAATATACCCAAGTTCAAATTTACCAACTAAATTAACAAAATAATTTGTAAAATACCATAAAAAAAAGTCCAGATTATTTTCAGTTTCTCCACTGACAGACAAAAATAAACTTGACCCCAGAAACACACTAAAAAATAAATAAAGAAGGTAAGGTTTATAGTCTGTTCATGTAGGACTCTTCTGGCAGATTTTAGAATAGCCATATTAACTGGTGACAGGTGAGGGTGTCAGGATTGGGTATAAAAGGGGAATCAACCAGTCTCTCTAATCTCTCAGTCTCTCAGTTTTTAAACTTCTACAAAGCATGATACTGTAAAATGATTCTCCGTTTAAAGGCCAAAGACTGATGCATGTCACCTTTGAACCCTCAGGCAGTTCTGCATTAATCTGTTATGTTACCACAATCAAAATAACCACATAGGGTTTGGAGTGCTCTGAAAAACTATTTTCACTCAATGCTGCCCGTCACTGCATCCAGAAACGTAATCTGAAACTGTATCGCACAAAGAGAAAGCAATTTTTAATTCTGCAGACAAACCATTGTGATCTTCAACTTTGTTTTAAAATTCATCATTGAGTCAGAGAAGTACTGAACATTGAACAGTTGTAAATGTGCATTTAAAGTTCAGACATGGTCAAATTAAGTTCACCTGTAAAATTTATTGTGGAGTATAGGTACACTACAAGTCTAAAGATTGGATACATTAACTCAGTCAAAATGAATAATTAAATGTCTCCAAGCTTTTGAAGGGTACTGTGGATTCTGACATCATACAAAAAGCCAAATATTCCAACGTTTTAGAGAGTAGTGTATACTACCATGCAATACGTGGTTCTGCTAGCTTCCTCAGACCATCCAGTGGTTCGCTGCAGAGTGTGAAGCAGTCAGGATGAAAGTCACCCCTTCTAAATGCTAACTGGGGCTCCCTTTACATAAGTAAATGGGACACTAATGTCAAAAGTTGTCAAACATCATGGCTAGCACATTGCTGTTCTTTACGTTGACATGGTTGTTAGGCAATAATTTCACTTGAGGACTGTGCAGAGTTCACTTCCAAGTTCTGCTGTAATGGTGGAGACAGCAAACTCAGAAGGGTTGAATTTCCAGTGTTGGTGTTTGGTGTAAACAACACTTGTTTAGTCATTTCAACTACCAGAGAGTTATTCCTTAAAAAGAGTTTGTTTTGCTCCTGGGAGTCAAATTCGAACAGCTCTGTTTTGTGTTAGTTTCAAAATCAACACTGACTGAACACTCCCCTCTGGTGTCCAGCACACTGTACCTAAAATCATTCAGAAACTTTAAATTACAAACAGAAAAAAAGTTGGATTTTTTTACTGCAAAAACCAGAAACACATTTACAAACCACTGTTATAAATTTGTATACAAATATAAATAGTAGGGATGCACGATATATCTGCATTAATATCGGTATCGGTCGATGTTAGTCATTCTTTAAGATATCGGTATCGGTCCGATAAGCAAAACTGGGCCGATATTAACAGCCGATATTTATTTTATATAACAGCGATGCAGC
>JBAMHW010000022.1:22425243-22438831 GCA_037177495.1 Rhadinocentrus ornatus | reverse complement strand
AGTAGAGTCGCTGCTCCTCCGCATCGAGAGGAGCCAGATGAGGTGGCTCGGGCATCTGGTCAGGATGCCTCCTGGATACCTCCCTGGTGAGGTGTTCCGAGCACGTCCCACAAAGAGTCCCCAAGGAAGACCCAGGACACGCTGGATGGATTACATCTCTCGGCTGGCCTGGGAACGCCTTGGGATCCCTCCGGATGACCTGTTGAATGTGGCCGGGGAGAGGGAAGTCTGGGCAGCGGCAGAAAATGGATGGATGGATGGATGGATGGATGTATGGATGGATGTTTGTTTGTATTAGAACCAATTTGGAAATTACTATTTTCAGAAAGATCCCAAATATCATTATAAATGATGATCAAGCTTTTATTTTGACTTGCAGAGTGGACACCCTTTATTTTGATGATCACTTCAATGCATTCTGTGTTGAGGACAGGGCAGATTCTTTTGCTGTTTTTTCGCTGAACGAGTTGATTTATTACAGACCCTGTGTTAAAAATGACACACTGAAAGTAAAATTTTGACACTCTACACTAGTGATGTGTAAATTCAACACGACCTGTGTTAACATTCAACTCCTGAAAATGTTGTTTCAACTCTGTCAGAGTAAAATCAATAACACTTTCAAAAGTGTTGCAATAACTCGATTTAGTGTGAACCAATATGTTTTGAGTGTTGTATGTTTGAATGGCAATGATTAGAACCAGATAAACTATTGTAATTGAGGTGGTAAGAGCACACCTTGAATTGCCAAGGAGGACAGGGGCAGGCATTTTGACAATAAAAATTTATTAGTTAAAAACAATTTTTAAAAAAATTTAAAAAAAATGCACACATAAATAAAATAAAATATTGAATCTAAAAAGTCTGTTAAAAAAGACTAAGTAGGCTAAAAATTGTAAAATTACTTAAATGATTAAGAAGTGTGGTTGTGCAAGGCAGGCTGGTCCTCCCCACTGATACAGGTCGGCAGGTACCCCTCAGTCACATGCACCAGGTCACCTACAATAGTAGAGTATGGATACCAGCATTGTGGAACAACACCTCAGGGCCTCCCACTACGCCGGCGGAGTGTGGATACAATACTTACACAGCAAGGCAAGGCCCTCGCACTGCATCTGCATGTCTGTCTTGTCATAACACCTGCAGTCCAAGCATGGTCCCCAGTGTGTGTGCATGTCTCCTGCTTGCTGCTTGTTAGCTCCAACACTCCTGCTTCGTGGCCTACTCCCTCCTGCTCTGCTCACTTCCTTTTATCTTGTGCTTCTCCTGTCGGGAGCAGGATCAGGCTCTTAGGAATTGGGGTAACAAGTCATGTGGTTTGTGACATAGCAACAAGGGGCAAGGGGCAGCCAGATCCCATGCAAAAATGAAAGTACAGCAAACTAAAACAGATAAAAACACTAAAAAAGGCTAACAGCACACAATAAAAGCAAATAAAATACCAAGCCGCTTGTGCTGATCACACTATTGCTGTGTTTCCATTACAGTTTTTCGTAAAATAAAAGCGTTTAGTGCATTAGCCATTGTTCTTGTAAAATCTTGCCCCACGAGATTCCACTTTGAGGACGATGAAGATTTGTAATTCTTTTTAAAACTCTGCAATTTGCTGTTGTTTGCTCTCAAGGATGGCAGTTATATTTTTCTTCTTGACTTATTTGTAAAAAGATTTCCATCTCCTGCATACACTCATACCACGCCATCTTTATTTGAAATTAACTGGTCGTGTGACCCCCCTACGTCACGTCCCGGGACGTGTAAATGCGACGAAAGTGTTTTCATTACACTTTTGAAATGTACTTTTGTCTCAACACATCAGAAAAACCACCTCATGAGAGCGATATGTGAGATGTCTTTTGAAAGTAGGTGTTTACATTACCGTTTATTTTTTTTGCGATATTTATGTTTTGCCCAATTCTAGGGGGAGTGGAAACACAGCTACTGCCATCAGTTTTAGACAACAGCAAACATGGCGACAGAGTAAATTAGGACAATATACATTTTTAGAGACATAAAAAGAGGCCGCTCAGTAGATGGCGGTAGTCTGTGCAGCCATTAAATACATCATGGCTTCTTCTTCTTCTTTGCTTCTTTCACTGGTTGCATGTCAGCGCAACACTGCCCCCATGGTTTCCAGTGGGACTGCTCCACTATCAGCAAGCTCTCTGAAAACAGACCAAAATACACACATTAAGGACTCAGACGACATGCAAAAAGCTCTGTCTGCATGGCATTTGCATATTGTCTAAGGCCATGGTTCTCTAAAGGTGGACTGTCCTCTCTGGGCTAGTAATGAGTCTTAGTCAAAAAGTCAATATTTTAGAAGCCTTACGTAACTGCTACAAGAGAATTGGGTGATTCTCCACTTCAAGGATAAACATATTGTTGTCCATGATGAAAGAAAAACCACTCAGACCCCTGACTTATTGACTTTTAACCTGATGTCACTGATAATGACGAAATGTTTTGTTCAGCTGCTGGAGACTGTTTCTTAAACAAGATTGTCTGGGTCCTCCTCCTTAAACTGATGCCTTCTCTGCAACCCCAACCTCAGATAAGTGGCGAATATAAATGTATGTATGGATGGACAGACAGACAGAGGGATGGACAGTATTAACAATAATCCTGCGAGGCAAATGGTTATTTCAGCAGAAGAACACCAGTCGCACCAGTCAAGAACACCATCATTCTGCACTACTTCCAGCAGTGGGGTTTCATTAACATAGTGTGTGCTTGACTGGCCTGCCTGCAGTCCAGATTAGTCTCATAATGAAAAGGCATGGCTCATTATAACAAGGACAATTGGACAGCGGATTGTTAAGCAGCTGAAATCTTGTTTTCAGCAAGAATGGGGGCAGATTGATTTTGCAAATCCGCAAGTTTTCTTTTGACTTATGTCTGTTAAATAAAGGCTGAAACAAAACCTTTCTAGAAATGGGTTGTGTAGCAAATAATGCACAGATAAAAATGCAAGCAATAAAAGTAGAAAGTGGAGACACCCACTTGGTTTCAGACTTAATTTCACAATCATGTAATGTACTAATACTGTATTAAGATACAGTATTTCCAGTGGATATGCTGACAGTGTTCCTGTTGAAAGCAGCAGACCTAAAACTGTCTGAAAAACTAAATCACAACAGGCTGGGTGCACTTACAGGCCGATTGGTAGATAAGAAAGAAACATTCAGGCTGCACTTTGAGTGGAAAAGAATGTGATTTTGTCTTGTAGTTTTGCTCCACAAATGAAGCGAGACTCAAAGGCATCATTGTTTAGTTTATTTGCCATGAAATTAGGAGTCATTACGGCTGCAGAAAAATGGTTCCACATGCAAAAACCACCCTATCGCTCACACTGTCCTCCTTTATTTTTACAACCTTTAGCTCAGTGCAGGTAGCCCCCTAGTGAGAGTACAACCCCCCTCCCTTCAGCAGGCATCTGACCTAGAAAGTTGCATCAATGACAACTTAACAGCACACAGCACCATCAGTACATCTTTTCCTCCCCAGTCATTTCATGCTTTTGTTTAACCTTGTGAAGTGTTTTCAATCCACAACCACACTTCCTCCTCTTTGTGGAAATGAACATGACTGATGACACAGAGGCAACACTGAGCTACTGATGTAGAATTTTAAGCTGGGCTGTGAAAGTTAGCTGCTACCATCAAGACAGGGTGCATGAGGTCCATGTCCGCAGAGTCCTGGGTGGGGCGCGATGGAGGGAAGGTGTGAACGGAAAGTTCAGAGCTGTTTCTGACAGCGATGGAGGAAATTTCTGCACCGTGATGCATGATGATGTCATCAGTTTAAACGGCTGGACTTTGATGTTGTTGACAAGTGGGATTGATTTTTGACAGCAAATAGCAAAAGCTGGAAAAATGGTCTTTATAATATTTCTTTATGACAGCATTAAAAGCATTCCTCTTTTAAATACACATAGCAGCCATTTCATCAGCTCCACCTTGCTAGCACTGGGTTGAACACGCTTTTACCTTTAAAACGGACTTTTATTCTTAGTGTTATAGATTCAACAAGGTGTTGGAAACATTCTGCAGAGATTTTACTCCATATTGACATGACACAGTGTTGTCAGTAGCTGCGTTTTTATTACAGTTTTTGTCAAAATAAAAGTGATATTTCTAAAACTTGGACAAATTATAATTGCGATTTGGAGGTGTTTCTACTGAATGGTGTTTAGCGCATAAGCAGTAATTCTCATAAAATCTAGTCCCGGGAGACGCCGCTTTCATCAGGAAGGAGATTTCTTATTACTTGTAAAACTGCAATTCGCTGTTGTTTGCTACAAGGATAACAGGTATATTTTTCTTTCTAATTATTTGTAAAAAGATTTTCGTGTCCTATTCTACCCATAAATACTGCCCATGTTTACTTGAAATGAACTGGTCATGTGACTCCCTACATCACGTCCAGTGACGGGTAAATGCAAAAAAAAAATAGTTTTTTCATTACACTTATGCAATATACTTCTATATCGGACATGGATCCAGTTGAAATTTGCTATAATCAGATGACCAAACCAGCTCAGCTGACTCCTGTCAAAATGAAGGAACAGCAGCTCCACACCGAGTTCCCTCTGCTTCTCTCACCTGCTCCCAGACACCTTGCAAAGTAAGTTCATTTAGCCGCTTCTATCCACCATCTCACGTCTGAGAAACCACCTCATAAGAGCATTAAAACTTTTTAGTGATATTTGGGAGTGGACTGGACCTCTGACATCAATAAGACATTTTAGTCCAGACAACTGCTGCTCACTGGATATTTTCTCTTCTTCAGACCATTCTCTGTAAACTCTAGAGATGATTGTGTGTGATGAAATACTCAGACCAAATGGTAAATAGTCTGTATTTATATAGTGCTTTACCCATCAGGAGCAATTTGGGGTTCGTGTCTTGCTCAGGGAAACCTTGACATGAGCTTGACAGGCCGAGGATCCAACCAGCAACCCTCTACCCACTGAGCCACACCACTCTGCCAACCAACAACCATGCTACGTTCAAAGTCACTTAAATCCTCTTTCTTCCTCATTCTGATGCAAGTCATCTTCACCATGTCTACATGACTAGATGCATTGAGTTGCTGCCATGTGATTGGCTGATTAGGTATTTGGCTAAACAAGCAATTTAATAGGTGGACTTGATAAAGTGGCTTGTATGTGTATGATCATATGAAATATTTTTTTTATCTTTCAATTAAAAACGTTTGTCTTAAAGTCAGTTCACTCATAAGTATTTTAATTTTTATGGTATGTTTAAGAGAAACAGAGCATTCAGTCACTGCACAACAGCTCAGAGCACTCAGACAGCTCAAAACAATCAATACTGATTTCTTTTTGTGACTGTTTAGCTGAAGGATGCAGTTCCTTTGATGGAGGAAAAATCTTTGCGAACACTGGAGGCAACTGTTTGTCAAAACTGCTGATGCTAGATTGGATTAGCCTCAAAGATGCTCTGCTCTGCTGTGACTGGTTGTTGCACAATGATTAAATGTGTGTGCTCTGATGTAAAACATGGACTGAATAAGATTTATAAGGAAACAGAAAATATAAAAAAGATTAAACATTGTGGGTAGTGAAAACAGCTTAAAAATTGTGATTTAGTAAAATGTCATGACTCAGCATGTCATGATCTCAAGGGGTTATTTTCGGGTTTTTGTCATGTTTAGTTTCTGTTTAGTTCATGGGTTGGGTTTTTTGGGTTTTGGCATGTGTAGTTCAGTTTTCACTGTTTTCTGTCCCTGGCTCGTTAGTTCACCTGCTTTGATTTTGGATTGACTTCACCTGTTCCCGATTGGTTTCCCTCTGTATATATGTCCCTTGGTTTTCAGTTTTCATTGTCAGATCCTTGTTGGTGTTTGTGATCCTTGTTTGGTTTACTCCCTGTTGTGTGTGGATCCCTGTCCTGAGTTGTTAAGAATAAACCTTGTCACGCCCACCATTTTGCCTCCTGCCTGCTACTTCCTGCATTTGGGTCCTCACCACCACCCGCCACACATGACACAGCAGCTGCTTTCAGGTTGAGCCAGCCAACAACAAACTTACGTGACTGACCAGTGTGATCCCAGACACAATATCCAAGATATTCCCTGAGATGAAAGAAATTGGCCCTGCGATGGACTGGGTGACTGGTCCAGGCTGTACCCTGACTCTCACCTGAAACAATGCTGGGATGGGCTCCAGCTTACCCCGCGACCCGTCATGGAATAAGCGGTACAGGTAATGAATGACATGACTGAAAGAAATTGCTAAAGAAAGGCTGTTTAGTTCTCTCTTGTGGATATCCACCACAATATTTGCTGTCCTGTTTCTTGTTTTTGTTTTTTTTGTATGTTTGCTCTTTTTCACAGCACTTACAACTGTAGTTTAAATCTTTGCATCTCCTTTTTTTTTTTAATTAACTTCTTTTTTTTGTGGGACAGTGAAAGAAACGGCAGATATTCTTACAATATTCTAGGAAAAATACATTAAAAATTTACACTGTGGACAACAAATAAATAAGGAGACAATTACACGTAGGATGAAATGTTGCCTGTTGGATATGTCAGTGTGCTTAAAATTTAGAATAAACATATTAAAGGTGGGTGTGAACATTGCAAGCAATTAGAAACAGTGTGCAATGAACTTCTAAGATTTTCCAGATATCAAGAAAGGAAATTACTAAAATTGACACTCCTACGTGGCTTATACCAACATGTTAAACGAAAGCTGCGTAGAAGTTGAGGAGATGTGTTAAGTTCAATATTAAGATTATCACTATGGGAAGACACTGAAGCAGAGATGGATTCTAATCAGACATGTGAATGTGATTATGAATTGACAAAAAAAGAAAAGTTTGTGCTGGTACTGGTACAAAATGCTGATAAGTCTGAATAACTAATGATGCAGAGATGCTCTGGAGGAGAAGACAAGTTTATCAGCCACTCCGGGAGCCACACCTTTGAAAACAAAAGAAAAACACACTGCCCCAAAAAACCAATCGTCAGTTTAGTTTTATATTTACTTATTTTTTTAACACCTGGAATTAACTGGAAAATTGGGTGTTTTTAGGTTTTTGTAGGTACTCGGAAAAGTGTCAGAAATCCACACAAAAGCTGTTTGGAAAGTCACTGTTAAAGTGAAGAAGAAAAAAATGTACATTTTTATTATTTAAGGCAGGGCGGCCAAAGTCTGTCCTCGAGGGCCACAATCCTGCAGGTTTTCCATGTTTCCCTGCTCCAACACACCTGACTTAAACTAATGAGTCATTGTGCAGATCCTTATAGGCTGTTGGACCTATTACATTTGAGTCAGGTATGCTGGAGCAGGGAAACTTGGACACCCCTGATCTAAGGCAAATTTCTCCTGTTAATAATTACCATTTAAGCCCTCATTGCACTGACATACCATTTTAGATTTTAAAGTGATGTCTGATCTCTTCTGGCGAGCATATTCGTCTCTAACCCACAGATGAACACATTGACTGTATACATTTATATCAGCTTTTAGCTACAGTTGGAACTGGGTGTGTTGTGTGTTGTGATTGTGTTGATATATGTCTGACTTAGTTTAGTGGCATTGACACACCCCTCATTACGTATATGTGAGTCTGGCTCTTCATTCGTTGTTTTTTTTGTATCTTTGCTTCACTGAAACTTTGGGATTTAGTAACTTATTATGGTTTGCAACCACTGTGTATGTGACCATTTGTATTGTACTTGGTTAATGTGGTATTAATCCTTTTTGGTATGCGACCATTGTGCCCCATTTTCTCTCGGTTTGCTTTAAGATCCACATAATAAAGCATGTCCTGTGAGACTGGATTTGTCATGTTGAACTGTGTGATGAAAGCACTGAATTTTGCAGCCATCTGAGTCCTGGTCAGAAAGAGTTAAGAATATGTGAACAATGTGTGACAGCATTTAAAATCCACATGTTTTTGATTATTTCTATCTATTTAAAGTAACATGAGCTATATAATTGGCTGGGCTTGTTTATTTCATGCATTGTATAACTCATTTGACTAGATTTGGACTTTTTTTCCATGTCTCCATACCTGCTCTCCTCTGTCCTTATGCATGTGACTGGTAGTTGAAAGATTTGTTAATCCATAAAATGCACCTTTAGAAGAGAGTAGCAACGGGAGAAAAGGAAATAGGAGTTATCTTATTCCACTCAGTGTCTCACAATGGGATGCACGCCTCTCTGCAGCCGTCAGAAGCATGAATCTCATTACATCAGTCCTGATTGGTTGGTGAATCAGGTAGTGCCATCTACCTTAAATAGCTAATGCAGATGGCACCATCTCATTCAAGCACCTCTTCTCACTCCGAGCATATCTTCGTCCATGGCTGTCTAGCTAAACTGTCCACAGACTGATCTTTTGGTTCAGTCGCCGGGCATTCATCTCTTTGTTGGGGACCAAAGACCGAATGTCTCATGGCATCAGGGAACTTATGAGCAGAAAATGCAGGACATTGAGGTCCAAAGTCTCCGTTCTCGTGTTAGAAAATTAGTATATCTTTATATCTGCTCAAATGTAGTTGTTTGCGGATTAAGTTTTAAAATATCAAATGAAAGCATTTGGGTTTCACTTTTTAATGTACTGCCCAGGCAACAGGTTAGATCCTTTCATTGGTCACTGGTTGTGGGTTTAATCTCAGGCCCCAATCTTAAAAAATAAAAAGAGATTTTCTACTAAATCAGATTGCAATTTTTAGATATCATCCAGAAGATCAGTTGCAGAGGGATGAAAAAATTACTTTCCACATGTACTTGTTTGCAGGCATCAGCTGAAAACTTGTAATAATGATGAAATGCTCTTATTCATGCAGAAAAATAAAAGCACATTTCATGTATTTTTCAGCAGTACAACCAGCTTTTTGCACATTTGAAAGAGATTCTTGTTGACCTGTTACAAATTTTAACCAAGAACAGCACTCTTGTACACCTCAAATTTGGATTTTCCATGAAGTGTTGACTGATCAGGTTTTACATGCAGATTCAAGGAAATTAGATGATGCTGTTGAACTAAGTTACACTGGGCTGTTCATAATACAACATGTTGCAAACATTGTAAAGCCATTACAATTTGTGGTTAAAAGATATCAAAGGTTTCTTTTCTCCCATTGGCCTACAAGAGGGCAGGATATGGTGCTGTAACTCATCAGATTTCCTATGGTGCAACCTAAATTATGAAGCCACTTAAAATTTAATCTTCAAGCCAGGAACCATTACAGTCAACCATTACAGGGGCGCTAAAGAGTAACACTCTAAAGCTAAAACACAACATCGCATGTGTAACAGAACAAGGGGGGGGGTTGTGCACAGTCCAAAAAGGCAACCAACTACACAACCGGGGGACTCCACCCTGCACAGCAGCCCCATTCACCATAAAGTCAGATTCTTTAAAACATACCAAGGGCCATAGACGAGTAACAATATAAACATATATCATTTTTATTCAATGACAATAATAGGAAGAAGCAAAACAAAAACACACACACATAAGGGCGCGGGCTTACCATGTGGCAGGGCCAATCAATTAAAAAGGAAATCACTAATCACAGGGTAACACAATTGGGGACCAAATTACATGCAATATTTGAGAACATGCAAAAGCAAATAAGCAAACAAATTAATACAAAACAAAAAAATTAAGATAAAACAACACAAGCTTGCTTGGCCATATAGTCCATGTTGTAGACAGCCAAGCAGAGTCTATGTGGTTCATGCAGCAGCCCGTTCGGCCCACAAGCCCACGTCCGAACTGAAGCGAACCGACTGGAGGCTGAACCAACAGAGCAGAAAGCTACACAGAGCCAAAACAGCAGTAGTCCTCCAAGGAGCGGTGGTGGAAAGCCGTCTCTAAGAGAGGCAGCAGAGATTAATTGAAAAAAAATAAATTAATATATACCACTGCGTTGGCAAGATCACAGCCCCGGAAGCATGCAGGTGAGAGCCTCAAATGCTGCGGCTCAATTGTGCCCTGAACTATAACATGCACAACAATAATTAGCTGGAAGCTGAGCAGAAGGCAATAAATAAAAGCAAAACGCACCAGAACGGACATTTAGCAGCGCGCACAACATCCAGCAGAGCAAGCTAGTTCCCCACCCTTCAGCAACCAGTCGCGCTGCTTGAAAGCTGGCCCCTTGCAGACAGCACGCCAAGCCAACAACTTAGCCGCGCCAACCACCACGAGAGATGGAAGGAAGTGAGGCCGGCTGGCCAAACACATTTGGTTTTTTTTAAAAGGACCCGCAGCACCGCCAACTAATCAAGGTGGTTGGCCACTGCCATACAGTGGCCAGGAGAACCTCTGGCCACACATGCACAGATAAAGGCTCGCTGCGCGTTGCAGGTAGTTCACTTGGAAGCAGAGAAGACGGATGATAATTCACTGCGAAGCAAAAGAGAAACATTTGTTTGGACTGATGGAGAAGTCGAGCTTCTTCTTCAAGTAACGCTGGAGTACAAAGCAAAAAAAACTTGAGGAAGGGTGGATTGGGAATCGCCGCCTGTTCGTCACATTGACGTCATATCCTCTAGTAATGCGGTTACGCTGTCCTCACAGTACCACAGACAATAAAGGTCTCAAGCCAATTGATACTCAAAATCTTTCAGCTCTGGCACTTCTAAACTCTGACAGCAGTCATTTTAAAATGACACTTATTCTGCCATTGCTTTATGGTAGCTGAGCTAACAGGTCTCGAGCTTATTTCGGTATTTAATGTTTTATTGTTGATTTAATGTATTTATGTGACCATTGGCTGACTGGGTCACGTCATCTTTAAAAAGGAACCATAGGTTGAAAAAGGATTGAGTGGAGAGCAGCACTGCAACACCAAGAGAAGGCTAGTAGAGCGTTTGACCAAATTTATTGGTGACACATTGCTGCCTTCTTCCACACCTGGCCATGCCACCTTCTGCCTCTGGGTCAGATCACAATTCTCTTTTTCCATGTCAGCCCAAAACACGCACTCTTGGACGCGCCGCTCTCTGCCCCTTGCACCCTCTTTGGGCACTGGGTCCTCTGCCTCTCACATCACCCCCAGGCACTTCTCTCAAATCCTCCATCTTGCCTTATATTTGTGGGTGACAACATAAGCCCCTCCTCTGCCTGCTGCACACTGGCTTACTGCCTCAAACCTCTTCCGCATCATTGGCTATCTGAGCTGTCAGTCACTAGCCATCACCTGCAGTCAATACTGCAATCATGTTACAGGTGGAATCAGGAAAATAATCACAGTACAATTTTTAAAAACCATGCAACTAAATTCAAAATAAAACATAGTAAAAGCAATTAAACATGCCATAAGAGAAAACCATAAAACACAATAAAAACCTAAAATAAACCACCTTGTGACATTTATTTGTCTTCTAACAACCTCATGTGTAATACGTTGCATATAAAATGTTGACTGGTGTCTTAGGTTTGCTGCAAATGAGTTGCTTGGATGAGACAAAGAAAGTTTTCTGAATCTGAATCTGAATCTGTCCCTAGGCTACAGCCTTAAAAATACAGGTGGCATTGAAAAAGGAATAGAGGTTATATCTGTGTTTTAAAAACAATTTGATAAAGTTAATCTTTGTCTTAAAAAAGCTAAAGAAGCTGCAGCTTCTTCTTATAATTCTGTGAGCCCTTATTTTATAGGAAAATTGTCTTAGTGTTTAATATAAATATGATAACGAAAGTAGTTGCTTTTCACCTTTATTTGTTCAAAACATTATTAGCAGATACCTTTAGGTTTAGCAGGAGACAATTGAACCATCTCTTGTAGCTGTAGTTTTATAACACATCATTTTTGTGGAGCAGAGGAAAACACGCTGTGCCTTTGGCGTGCAATTAAAAACCACTCAGGGTGTCAGCTTCTGCTTTCCACTGAAAGCTTCAAACAGCAGTGTGACAGTAATGTTGCTAGACCCTTTTGAAACTCTTTAAAAGAATTCAATCCAAAAGAAACATCTTGGAAAACTCAAAACCAAAGAAAAACAAGCAAAGAAATCCATTCAGCATCGTAGTTTTGGCACAACACCATAGTGTAGATGTAAACCTGTGCAACAAGCAGAATATATTTATGGAGCCACCCAGCATTTGGTCATGCTTAAAGCATCATTCAGGTGAAGCTGCCAAACCATTCCACAAACCTTTGATACCATGGGATTGAGTTTTCCTCTTGTCAAAAAAGTTAATAGAATATTCTTGTCTGCTCTGAGCCTGCGACCCATAAAATATATGAAAGGGTTTGGCTGCCTGCTCCCGTGGTGACAGAGGCTTCCTCTAATAGCCCAGGCGGGGGGGATTATAAATGAGAATAACCACGGCAGCAGTGATTTGCTGGTTCTGCTTGCCTTGTCGTACGCCTTTATTGACATTCAAATCTACCTGTGACCTATAATTAGATTATAAGCTTAGCAAGGTTGTTCAAAGTTTGGACATTCATAGTCCCCATCAAAACCGGAGCACTTCAGTGCATGAAAATGACGTATTACACAGAATATGCTTCTTCACAATCAGAACTTCTCATTGAAATCAGGTAAAATTCTTAACTTATTTTTCAGTTAAGTTGTCTTGAAGTAGTCCTTTACTTGTCCCTGAGGTAGCAAATTGATCATGGTCGAGTTACTGGGCTACTTAGAAGTGAATGCTCTATGCATGTAAACATAGCTGCTGTCTCCTGTGCTGTCAGCGAGTGATGGATGAGCTGTGGTGAAGATTAAACGCTTCTCAGTGTGCAGTGACAGGTGAGTCCAGCAGCTCTGTGCTGCACGCTGCATTTTTAACTGTCTGCAAGCTGCACAAGGCTCTTTGTCAAGAGCCGGACTAAAAGGCCCTCCAGGCCTCCATTGTTCTCCGCGATCAATACGGAAAAGCAGCTTTCAACAGCACCTGCAGTACTATTTAGACAGCTCAATTAAAATGGAGGCGACTGTTTGTGTGTCATAGAGTGAGCTTATTTACAGTATAAAAATTACTGCTCATCCCACAAATGCCTTTTTCTTACAAATTTACAAACCTTTTTTAAAAAAAAATAAACAGACTTTCGATCAGTATAAGATTTATTGTCAACAAGCGTTAGAAAGAAAAAATTCACAAAACACTCATTTCATTACTTTTTTTGCTAAGTTATATCTAAGTGTTCCTATATGCAGAGCAGAACAGTCCTAAACTTAGACATCAGTCAGAGGCTTCTTCACCATGTTTTATACAGTAATGATAGTTGGCTCAGTGATGTACTCTTTCATATATTTAAATTCTTTTTATAACCTTTTATTATTTATCAAAAAAGAAAAAGAGACTCGGCTTCAGAGTCAGCACCTGTGGCTTGTTGCATAGCAGACATCCATCCATCCATTTTCTGCCATTTATCCGGAGTCAGGTCGCGGGGGCAGCTGCCTAAGCAGGGAAACCCAGACTTCCCTCTCCCCGGCCACGTTCTCCTGCTTATCCGAAGGGATCCCGAAGCGTTCCCAGGCCAGCGACCTGCTGCTAATCGCTCCAATGAGAGCTGGAGATCACGGCCCCGATGAAGCCAACAGAACCACATCATCCGCAAAGAGCAGAGACCCAATCCTGAGGCCACCAAACCGGATCCCCTC
>JBAMHW010000022.1:22403791-22414432 GCA_037177495.1 Rhadinocentrus ornatus | reverse complement strand
CAGACCCCTAGAAGATTTCTAAGTGGGAGAACTTGCAAAATAGCAGGGTGTTCAAATACTTATTTTCCTCACTGTATGTTTCATTCTGATACGATGAGTTGTAAAATTTGTAAATTGTAAAAAAAATTGTGGTTACCTACCTGTAAACTATATTATTTTTCACGTTGAAAGGATAGATTTAATGTTGTTGACACTTTGAATGAACCTAATTACTAATTTTTTAATAATTTTTCATTGGAACCTAGACTATAAACCTGTTTTGTAAATGCACTTTCTCTGTCTCTGCACATTGACACAACTCTTGCAACAGTCTGTTTTGGGGTTTTTTTATTATCTGGTGGGCCAAATATTGTTGGCGGCGGGCCAGCTTTGGCTCGCAGGCCACCAATTTCCAACCACTTCCATATAGTATGTAGAAGAAAAAACACAACAAAGAAGTGTAAGGTGGGTAAATTTAAAACAAAGGAACTCTGATATGATGCAAGCAGACTGCAAAAATATGCTGGTGGCAGTGTTCCTCATCCACTACCTGCTTAAATGTTCCCTGTTGGCTCGTCAGCCTGAATTCATGAAGACAGCGCTTTGCGCGAACATTTGTCAGACTGTCGTCGCTGTTTCACCTTCTCTTTGCTTTTTGTCTGGCTGCCTGGCTGTAAAGTGTTTCACAGCTGCAGCTGCTCCTGATGGCCAGCGTTTGCTGAGGGAACAACAAAGGACCTTGTTTGTTGACTGATATGTCTGCACTAGTATTCTAAGAATGGGATAAAAATATCACACCTGTACTTTACTGTGATGTCCCAGCAGGACAGAACTGAACAGCAAAGAGAAGTCAGGAGAAAAACTAAAGCCACATGTTAACCACAAAGAGTTCCACACTGTCACCAGCTACTCTACATCTAGTTTAAACTTTTTCTGTACATATCTTCTTAGATCATGAGATACAGTTTATGCTGCAAAGTCACATGCAGTGTTTTAAGACTGTAGCTCTAACATTTAAATCACTCACACGGTGAAGTGAATAGCATTTCTTTAGTACTTCTGTTAAAGGCTAGCTCCATATCTTTCACACTGTTTAAGACTGAATTGCTTTTTGAATTATTCCATGCCTGATTTGTCATGGCTGTTAGTACCTTGCTGTTCATCCCTATAAAAAGTGGGACAAGACTTAAAAGGGGGGGGAGAGAAAGAAACACCCTGGTCCTAAACCTAGTTAGCTCCAGTGCAAAACCTGTCCACACCTCAACCACAGTTCTGTCTCAGCGTGGTGAAATGATGTCTGTCCCTGAGGTAATAAAACCTCTTTGCTAAGCAGAAAACCGGGTTTTAGCTTTTCAGCACAAAAAAAGAGATAGTAAAAAAGAAGCAGCCTATATGAATAAAGTGAAGTGGAGGAAAGGGGAGATGTTGCCTAGCAACCAGCAAGCCTGACAGGTGCTTTGTGGAGATGGGATGTTGAGTTTATCCAGTTGTTCTTGTTCTTGTCTGGTGCTTCATACTAGTACTAACATTTGCTGCTCTGATACAGCAGTATTTTTTTTTTAAATCAATGCGAAATATTTCTGAGGTGCAATTAGCGCTAAAATGTTCTCCATCACTTTTAAGTAGTTGTTGAAAACCTTGAAAGTTATCGCTATATTTTTAACTAAACAGTTTAAAAAGGTTTTATATTTATATTGTGTCCCAATTACACTCCGACCAGCCTGAATGGTAACCTTGGATCCATGCTTTCATGATGTTTCCACCAGATTCTGAGCCTAGCGTCTGAAAGTGCAGCTGAAATAGAGACTCATCAGACCAGCAACGTTTCTCCATCTTCTTTTGTCCAGGTTTGAGAGTCTGTGTGAATTGTAGCCTCAGTTTCCTATTCTTAGCTGACAGGAGTGGCACCCAGCGTGGTCTAGGTTGGACACGTTGGGGTGGTTGAGCAGCTGCCCCGTGTTTTGAGGCTACAGCTCCTGGGAGCAGCTGGCCCAGGTTCGAGTCCCAGCCGGGGACTCTTTGCTGCATATCATTCCCCACTCTCTGACCCCCCTTCTTGTCAAGCTACTGTTAAATAAAGGCCACTAGGGCCCAAAAATCTCTTGGTTGCATGTGTTATGTGTTTAAGAGATGCTATTCTGCATACCTTTGTTGGAACCAATGCTTATTTGACTTCATGCTGTTTTTCAACCAGTCTGCCTCTGACATCAACGACATATTCTGGTCCAGACAACTGCTGCTCACTGGATATTTTCTCTTCTTCAGACCATTCTCTGTAAACCCTGGAGATGGTTGTGTGTGGAAAATCCTAGTAGATCAACAGTTTCTGAAATACTTAGACCAACAACAATGCTACGTTCAAAGTCACTTAAATCCTCTTTCTTCCTCATTCTGATGCTCAGAACTTCCGTAAGTCATCTTCACCATGTCTATATGACTAAATGTGTTGAGTTGCTGCCATGTGATTGGCTGATTAGATATTTGTCTGAACAAGCAATTGAGCCGGTGGACCTGATAAATGGCAGATGAGTTTATGTTTTTCGTCATAGATCGTATTCCCTGATATGTGTATGATATATCACATATCACGCATATTACCGCGTTGCATATGCTTCTTTCTTTGTCATGTAAATTATGCTTATTGCGTCAGGCAGAAAGGAATCTTGCTCCCTGTTTTATTTCATTTGTATGTAAATGACTTGTCTATGCAAATGAGAGCCTGTAATTGTCATTTTATTGGTGGAATGCTGGTGAATCATTTTATGTATGCAGATGACCTTGTCACCTCCAGTCTGAATGGCTTTGGACTGCAGCAGCTTCCTAACTGAACTGAATATATCGTGCAATACTGCCAGCAAGAATTGTGCTGTGTGATTATGTAGAGCCAAGCAGGAAAAATCTTCACTTTTTCCTGTGTTCAAACTGTCCAACAGGAGTCTTGAGATTAAAAACCTCGATCCTTTCATTAAAGATGGTATGAGAAATGAAGATATGTACAAACAATGTTATATGAACAAGCAAAAACCATTGCACGTAATTTTTGGTTTTTTCTCCTCAAATTAAAGTGTTTTTGTTTTAAGCATATTGCACAGCTTTCTACACCACCGTTCTGTGGTCATCTTATTGAAAAAATTAGCATGCGGAAGTAACACATTATGCTATGAGAATACTGCCTAAGATTTGCAGAGAAGGGAGTATCTTGCTGTTTAAGTTTATGCAACATCTGGAAGAATCTACAGATAATATTATTGTTGCACTCTCTCGTCCTGCTCTGAGTTCCTCATCTAGACTGAGAATGCCTTTGCTGAAATGTTATTTGATTATCTTTACTTGTGATTTTATGTTTGCTGTTTTTTCTCTTTTACAACATGTCTTATGTGTGTATTCATTGACCTGAGTCTGTGTAATGAATTCAGTTGAATAACCAACACTCTTTTGGAGACATTTCAGACCATTTTGCTCCAAGTAAAAAAGATATTAATAAAGAGTAAATATAGAATCCTGTGTGAGATTTGTCTAAGATATAAAACTAAAACGTTAAAAGTACCATATGAATAAAGGGTAACCCCGTGAAATAAATCCCACTGTACAACACTGTCCTGACCTATCTTATATTCACATCTCAGTTTTCTTCGTTTACCTCCCAAGAACATTCGCGACGGCAACAAATGCTTACACAGCACGCTGCCTCGTGAGGTGCGTCCAAAGTCAAATGTCTCAGATTAGCACATTTTTTTCAACGTTTATAACCATTACTCCTCGTTCTCCCAGCTCCTGATCCTCTTTTCTTATCAGCAAAAGGAGAAAACTAAAATAAGTCTACTATAATACATTGAACACCCAGACTGAGATTTTTTTTTTTTAAATAACATTTTAAATGACAGACAAAGAAAAAAATCTACTTCTGGAGCAGAAACAGAAAAGTGGGAGGAGTGATGCTTCCTTCAAACTTCCCAATCCCACCCAGGGACATGGCGTAAGATTATTGAAGGTGCAGGGAGGTGTTAGGAAGGAGAGATGGAGGGTTTTACAGGTGAATAGGTGGTGGGGATTAAAAACTGCAGGAGAGGAGAAAAGCCCGGAGGTGAACTTTGACTGCCGAGAAACTGCCTTTCATGCTCGTTCGGGCTCCCTTTCATCTGCCGCTTCTGCCTGAGGAGAGAGGGCGAGGAGGGTGAGTGGATCTCAAGGGCGGGGGGGGGTTGACACAATGCATGCAGGGAGAGAAAGTCATGGTGGTATTAAATCAGTGTTAAGCTTTCTGATAGAGAAGGCAGTTTTTTGATCTGCTGATTATCATTCATAACACATTACATCACATTCAAAGAAACTTAGTTTTTAACCATTTAAAAATTGTCATAAGAGTGTTTTATCATGAGCGCTACACAGAGTTTCAAAACTAACCTTCACATAACCCCACGATGAAAAAACAAACTTTATATTACAGCTGTACAGTAGCTACTGGCTCTGTTTCATACACTTCTGCTGTGATGACAAGGTTTGGGTGAGTGGCTGGGCTGGACAGAGGTAGCTGTGGAGCGAGGCAACTTGACAAGGGGCACAGCTGGACAGCTGTTGAGGAGAGCCAAGAGTCCCTCAAGTCCTTTTTAAATGGACCTTTTCATACAACACCCACTCCAAGTTCTCCAAGAAACAAAGAGGAGGGAAAGAAGCTTGCCAAAGATGAGGATGAGTGCAGCATAAACAAAGCCTGGTTGACCTGCTTGTTTATGGAGCGTGCACGTAAACTGTTATCCAGCTGATTTCTTCAGTTACATGATTGTTATTTTAGGCTGTCAGCACTGTAGGACAATTGGTTTGGTTTTCACAATAAATTAAACTGGAGAAATGGAAAGGGTTTTAAACCAAGGGTTTCTCAGCTAAAAGCGTCTTTCCAATCAAAGTTCAAGTTTTAAAGGTCAAGGTCCAAAACTTCACGACTGACATCTAGAGGCTGCCATGTGTACTACACCCACTGTGTGAGTGAGAAGGAAAGTTCCAGCCGAGCTCTTCAGGTTTCCACTTGAAGAATCTAAATTTCTAATGATCAACTATGTTTTTAAGCTTCCTCTGTACCAAATCTCAGACCTTACATTGTGGGTAGGTGAAAACATACCATACAGTTTGGACACACTTTAATCACGATGGGAAAATGTGATGGGTAGTGTACATGTGGGGGGTTGCTTTCATGAGCTGCCAAGTATAGACCTCTTTATTAATTTATGCATGCATCACATTCGCAAAACTGCTTCAGGACTGCAGAAAGTGCAGATGTAAAGTGAACTAATTGAACAATTTACATCTTTACTAGGAAATTAGAGTGATGCTGGACTCTTTAGAAGGAACATGATAAGGAAATAAGTTTTCACCGGTTTCCTGATAAGGAACAAAGTGGAAAAAGATGCCCTGGCACCAGGTATGCAGTGCTCAATTCCTCTCTGGCTGTTGACGGAGATTATTGGCCATCTGTGGCTATGAAGTGGAAGGCGAGAGACAGCGGCCCGAGTAGGAGGAAGCTTTATTTCTTAAGTGCCAATTAACAACAAAGTCATCTCAAGACATTTTTACAAACAGTCTAATTCAATCCAGTTCACTGTAAACCCACATTCAGTCCAATATATAACTGTTTATAAAAACCAATTTTAAAAAAATGATTACCAGCTAAGAATGCCAAGGGACTGAATAAAGCATTTTCTTCCCTCCAACTCCCAACCCTGAGAACGGACAGGAAGGTGACAGTGGAGAAGAAAAACTGGCTTCACCTCCAGCAGAACCAGAGCCATGCACCTCCATGGAGGGGTAATATTTACAGAAAAAAACAAGAAAAACACTGTGGTTTGTTGTGTTTGTGCCATTAAACAGTTTCTCTGCTCTGTTTTTGTCTAAAGAAAGAGAAACATGAGACGGAGGCTCAAATATGTTTTGTAAGAAACATGTGGCCTTGTAGTGCCTCTCTGTCGGTGGAAACCCTAACCAGTTAGAACCATTGTAGAACTTTTTTTTTTGTTGACTACACAGGATTTCCTCTCTTTGTTATGTAAAAAAATGTCCTCCAAAACCAGAAACCTATTGCAAGACTTGTAGCCAAAAAGACATAGGTTTGACATTTGAATTTCCCATACTTTAGTATTTTTTTAGGCTATTTTTATATTGTTATTATCTGCTTGGATACTGTTTTTCTCTTCTTTCACCATAACTTTTTACAAAGAACTTTGATGCACCAGTTTTTCCAGTTCATGTGGCAGACATGCTGGGGCTGCAGCGCATCTGTGGTTTTAGTTTTGCCTTTGAGGCTGGGTTTCCAGTCTAATGTATCACAGCTTTTAAAATTAATTAGGTTTTGGTACAAAAACTCGATTAGATGTGGACACTGACAATGATCTCGCTGGTTCAGATCACAAACTATTAAGAAATTGTGGTTTAGCTTAAATTACACCCTTCTGAAACATTAGCTAGGCATGTTTGCAAAGTAACACAAATATTTGGTAAAAAGCTTGGATTACATGTGCTTTAAGTTAATCTCACATTCCATATTTAACTAATCTGTATAGGGATTGTGTCAGAGTAGCTCAGATTTGCAGGTCAAAATAAAGACAATCCATCATTTTTATCTATTATGTGAGAAAATAAATATCTCATTGGAAATTAGCAGTAACCTTCTGAAACTGACAGATTACTGTAAGGAGTAAAAAGGAAAAAAAATCATGGCCATTAACCTGTGAGACACAAGATGAGTGAATGAATTATTCAGAAAATCTCATTCAGCTGTGAAACATGTTGGGATTGTAAATGTTTACAGTTTCATTGCCCAGAGTCAGAGGGGCAGGAATGAAAAAGAAAAAAAACACAGCAATGTGCATAAGTAAATCACAACTGCAATTAAATAACAGCTGTGTACGCGCAGCTGTGTAAGTCAAGATTTATAATGTGAGATCTGTAAAAGACAGTGAGGGCAGAGAAACGGATCCAACGCTGCCAGAAAGTGAACCTGAGCTCAAGCAGGAGATGAGAAGGTGAAATCGAGGGAAGAAGGAAGGAAAAAGGAAGTGGAGATTATGTTTATGAAGCACACTCATTATGTAACTTTATAGGACCACATTACAATCGTGGCCATTCCTGGAATTTCTTATGGGTTCACAGGGAGTAAAATGGCGTCCGTTGTTTTTCTAGCTTGGCAGCTGTCACCGCTCTGCCCTGTGGTCACTGAGGATTGTGCCCCCGATGAGGCACGACATTGTTGAGGGAACATAAGTGCAGCAAAATGCATTACCCCAAGAATGTAAACCCCGATTCCCACCCCCTCAGCACTGTTCCTAGAATGGTCACTCCCATGTACATCAAACGTATCGAAACATATATTCAATTTTTTCTCTCAAAGTGATGAGAGAATGAAATAGTGGTACTCTTTTTTTATCTCAGAACAGCTACTGTAGTGGAATACTTCAATACCTCGCCAGTCTTTCAACACAATTCTTCTATTACATGCAGTCCAGGAAATATCGATCTATATCCATGACGGTCTTATTTTATTTGTATGCTTTCATTAAGTGTTATTTGAATGTACCATATATGTGTGATTTACAAAGTAAAGACACATTTGCAAACCTGCCACATAGAGAACTACATCTCAAATTTTGCAAAGAGAAGCGGTTAGGGAAGCAATATTACAAATACCATGCCAGCTAACAGAAACCCCACAAGGCTTTTTATGTGGTTAGCAGCCAGAGATGCAGTGGAGCAACTTCTCATGTTCTAATGTGAAAACCATTTTACCCTGTAATAAATGAAAAGTAAAAAGAAAGAAAAGAGACGCCTTAGCTGTGGCTTGCTACGTCATTAATTTCCCAATCGACTGTATGTAGGCAAAAAGCAAGCCTATTATTTAGCTTGGAGTGATCCATGAGTCAGTGGAGAGTGCATTAACAGCAGAGGTACTGAGGCCTCAGTGAGAGGAATTGCCCACTCAACACAAACCACTGCAAATGTTTAGCCTGCGTGTTTATTTATCATGCAGTACTTTTTAATTTCTCCATCATGACTTTCCTGAGCTGTTTTTTTTTTTACGCTGTTTATTCCCTCTTCACTGAATGGAGAGCTTTGTCCTTTCTCTATATGCAGCAAAGTACTGTATACTTTTTTTTATTTATTTATTTTATTGCAAATATTTTTAAAATAAAACATCCTATATTCAATTTGACCAGTAATAATAAACTAATGCATTAATAGTTTTGGAATGATCGTAGCAGAAAACTCTTTTTCTTAAGCAACTTACAAATCATTCATTTGACTGCTAGAGTAAGTTGATTTTTAAGTTTAAAGGTTTAAAAGGGACACACAGCACCTCTTTTTTAAAAGGTATGCAAGAGTCACATCACCAGGATGTGCATCTTTTAATTTCAAAACACCATATACCTCTTGTTTGGTATGCCCTTTTAAAGCAACACTACAAAAGTTTTCAATCTTAAATCTTTCTGCTTGTGACTCATTTTATGCTGCTAAAACATGCTACTATTCCAGCTTCCTAAACCACAGCATCTACCAGAAAACTCATGTCTGAAGGATCCAAAGGCATAACAGGCTTGATGCTGGTGTGATGGCCAGTTAGAAGGACCTGTCCCATAACCCCCAGTCAAGCGTCAACCACCAGTGGTAAAATGCAAAGTCTATGCGAAAGTGCAACAAATTGCAGTTCACCCCTCATCCACTAGGGGCTCCAAAACAGAGTAAATTCCCATAGAATCCCATGTTAAAAAGGTCCACTTCACAGCATAAATAGACATGTTTAAAGCCTGGCAAAAAAAAAACATTTTAGGATTAATAGGTAAAATTTACCTTCATGACAATTGTGAGGGGGGTGAATTTTTTTCTAACTCATCCGTTTGGATGTTATTTAATCTTGAAATTTGGCATAATTAGGAGCGTGTCCTTGGATTGGCATGTATCCAATAGCCATGGCAAGAACGGAGAGTGCAGCACACACCGGCGGTTTTTAGCCGGCTAACAGTGTACCTTAGCTTCGGCCGGCCTACCTCCGTTAGCTGGTTAGCTATCGTTAGCGCCAGGTTAGCTCGATTAGCTGCAGGCAGCTCAGAGTTTGATGGGTGTCAATCATCCACCCCCACCTTCACAGGCCCCCTCTCAGTTCCATCTCTTTTCCCATTTTGGGAATTTTTTGGATGACGACATGGGTGACGCTGCCAAGATGGCGACAGTGGGAACTGCCCATTGAGCTTCAATTCAGCTCTTCAGAAACCTACGGGTGACGTCACGGAGGCCCCGTCCATCTTTTATATTCAGTCTATTCTCCCAGTCCAAGCCTACCTCCCAGTTCTTTAAAGTCAACATGGCATGACAGCGTCCTGCACCTCTGGATAGAAAACTCTTTTATACCATTGTTTGTATTGGTTTTGCATAAATCTTAATAGAGTTTGAGTCCCCCAACTTCACTTTCAGTCCTGTGTGATTTGATTGTTACATCTTTTTTCTTTTTTTTTTAAGAATTTTTGGATTCTAGTGGCATTTACTTTTAACAGTAGCTTGACGAGAAGGTGGTCAGGGAGAACTGGGTATAACATGCAGCAAAAAGCCCCAGGCCATGAGTCGAAGCCAGGACGACTGCTTTGAGGAGTTGTAGCCTCTGTTCTGGCAGCTGCTTTCTAAGTGGTCCTGATCAAGCACTTGTATGTGATGAGTTGAGAGTTCATATTTTGTAGGTGCTGTAGACACACAGATGACATTTTGACACATTTTGATTAAAACCTCAGAGTAACTAAGTCATCTTACCCACCCAAAAGTCAGAGCTAATCCTACCACCACAGCCCCTCAGCTGTCTGCACCCCCTTCCAGCTGTCTCTCTAATGATATAGCTAATGAGACATCCGGGGGGGTCTCTATTCCATACTGAGACAGCATGACCTAACCAAAGGGGAGTGCTGGGGAGCACAGAGGGGGCAGCACATCAACTTCCCCACATGTCCAAGTATAGCAGTGTGACTCTTTGTTTCTTTTTCATGAAATTTCATCAACAGCCCCATGAGCCTTTTGACCTGTAAGTAGCACAATTCACTTTCAGAGAAAGATGACGCTGTGCATGACATGAAGCCAGATTTTAGGGGCTATCCATGTAATCAACTAATATTTGAGATTCATGAGTACCCATGCACTTGAAAGGATAAACCCCAGTCAATCAATTGCATCCATCTCAGTAGTTCTGCATAATGTCATGGAAAATAAGTTAAGCCCCAGAACTTTCATTTTAATTTCACCAGGAACCATTTGAGACTCACATACGTCCTTGTGAGTATTTAAATAAAGCAAAACGAGAGGATAAACCTACTGTACAGGATCTCCTGCTGTGATGATTGAAAAGCTAAGTAATGTACATTTAACTCTTTAACATCTGCCATGGTAATTTTTTTCCAGTTGTCCTGCAGAATCTGCAGAAGTTGTTTTACAACTCATTCAGGTTGAGTGTTTTTACTCTTCTCAAGGTCTTGGCCAACACCCCACTCAGCCAATTCCTGTACTGACTGTGTGGACCTGTCTTGTCCAGCATCGTAGCAGCAGAATGATAGTCTGGCTGCTGTATTGTGCCGAACAAATTTGCTTTGCCAAGGGGAGGCTTATGGGTATAAGGCTCCTCTTAATAGTCTGATTCCTTTA
>JBAMHW010000022.1:22386317-22399453 GCA_037177495.1 Rhadinocentrus ornatus | reverse complement strand
GATTCTGGTCAACTAGTCCAGACCAGAGCCCAGACAAAACATGGAGAAGCAGCATTTAGCTGTTGTGCTGCAAACAAGTGGAACAAACTGCCAGTGGAGATTAAACTTTCAACAAAAAACATTTCTTTTCTCATGCACGTATGCAAGAATTCTGCACGGTAACTTCTTTACTTCTCTTTTTAATCATTTTAGTGTAATTTATTGTGATTCTTGCTATTTGTTGCTGTCTTTTACTATTTCTTAATATCTGTAATGCTTTTGTTTTATTTAAAGGACTTGTCCAGTACATGAAATGTGCTGTACAAATAAACTGCCTTGCCTTGCCTTATCCGCCTTCTGCGTCGAGGATAAATGGGCCTTTAGGGCACATTCACACCAGGATAGTCTGGGGAATATTGTTCAATTTGTTGAGGAATTCTGAAAAAATTTCAAAAGTCGTTTATCTTTTGGGAATAAAATACATCTGGGAATGAGATCTGGAAATCACTGCATTCTGGTTTTATTTACAGTCAGAGTCCTGACTTCTCTTGGTTTGGCTTGCTTTCACACTGCACTTATTTTAAGCAGACCAACCCACCTAACCAATGTCATGCAGTTACAACAATTCCTCACTAGGGTCAGATATTCCACGAAACGACTACTGGCTAAGAAAAAAGAGAAAATCCAACTCATTGATCAGCCAGGACCAGAAACGGCTCTTTCACTGCTAGCAAACAATAAATTTATTCGGTCTTGGGTCTTTGTGTTTTACTTTGGTGTTCAAGCCTAATGCAGTTTTCACAAGAATTTCTCCAGTATAAGTAGCAAGATATTCAGTACCTTGTGCTACGATGCACTCTACATCACTTCTTGTCTTTGGTTCACTGGATGGTCCATTTGCTTTCACACTGCAAGCGAATTGCACCAGGATTTATTTGCAAATTAACTGAGACCTGTTTTCAAGTGGAGCAGAGTTTGTTTCTTCAGTCCACACCAAAGTTTGAACAATGATAGCCATGGAAGCAGATCATGGTTAGATTTAGGCGGATCAAACCATGCCACTGTACATGTACCCTTAGACTGTACTTAGTGTCTCATGTCTCCCCTGTAGATCCCTTAGCATCGCAAGAAACCCAGTGTGCAGAATTTTAGTCCTTACTAGAAGCTGCTCCAGTCCATAAAGATGTTTAATTAATGCAAATTAAATGCATGTTTTAAGGATAGTAGTCCTCACATACAAATTAAGCTGCAAAATCAGAATACACTACATGAAAAAATATAAAAATGTCAGCATTGATATTCAGTTGCTCCAGCCTGGAATTAATATTATCAAAGACACATTTCCAGCATATATGATGTTTATCTGACTCCCCTGCAGCCTGAGGTAAGGTATAAATTGCTTCATTGTTGCTTCTACTCACAACTTTTCCTGCTGGGCCCTTAAAATTACCAATCAACAGACTGATGGGAGGTCAGCCACGCCTAACCAAACAAAACATCACAGAATAAACTGAAAATTTTACCACAGAGATGGGAAGTAATTGGGAAGTCTGGAGACAATCTAACACCACACGGAGGATGTGGATTTTACTTAATAATACAGTAGCTTTCACAGTTTACATCAACATCATGAGTTCGATGTGTTTTAATACCCTCAATTTGTTCTGTTTTAACTACAACAAGCAAAACCCCACAAATCAGCTCTAATCATGGTTGGCTATTAGAAGTTACTTTAAAAGAATTACTATTATGTTCTTTGCTTTCTGTTTTTACGCTTGTCACATTTCTTGCCAAAAATGCAAAACAGTTGGTTCAAAGATTTATTCTTAAGTCATTTTTTTTTTTTTGTGCTGTCATTTTTTCCCTTCATCTAATCTCCATATTGTGATATGAAATTAAAACAGGGTTCTTTTTTCCCTTTTAAATCAAAGGCAGTAAACAAAAAGTGGAGTTGCTGTTTGAGTTGGTGGGTGGGGGGTGAGAGCTGGCTCCAGAATGCATCAGTCACCATTAAGGTTTCTCTCTCCTCATCAACAGCAGCAACCTGGCAGCTTTCCACAGACTCATGTGTGTGTATGTGTGTCCTTCAAACATGCTAGACTTCAGTGTATAAATGAAAATGCTCCAACACAGAGAGATGGGAGAGAAGAAGGAGCTTACAGAGTCTTCATCTGTCCTGCTGGCAATTAAAGTGGGAACTCCAGAGGAGGGAGGATGATATGGCTCCACCCTTTTCCTCATCCGTCTATCATTCTTTTCACCTTGCCAAAGTCTGAAGCAAGGGCAGTGAAAAGCAGGAAGGGGAGGCAGCCACCACCTCTGTCCACTCCTAACCCCCCAACCCCAACAGTCTGCATTGAAAAGGTCCAGACAGTTTTGATGCCAAGGTGGCAGCCTGTAGTCCAGGTGAAGCTTTGCCAAGTCTGCAGCCACCAAAAATACTGTAAAAATGTTATAAAAGTGTATGTTAGTGCATCTGTGTCTGTGTGTCCTTCAGGGTGGGAGGAAGAGGGGAGTTGAGAATATTCTGGAAGAGGTGGTCTGCAACAGTTGGAGAAGGTGGAGTTTCCTGCACATGCATAAGTACACAGCCTTCCTAACGATGCATCAATATTAGGAGCAGGAAGCTGTTTCATTATGCAAAAGAAGAAAGATTGGGAGTGTAAAGGACTTATTAAGTGGAGCTTGTTCATTTTAACCAAACACTTACCAGTGAGCTGAATTTACGTCCTTATTTTTAATATTCTTTCTGGTATTGACATATTTATTTAGTAAAACAATTCCTTAGTGAGAAACAGTAAAATAAATTAATAATAAACTAAATCGCGAGCAACAATGTCCAGTTCCTCGTCCAACAGGTTTAAGATGTTTTTCTGCTTCAGCACACCTGACTCTAATAAATGGGTCATTAACAGTCCTGCGGCTCCCTCCCTTTACACACTTCCAGTCCGTTTGCACGTTTACATGGAGGGTCCACCACATCAAGTAGCATCCGAATCCAATTAGCTTGGAGTGGTGGTGGTGTATAAAACCCTCCAATGTAGAATGAACATGGAGGATGACTCGGCAAGGTGGAGGAAGATGCTGAGGGATTCTTTACGCCAAAGAATTTTTTACTATGAAAATGGTGAAAACCGTGATTCATTTTATGTTAGAAAATTCCTGATTTAATTTGGAAAATTTAGTATTTATCAAGCATTTGGCCTTTTTTCCGTTTATTTTTTTGTAATTCATATTAAATTTTATCATTTCCTTTCAGGGATAATTCAAGTATTTTTCTTTACATATTATAATTTATGTTTTTCTTTATATACACCATAAATTGCTATATTGTCTTGAATATTTAGGGAATTGCTTCATTTTAATCAAGTTGTCATCAAGACTCACCTTAACCATTTCATGTATGAATTATTAAAAAAAATATCTTCAATTGTTCACATCCAGTATTTGACTTCCACATACATGTCCAGTGATGCTCTTAATCATATTTTACTTTCTATGTATTTTTATCTATTTTATAAAAAGTATGTATAAAATATTATTTTATCATGTTTATGTCATATATACATATATTATGTCACATGCTACTGAGCGGATATAAATGTGTCGGCCATTTTGTTTGTTTGTTTGTTTTACCTTGTCCTGTCCAGCATCATGGCCAGCAGAATGATGATCGGGCTGCTGTTTTGTGCTCAACAAATTTGCTTTGCCAAGTGGAGCTTTATGAACATATATGGCTCTTCTTGATAATTTTAGCAGTATTCTTTATTTTTCAATTTGACTATTGCTGATTTCACATGTTCATGCTGGACCTGACAAAAGGGTTGGGGCTGTACGAAAGGAGAAAGCAAACGAAAGAAAGAAAAAGAAAGAGAAAAAGAGAGTGAAAAGACATGGAAAAAAGAACAAGGATGTACCAGATATACGGTAACAGCATTAGCTGTTCAGTCTTTGCAGAATAAAAATACAGGCAACCAGCTGCTACACCTGAAAGGAAACAATGACAAAAACACCTGCAGCAGCTTTAGGAAAACAAAACTGACATTCATCAAAAGCACCTATAAAAAAAATTTAAAAATCTGTCACAACAAGAAAAACATCAGCAACACAAAGAAAAACATAAACATAACTCTAGTTGTTGGTGATTAAACCCACAACACGGTTGTCGCCAAGCGCTAGCCCCCCAGAGATGGACAGAGCGCGAGGCCCAGAGCCCCAGGAACCCAAGCGCAACCCAACCCCCATGTCAGAGGTCCCCCTCCCCTAATACCCAGGAAGACCAGGTCCCCCCCGCCCAATGCCGGCAAGGCCTCACCCTGACGCCAAAGTCAGGACCAGGGTATTACCAAATACCCCCTCCTTTCCTCCCATCCCATCCTGTCCCCCTACCCTTCAAACTATCCCCTTCCCTCTCACCCCGAGCAACCAAATACGCCCCCTCCCTCCCATCCCATCCCCCCACCTCCCATTAACCCGTACCTTCCTCCAATCCCATCATCGGTTTAAACGTGCCGCTTTGGGTGATTCGTCAAAAGAAATGCAAGAAAACATTATTGGAGGAAGAGAGGAAAAGAGAGAAAGAGACAGGTATGGCTGGAGAGATCTCAGAGAAGCGACAGGATACAGGATGGATGCTGAATGAGCCATCAATAAGGGTTAGGAAATCTGCAACAATTTTCTACTGCATCTTTAAAGCCCCCCTACTTACCTTGGCAGATTGTCTCACTCAGTGCTTAATTCGTAAAGCGGGCGGTCCTGGAACGCAGAGGGGGGGTGGTTCCGGCGACTCAAAGGGGGGCTCGAAGTAACGGAACACACACAAACACGGCCAAGGTACTAACCCCTTTCAGTAAATCTAAACACCACTGTGTGCATAACAGGGCAATATTTATTTTAATTTCCGAACGCTGGCCTGACCAAAAAAAAAAAAAACATGACCGCCACATCAGCGTTTACTGGGTGCGAAACGAAAAAGATAAAACATTTTCTTTTATAAACAGCAATAGCAATTCGGCCTTTAAGGTTTTTCCGTCTAAATGAAAGCTAACTGCAATCTTATAATCACTGGTACCAGTGTAACCTGATCCTCTCCCTCCCTCTGTTTCTGTAGCCTAAAATTCACCTTAGAATACCTCTAAATTATGCAAACACGAGATTTTTTGTGTTACCTTAATGGGGAATATACAGCAACAAAACAAAAAAATATTCTAAACACGAAACAAACATTTATATATTTTTCTATTTCTAGACGATTTCATTATAGTAACACAGGAGGTGGTGGATCCAATAAAGTAGGCTCCGGATCCAGTGTCGGAGGTGCCGGAACGCGTTCCAGCTAGATCCGGCTCAAATTAAGCCCTGGTCTCACTGTGGCACTTGCTAAGCATCCATCTTGCCGTCTCTCTGTCTCTCTCCAGCCAGTAAAAATCAGCCTAATGTTGACTCTTGTTTTATCTCGTACTCTGTCCCTTTCTCTGTTGCATTTCTTTGCTTCTTCCAGTAATGTCCTCTTATGTTTCCTTGGTCAATTAGCCACAGTGTGTGTTCAGAATGACCAGTGTAAAACGCAGTTGTCACATGAAGCTTTATTTCAGGACACTGCAGGGCAGCAACAACTCTAGGAAGCTGACATTTTTTTCAAATTTTCAAAAGTATATGCAAGAAAAACTTTAATTTCTCGTTAGGTCCTTCATTGGAACCTTTTTATTAAACAGATACAAGACCAAAAGCAACAAAAAAAATAATAATATTTTCACTGAGTTCTTTGTATTATTTGTGCACAGCAAATTTTAAACTTAATGGCAAAAAGGGAGTGTGATGTGTTTTCAGAAAAGTTTCAAGTGTTTTTTTTCTTACAGACATTTGATGCACAATCTTGAGTGCAGGAGCAGCTTCCGCTGGCGAAGTTATGGATCAAAACTAGCTGCATTTAATAAAATTCTCTACTAACTTCCTGCATATGCCTTTTTGGTGACGAGCTTTAAAGCAAATCCAGCTATTTCACCATCTAAGCAGCCACACATTCTTCTCCATCCCACTGCATCTTACTCTCTCTCGTTTCACTCACTTTTCTTCTGCCAGGCTCTAATTTCAAAGTGGCCGTTTAGCGATGGGGACCGCCTCCCTCCTACCGTGTCTGCCATCATCGGCAAAGTCAAACACATCAATCACACATTTGTTTTCTATTTACCAGACGCTTTCAAGAAAGATGGAAATATCCTCTTGGCAGTGTTTCTGTGTTCTCTTCCTCTTTCAAGCAATCTCATTTAGCTGGTTTTATCCCCTCCCCATCACAACCCCCCCATCCCACAGCAGAGCTCCCACCACATCTGAGGTGTGGTTTAGTTTGGAAAGGAGGGAGCGATGGAAGATGAGGAGGAAGGTGTGTGTCTGTAAGATAGAGTTACACTTTATATGCTGCTGAGAGTCCTTGTTTGTATAAAGCTCCATCACATCTCCCCCTAATGACCTGAGCGGCGGTTGTCCAGATGCACGACTTGTTCTGTGCTAAGCAAGCTTTCTCTGAGATGATGCAACAGCATTTGCACAAGATAAAATGTGAAGCATTTTATTGCACGAGGAGACTGCTTGATGAGACCCAGACGTGGTCTTTTAGGGCGATGTGGTGAAACGTTCTGCGGAAAGAAGAAAGAGGTTATAAAATTTTTGTAAGGTCATTTTCTGACTTTCTTTATTTCAGTTTTAGGTGCAAATCGTTGTCTTGTTGTATTTTATGACTTCACAAAATACAGTATGTTGTATTTATTTATAATGGATTTCATATCCACTATATGAAATTTCTTTAAATAGAGCAAATGAGCAGCATGAAGACATGAAGAGAGGCTGAAAGTCCTCTGTACAAAAGAAATAAAATAAGGAAAGATGTCAGATAATTGACAAATATTTCTGATGAAGACAATTTAGTTGATGATAAGGAGTCTGGTTATGGGAAATTACACAAGCTTTGGTTACAAAATGTTCTTTAAATCTCAGAGAGGAGTAATTAAACATTTAATTGGAACATTAGAATAAATGATATAATGTTCTCTTTATTGAAAATTGAGATTTCTGAGCCCAAAATTAGTCACAAGGAATCTGACTGAGGAAGCTGAGAAGACAAGTACGACACCAGTTTAAATAATATACTCTTACTATATCATCTCCACCTTGCTGGTACTGGGTTGGACCCAAGCGGCAACTTCTGGCGGTGAAATGTGAAGCCTATGCAGAAGTGCAACAAATTGCAGTTCACTCCTCATCCGCTAGGGGCTGGCTCCAAAACAGAGCAAATCCCCACAGACTCCCATGTTAAAAAGACAAACTTCACAGCACAATAAACATGTTGAAAGCCTGGTACAAAAATATATTTTAGGATTAATAGGTCAAGTTTACCTTCATGACAACTGTGAGGGGGTGAATTTTTTCTAACTCGTACATTTGGATGTTATTTAATCTTGAAATTTGTCATAATTAGGGGCGTGTCCTTTTGATTGACATGTATGAAATATCCACAGAAAGAAGGGAGAGTGTAGCGGGCTAACAGTGCGCCTTAGCTTTAGCCCACCTACCCTCATTAGTAGGTGGGCTAAGCTCATATTAGATCTGAGTTGGCTCAGTTAGCTCCTAGCTACAGGCAGCTCGGAGTTTGACAGACTTCAATCATCCACCCCCACGCTTACAGCCCCCTCTCAGCTCTGCCACTTTGCCCATTTTTGTATTTTCCAGGAGCAACGGCAGGCGTGAAGCTGCCAAGATGGCGATGGTAGGAACGCCCAACAAGCTTCACTTAAGCTCTTCAGAAACCTACGGGTGATGTCCCGGAGGCTCCGCCCATCTTTTATATACAGTCTATGATTGGACCCCCTTTTTTCTGGGTGTTGTAGATGTTGCATTTTACCGTATAGTGCATTCCAGCACCTCACTTTCTCAAACACAAAATTGCAACAACGGTAGCCGCGGTGTGTCAAAAAGCCTCAACAACATTGATGAAAGCATGTCATCCGATAGCGAGTGTTCACTCAGGTGAAGAGGTTTGTGGTTTTACAAATATTGCAAACTACATCCCATCAAATTGTGAGACATGGTGCCTCTGTGTTTAAAAGAAAGTATGGTTCTCACAGGGGTAACAGATTTCAACACGACACTGTTTTTTTGTCACAGTAAAAGCCAGCTTATAAATCCTTCATTACATTACAGTCATTTAGCAGGTGATCTAAAGCAACTGGTTAGATGGTGGTTAAGCAATAGCATTAAGGGTCTTGGCTAAGGACCCAACTGGAAGGTGTTATTATTCATCCCCTGGGGACTTAAACTCTGGTATCCTGCATGGGAGACAGATACTCTTCCAGCTGAGCTACCCAGTCTTCACAACTGCTTCTAGTACAGTTTTACCGCAACTGAAAGTTGGCGTTTACTGTGACTGTGAGAGCGACTGAAACCACATAAACATACACTTCTGTAACGATGACGCTGGTGTATTAAATACATTTTTTAAAAATGTAAACAATAATAAGTAATTATAAGACATTATGAGGAGTAAATTGGACACTGTCTGAATGTCCTAATGTTAATGAATATTTATTTATTTTATTGTAGAGATACTTTTACCATCCACAACAGATACTTGTGCACTTGTAGCTCTCCTATTCCCTAATACAGTTGATCAAACAAACACAAAGCTTTTCCTTCATTGTGTTTGTTGGTTAAACTCCAAACATCAATAAACCAGTGGAAGTTGAAATGACTCTCAGAAGCTGCCAGCTGTGTGGCAGCCAGAAAACCTTGTATAAAAATCATCAGGATGTGCTGCAGCTTGCCTGCTTCCCTTCCAGATAAGACAACCCTGCAGTCTGCATAAGGTTTAGCACACGCAAATTCTGTAGGCAGGATAATCAGTAGAGACTTAGAGGGAACTCGTTACTATCACTGTGACTGATGAAAATTTGCATCAGCGGATGCTCAGCTGAGCACAAAGTTTTACCAAGGATATCAAGCCACTGGTCAGCAGCACAGCAGGACCAGTAACTAACTGAAAAGACTGTGATGCAGGTTTTTCATGCAGCCCAAAATTGTCTGATATACACTCCAGTGAAAAAAAGCAATCTGATCCAGATCCTTTGCACATCAGTGGAGATCATGTGGACAGAATCCCCCACTTCAGTTTTCTGAAGCAAAGCAGCATCTCCACTTCCACAGGACACTGAAAAAGAACACAGATGAAACTGCTGGTGACATCCTATTAGTGTTTCCTTGAGAAGGTTCTGAGCTGCTGCACCCTGCTTGGTTCACCTGCTGCTCAGCATCACAGAGAAAAGTGCTCTTCTCTCCCCTACCTGGAGGACATTTACAGGTGTACAGATCATGCTGCCTCAGAAGAGCTCGCAGCATCCTGAAGGACCTTTCACACCCTGGCCATCTGGCTGCCGTCAGGAAGATTTCCAGGGATAGATTGTCTGGCTGCTGAACTAATCTTTCTGTGCCTTTCTTGTGTCTTTTGGAAATGAGGCTCCCTTTGAATATTAAATATTCTTCTTTATTTTATTTAAATTTATTTATTTTATTCCCCTATTTACACACAACTGCTGGACCGGACTGCAGGAACAATAGAAGGGAGAGGGTGAACAGAGGAGAGAAAAGAAGAGTAAAGAGAAGAAAAGGAAGAGAAAGAAACAAAAGATGCAAAAAATAAATAAAAATCAGACAAACATCTGCTACACCTGAAAAGAAACAGTAAACATCTTCATGCCTCTAAGAAAACAAAGCAATCATCAGAATCACCTGCAGTAAGAGAAACTGTGAAAACCACAGTGTGATGTTGCAGCCGAGTTTTGCTTTATGCGTTACTCGCAAGCAAATGGATATAAACACACCAGCTGTAGTTGATTCAGCAACGAAACACAAGAAGACATGATCAGAGAAAGAGGGAAAAAAGAGAGAAAGGAGCAATGCGAGAGATAAAAGTAGAAAAAAAAAAGACCGTCTTTTGGTGGCTGGAAAAAGCTTACAGCACAGGTAGGATGCCAAATGGATGCTGAATAAGCTGTCGCTGGGGGCACACAGCTAAGAAATCTGCAAAGGTTCTGGAGTTTTTCCTCCTCACTGTCGCTCTGTGCTTGCTTAGAAAGGAGTAGTGAAACCAAGAGTTGATGCAATCGGTTTGTTTCCTTAGCTAGGCAGTTTGTTTTTGCTGTTTGTTTTTAAATGGATTTATATGAACAAAATTATTATGAATTAAAGCAGTGATTCCCAACCCTGGTCCTCTAGGGCCACTATCCTGTCCAGTTCTAATTCATTTTTACTGTAACCTAGTGATAATCCAGTCACATTAAACTGAGTATATAACCTACAATACTTCAATTCAGTGATTCCCAACCCTGGTCCTCAAGGGCCACTATCCTGCAGGCCTTAGATGTCTCCCTGCTGCCACACACCTGATTCAAATTAAATGGTTCTCTGACAAGCTCTGCACAAGTCTGCTAATGATCCATTAATTTGAATCAGGTGTATCGTAGCAGGGAGACATCTCAGACCTGCAGGATAGTGGCCCTTGAGGACCAGGGTTGGGAATCACAGAATTGAAGTATTGTAGGTTATATACTCAGTTTTATGTGACTGGATTATCACTAGATTACAGTAAAAATGAATTATAACTGGACTGGGCTGTATCTTTAAAAGTGTCTTTAGATGACTTTGTCACGAGTTAGCTCCATGCAAATGAAGCCAAATTTAATTTAATCATTTAAAACTTTAAGTGGAGACTAAAGTAGAGTTTAGTCTCCACTAAGCAATGCGTACATCCTATGCTCGAGTGCAAGAGCACACTTCACTAGCGTCAGCTAAGCCGTAACCAACCTTATGCAGAGTATAAATCCCGCTTCAGACAGCACAAACTAAATAAGTTAAGGTTAGGTATTACAAATGAGATGGTCAAGGTACGAAATAATTATAGTTTGCATGCAAACAGAATCTAGTCTGGTCATTTATTGCATCAAACTATCCTTTTACTGTATTGATGGCTGCTGAGTCCCATCTTCCTCGGTTAAACACACAAAATTCACTGGAAGCACAAACGAGACATCCAGTTTTGAAAGTTGACAGCAAAGATGATGATTGTTTACCTTGTTGTGTTGTGAAGCACTTTCAAGCGTTTTCAAAAAGAGTCTATTTAAGGTTGTAAATCATTTTTTCTTGTTGATGCTGGCAGAAAATAGAAGACTTTACAGCTGAAACCCTGCTGAGGGAGAAAACTGCAGAGCTGGTAATAATTCTTTGTGGTTTTATCATCGTAGTGAATGCTTTGCATAATTGATGTCATTTTATCCAATTTTAATGATACCTTTTGAGGACCAAAGCCTGGTCAACCTGTCGCATGTGGTGGTAGCTTTACTCCTGTTTTTCTACTTTAAAAAATGTTTCTTGTGTTTTCAGGAGCTGCAACTTTTGGATTTTCTGAGTGACGCCACTGAGTGAGAGAGAGAAAACCCCACCAAATCCAGAGGGAAAGTTAAGTGCTTCATATAACTGTCCAGCTATCCAGCTTCATTTTCTGTGGTACAAACATCAAAACAAAAGCAAATAGAAAACTGATGCGTGACATAAAAACCATAAGAAAACTGATTTACAGCTCAAAAAAGGTTTCCAGTGACACTAAAACGCTTGTCCTGTTGGTAAAGGCTGCAATTATGATTTTGAGCTGTTCCCAGTCAAATTAAAACTTGCACTCCTGCCCGTGTAGCTCATGCGAGGCTAAGAAACTGCAGTGCTGTGAGGACTTTGGGAGGTTTTATTACATCTTTAAAAACTTCTGAATGTTCTCTTGGAGATTTTGAGGTTTGTAGGTTGAAGGGCTCCCAGCTAATACCGATCCCTGAGAGTGACCACAGAGCCTGGGTGGCCTTCGGTGACTAACCAGCCTGTTTACGGACGCCAGAGAGAAGGTTAACTCATTGCCAGATCGCAGGGGTCAACAGCAGCCCGCGAGACACAGATGGATGTGTATTTGGTCTGGAAAGGAAACTAGCCTGGAAACTAAGAGAGCTCAGTGCAGCTCATATACAGAGTTACATAGAAAACTTTAAGTGGGACAAGATTGCAGACATTTTTACATAAAGTCCTTTGCAAGCATCCATGTCTTCACCTGCTTTAGCTGCTCTAAGCTGGGGTCAAATTTTGTGAGATATTGTAAGAACAAGCCAGTTTTTGAATGGCTCTTTGAAAGGAACAGCAGCTTGAGATCCAGCTCCCTTCAAAGAACCACAAATCCCATCTTTAGCAGGTATTAGATAAGAGGTGGCATTTCATTGGTCCATTCACATGGCATCAGATATTTCAGTTCCATCAAAGCCTCTGATAGCTCTCAGATGCACACAAAAGGTCCTTTTATTAATGAAATTTTTAATTCCATGATCACTTATCCACCAGATAGCACCTCCTGAGCCCATCTGGTGGCACAATACAAAGGTTTGGGTTTCTCTTGACATTATTTTCAGTTAAATGACCAAATTAAAAATCAATTACACAAAATAAGACACTCAGGTTAATTAACTGAAGAAATAAATAGGAGCAGAAAGAAGAAAAAAATTTTTATCTGCCCTTTTACTATATTATAACCTTTAAATCATATATTTACCAAATAACAAATCACTCAGTTTATTCAAATCCTGCTGAACATGAAACTGTCCACCTACCTGATGGTTAACCTGCTACTAGACAAGTACAGTTCTTCATATTTCTTTATTGCACAGTTTAAATATCAACTCATTTCCACATGTTACTAAGTTATGGCTACGGCTTACTAAAGCAGGGGAACAAAATTATTAAATATTTTTATTTCAAAATCTGTACCTTAAGTATCTGAATTAGGTGTCTCTTAGTCAAGGGTTGTGATTAACCGCAACAGATTGTAGAGTATCTTTGTAACAGACTATCTTGGTATATATGACTAGGATTTATGTCCTGTACGACCGGTGTCAGAGCTTGGTCCGCATTGCCGGCGGTAAATCAGAATCTTTTCCAGGCTGAAAAGATTCAGCCAAGGCTGCCCTTTGTCACCGATTTAGTTCATAACTTTTATGGACAGACTTTCTAGGCGCAGCCGAAGTGTTGAGGGGATCCGGTTTGGTGGCCTCAGGATTGGGTCTCTGCTCTTTGCGGATGAT
>JBAMHW010000022.1:22356724-22379135 GCA_037177495.1 Rhadinocentrus ornatus | reverse complement strand
AAAGCAGGTGGAGATGATCTGAGCTTTGTGACATGGTGCATCATCCTGCTGGAAGTAGCATCAGAAGATGCTACACTTCCATTTTCTCTTCTTCGGACTCTCTGTAAACCTAGTAGATCAGTAGCTGGACTACAACCGGCCACGTTCAAAGTCACTTAAATCCTCTTCCCTCCTCATTCTGATGCTCATTTTGAACTTCACCATGTCTGCATGCCATTGAGGTTCTGACATGTGATTGGCTGATTGGATATTTGTGTTAACAAGTAGCTGAAGAGGTGGCCCTAATAAAGTGGACAGTGAGTGTACATTATTCCACTTTGTTCCATGTATATGCTGTCGTGCAGTTTGCGTGCACATGCACAGCAAAATTCCAACTACCAATCTTAATCTAAATACGATGCTTTTTTAGAATAAGATCATTTAATGAGTTGCAAAAATCCAAACAGATCCGATAACAAACTGCACAAAATGAGCCTGAAAACCAACCTGATGAGGTCAACCAGTGTAATGACTCCAAACTGCAAATCCTTTAAGACAAGGCATGTTTGAAAACGGTCAACCGGTGCAGGGCAGCTCGCTGTGTGTGCAACAGGCCAAACACACACAGTCTGCATCAGGATCAGTTACATTCCTGGAAAACAGTTTGTGGAATATAATCCAACATTTGCTCCCAGCAAATATCCCGTCAGTACCAACAAGACTTCTGGGATAAAAAGCTCAAAGATGCAGGGGAGAATCAGAGGCGCTACATAAACAATTGAATGGAGGCTGTTTAGGGAATATGAAACACTTACTGTTTAAGTCATAAAGATGCTGTTGCTACATCATGTTTAAAAGCAAAAAACAGCCTGAAAAGTTCTACATAAAATATTTTAGCAAACATTCAGCAAATTCTTTAAGTATTAAATAGCATAGATCTACACAGGAGGATTTTGAATGTTAAATTTGGACTAAAAACCAGCTCTTTCATCATTCGGGTGTCTTTTAGTATGTTCAAGTACCTACTTTAGACACAGACTGTAAAATTGGAAGAAAAAAAACTTATATAAAGTTCGTCGACAGTTAAAGTCAGAAATGAGGGTTTGGGATGAGAAATAACAAAAATGTCATTGCTGAAGGTTTAACACACAACGTGGAGGTGGTGATGAGGACGACCGTGATGGAGGTGAGGTGGGGGAAAAAGAAAACAAAGCAAAAGGAAAACAAGATCATTCACAATTTATTCAACATCTCATTTTGTAAATGATACTTTCTTTACAGAAACAAAAAATGTGTCAAAAAAAAGAAAAATTATTCAGGTTATACATTTGAGATTCAAGTTGAACTAAAATCAGATCCAGTACCTCATCACATCATGTCCTGAACATCATCATGTCTCCACACTGGGATGAATAAGATGGAAACTTTTAAATAAATAGCATTTTTATTTTTTTTTTTTTAAAGAAAAACCTTTCGTCTAAGATTTACTTTGATGTGATTTCAAAGACAAAATATGATTAAACTGCAACTGTAGCAAACTTTTCCTGATTTCAGTCTTCTTTAATTAGTCATAAGCTACATTTCAAAGTGATTAAGTTTCATGTGAGCTGATTTTTAACATTTCTGAGCTGAAAAAATGTGAAGAAAAAGGGGAAGAAACTGAATGGAAATGATGATGATGGCAGGTTTTAGTCTTTAAGTTCAGTTTTAACGCACAAAAACACGCTTCCACAGACATGATCGCTACACTAGTGACAAAAAGGGCCCAGCAGGAATATTAGTGCGACTAACAGGAGGCAACATAAATCCCACATTACATCCATTTCTAAGCACATCTGTGGAGAACTTTTTTTTCCCAACGGGAGCTGTACTGCGGTTTCAAATGCATAAATCTGCTCCTGTAGGCTTTTATATGCAGCAGCTGCCTTTTTTCCAGTTACAGACTAAACAAATATTTTTTTATCTTCTACAAACAGCATCATTCCCCTAGCGATAAAAAGAACCAGTTGAAAAATACTTGGCTATGTCTCAAAATTCAACTTTAAGAACATAACCCCCAATAGCGAAACATCCCCCCATATGGAAGTAAAACAGCCATTTATACCGAGATCACAAAGCTCTATTTTTGTCCTAATAACGGGGAATATACATCCTTAAAAAGAATTGTAAATACTGCAATGTCTTTTCAAAAAGTTAAACACACCTTTTCTGCCTAAAAAGAGAGAGAAAAAAAGGGTACATGGTGCATAAATAAATGAATACTTGTTTCTCTAATACACAACATCTACATGCGCACTAGTCAAATTATTTGGGAATCTTAAGAGGACGGTTTTGATCGCAGTTTGCAGCTCTCAGCCTTCTTGCCAAAGCCGATGCTGCAGCCGCTTCAATCTGAATATTCACACCCTGAGTCCCTCTGTTGGTTCATATCTACTGTAACAAAACTATCTAGTGCATTTACATTGTGGCAGAGAACCCGTCCATCTATAATAACAAAAAGTAGCTAAAAGAAGAAGACAAAGCAAACGACAGTCAGTCTGGTCAAAGTCAGCTGATTCCAGCTCACCGTCAAATCCCTCTTCCTTCTTTTCTAAGTCCTTAGACGGCCTTCTCAAAAGATATTAGCTTAAACAACTCTGTGCATAACTGTTACCAGCAGTGAATCTGCACTTATCCTGCAGCCAAACACAAAAACAACAAATACTTTGAAGCACTGCAGAAAAATATATTTGTTTGGGGGATTTTATTTTGTTCTGCTGAAGTAAGATGTGTTTGGGAGAGACAAGCTGTGGCATTTTACTTAAAAATCAGATCCAGATCAACATTATGTGAAGGCTTTGAAGGTTTAACAAATTCCATTTCATGATGGACTTTCAAGCAATGTCATGTTTGGATGACTGAGATTCACTTCTAATAATATATTAGTGCATAAAAGGATCAACTAGGCCTGCAGCAGCAAACAAATGATTAGTTGAAGTAACATAAAAGGAAAATGAGAACATTTCTGCGGTTTTAGCTCAGTAAATATGAGAATTAGCTGATTAACTCTATGCTGAAGGCATGTACCAAAACAAATATGTTCAAATGACCCAGTTTTTTGTTAAATGCCCAAAGATGGTGACCCTCACACTGAGACCAGACATCCTCTCAGGTCCAGTCTTTCCTTCCTGTGACTGTTAACCTCTCCATGCCGACAGACGGTAGAGCTGCTGTTCATATTCACTGCGCTTTGCTGAGTTCTACCTGTCAGACAGACGGACACAGACACCACCCTTCCCAGCTGAGTGCAGTTCAGACGTTGTAACGTCCCCTGACATGTTTACACTGGCTGCTGATTAATGCTGCACAGCGCATGCCACATTCCCGCCCGGAGCTTCTCTAACCTAAACACAACCCTCCAGCAAGGCTAGCGTTTGCCCATGTACGGGACGAGTGTTTACCCTGCACCCATCAGCCTGACTGGTCCCAGGCGACGCTCAACCCTCAGCACAGAAGCTGAACCTGGACAACACCCGATGGAAGACCAACAAGCTCTTAATCATCCATATTTAGGACGGTGGATTCGGATTAAGTGGAGCACCATCCACTCAGCTTTATGTCAAATACCACTCTGTCATCCTCGTTTACACACGGGATCATCTCTAGTTACCGTGGAGGGACAGCAGAGAGCTGACATTAGTTTAAACATGAGCCAACACTCAGCAGAGGTGGATCAACTCTCAACACTGCAACTAATTTATGTAGGTTTTTCTTTTATGTGTGAAAGATGCATCAACAGGCATCTGGATACATGTAACTGAAATAAAAAGCATCAGTCCTGTTGAATTATGTTGACAACTCTCAGATATGCACGACTGCAGTGCAGACACAGAAAAACTAAATATCTTGGTTTTGTGTGTAAAACTCAGCTAATCTCATCTACAAATTCATTTAAAATTCTTCAGCCAAAAAAGGAAAAAAATACTTAATTATGTCAATGGAAAAGAAAATAAGTGCTTTATAATTTAATCTCCTTAAAATATATAAAAAATAAATATACAGTACATGGACCATAATATATGTATCATGAGAAGGCCACTGTGCGTTTAACCTGTACAGGCTAAGACTACTATAGCTATACAACTCGTGCACTAAACTGCTTTGCATTCACAAACAGCTTTCTGCCATCCTCTGAAACCAGCTGGTACAAAGTGAAATTCTGTCACTGCAGCAGCTGACATTTATTTGGTTGGTGGTGCGTTTAGTGTCTCTATGATCCTGACAGCTTGAATGTATCAGTCGGGCTCTGCTGGTGTATTTGTTCATTTAAATAGTAACTAGATTGTGTCATTAAAAGTGCAACTTTACTTGGATAACACTGATCATCTCGTCACAATGCAGTGAAACGTGCTGCAGCATTATCCTGCAGAGCAACACGTCACAACATGCAAGAAGAAATCTGCTCAGAAACAGCTCCGTTAAACACAACAGGCCTGGCCTTTAAACCCCCAAATTCCTCATTCAATTGAGCCTCTGTGGGATCCACTGGAGACTCCACACTCCAACAGGACCCAAAGGACACATTACCATCGTGCTCACTCCCAGACAGGTCAGAGCAGTTTTGAAAGGACCAACCCATACAAGGAGGTGGTATTGGCATGACAATGAAGCTAAATCTGATTTATTTTAGGATAATAATAAAAAATAAAAAAAACTGCACTGATTTCCAATTCCAAATAGATTTTTATGATTTTCTCATGTCTAATGTCTTTGGTTGAAGTTATTATTTAAACATTCAATAGTTCGCAACAAGCAACCAGTCCAAAAACAGTCCAGAAAAAAATGACGTTTCTTAACAATACAGGAGGTTGATGGATGAACAAACTGAAGAAAAGAAACTGAGTGGAATGACCATAATGACAATATGTTTATATATAATATGTTTACATGATGAAATGAACATTTCTCTAAAGTTGTGAGAGCAACCACGGCTCCATGCTATCGTGTTTTCTGTATTAATAAATGATCACAAAAAAATCATTAACTGCATTATTTCCAAATGATAGAAGATAAAAGCAATAATCTTTTAGGTTGATTTTGTGGATTTTAAAGGCAATAAGCCTCCTTGTTTGATTTTTAGGAGCTAGCTTTCAGAAGGAAGCCGTAACCCTGTGATTCGCCCTTAACTGGAGCAGAATTCTCTGTGACCAGAAACCAGCCACAACCTTATCAGTGGTCTCTTTCTTTTTATTTAATTATTTAATTAAATTATTTCATTTATTTATTTATTTGTTACACATATTCTATGTTTGAAATGAAAATGAGTTAGTTGTTGCGTGTGGCTGCCTGTTCCTTCTCAGCCTTCTCTTTGGCCTTTTCCTTCTCCATCAGCGTCTCCTCCTTCTGCAGCATCACCATGATGTCAGCTACCTGCGAGGTAGAGATGTCGATGTCCTCCTTGTCGATCAGCTCAACCACCTGCAAAACAAGACAAAGAGAAGTCCCAGAAAGAGGTACAGGGACTTTTGTCCCTTCAAAAAAAAAAAAAAAGGATGGAAGACAGGAGGCAGCCATCTGAGCTCCAAACCATTCCTAAAAACTACTCAACTGTACAGAATCACCATGACAACAATGACAGTAAAAAGAACTACTTTGTCTTGTAAATTAGCAGGAACAGCTCTATCCACACATTTAGCTGCGTTGTTCATTCCACAGCAGCACCAAGCTTAAAAGTTTTACATCTTTGTAAAGGCGACTAATTGTGCTTTCCAATCATGTTTATTATAAAACCAACTTGTGTTTTAAACCCTTAATCACCAAAATTGGGACAAACACCAGGCCATATCTCCAGAAAGCTAAACGCGTTAATACTACTTTCCACCGCTAGGTGTGAATCACCCATCAAAAAATAAATCCGTAAAAATAGATGATCATGCAAACATTTCGCAACTATATAGAAAAGCATTAAGCTACTTTATTGGAACAGAAGAGCTCTAATTGTACTTTAGTATAACTTTCATAGCATAAATGGATTAAAAAAATATTTTCTAATGTTTATTTACTAAAACATTACTTACTAAACATTCACTTTTAGTCGATTTGTATTAGTAATTGCAGTAATTACATGCAGTGCTGAACACACATAAGGTCTTAGTTTCCCTCTCGCTGGTTCTACAGTAAAATTAAATCTAAATTTTACCTCCCACAGTAAGTACACAGCGTCTGATGCAGCTGAGAAAATGGTCGTCTCCACTACTTGAAAACAAACGCAAACCATGAAATATTTACATTTACAAACAGCACAATAAAAAAAAGCAACTTACTTTGATGACGTCGTCAATGTCGATCTTTCCGTCTTTGTTGTCATCGAGGGCCTCGGCGATCCTCTGCAGCTTGTCCTCGGGAATGTTCTGGATCTGCCGCATGACGGCGATGAGCTCGTCGATGCTGATCAGGTTCTCCCTGAAGGTGTAGAACAGACTGTATACAGGAAACGGTTACCGGCTTTGGCAGGACGTAAAATGTGGTGGAGAAGTCTGAATTTAAGGTTCCCAGGTCACACCAATCAAACAGATCAGAGATTCATTTCTCATCGTAGGAGATTCAAGTTGGAAAGTTAATTTCATGCTAAGATGCAATGTAGCACACTTGGCTTAACCTGATGGATTATTGTTTTTAAAGCTGCACAGGCCAACTTTAAATGGAATAATTAGTTTTAAAAGTTGTGTGCAGCGTTGCATAAAGAGTGTGATGATTCAGAAACCTCCACACTAAGAAACACCCAATCAGTCTGAAATCAAGCAGTGAGGGTAACATTTTCTTCTGAATGTTGTTGTGTATCGTTAGGTCCATTCAGATACATGTGGGTTCAGAAAGCAGAGATGGAAGGAAGCTAAAAGGAATTACTGATCCTCTACAGCATGATTTCAGCATTCGACAACAATGATGCAATGCTAGCACTGACAAGCAAGCGAATGGCGGTTTAACGGTTCATCTTACCTTGTCGCGTCACTATATTTAGACAAAAATAATCTGTAAAATTTTAAATCAGTTAGAAGAATGGTTTCAGTCAAATGACTGCAAACTACATAAAACTGTTTATTTGTTTTGTTTGTCTTTATTTTTTGGAGGGAAAGCCTTTTGTTCTTTATGCTATCTCCACCACCATTTTACAGTGAAGGTAATGATGAGGATGATGAGAATGACTTGCAAAGTGCAGGATAAACAGCTGCAGTTAAAAAAGATTTAAAGTAAATTATCCACAGGCAACATTTTAAGAAAGACATGAATGTTTTTACATATTCATTTCAAGAAGACTTTGCAAGAACCTGACTTCTGCGTTTAGCTACTGAAAGCTGCGACCACTAGGTGAATCCAGTGGATAAATAAAATAAAAACCTTCCCGTTTGTTAGATAATTACTCTGATCTCTAACTATCAGAGTAAAATGGCATTTAATCTAAGGCTGGCCTGTTTACAGTCACTGGGTGGCAGATGGTTGGATAAGGATCATCATCAGGAAAACGGAGACTAAACAGAATCCTCTCATCCGTCTTCACTGTTTCCTGTTTAGATAATTCATATAAAACTACTCTTGTTTTCTTGATAAAAAGTTGCCTTTGCATCCCTCACTTTCCAAATCTCCATGTCCTTCACCGACACAAGCTCTACAGCTCATGGACGCTGCAAAGCCACAGCTAAAACTATCTGAGAGGACAAGAGAAAGGGCAACAACGTCACAGTGCATTGCATTCTACAGAAAAAACTTTAAGTAGTAAACAAATAAGCTGTGAGAGGAGAGAGTCATCAGAGTTGGGAAGAGACAAGGTGTCCAAAAGAAGCCAAGGTTTTGTATTTGGAGATAAAAGGTTGGGATCCCAATGAGACTCCTGACTAAAAGTAGATCAGCGGTTCTGACCCGCTAGGATTAAATCTTCTGAATCTGTCACAGACTCATACTTCCTCACAGTTTACAGTTTGATGGCAAAGTTAAATTGTACAATCAGTCATTCGCACACAACCCTGTTGGCCAGTCAGTCGTGTACCTCTTTGCATGTGTATTTAGCTTCTATTTTCAGTCTGAGTCTATCTCAGCAAGGCTACATAAACTAATGAGGACAGGTGTTATTCAGGTAATTTAGACACAGAAATGTAAATCAGTTATTGAGAGAAACCGATGCAGCCTCAGACCGGTTTCTCCGCTAGGCAACATGTAAAAAAGCGCCACATGAAAGCGTGTGTAACTATAGTTCTGTAAGTTATTAATGGATAAACAGCAGCAGAAAAACAACCAATCACTTTCTGTAGGTGATCTTTGGGGTTTTCCTTCACACGCCAGGGAAACGATGAGAAGAGTTTACTAGATACACTGCATGTGACGTTACGTGCCCTTTCCTTATGATTAAACATTTGGGAAAATATGCATACAGTATCTGCTTTCTCTCTGAGAAAGATGGGCTTGACAAGATTAGCTTAAAGAAGTTTAAAATATATAATGAAATTGAAAATTTTGAGAAACAAAATAATTCAAACAAATTTAGACATCAAGATACTGATATAATAAAAAAGCAAGTATGGATATTTCCCAAACCGTGAACATTTAAGAGGTCTAAAACCACTGTGGTGAGGTGGCAAACAACCCAAATCATTTCAAACTGAACACCAGGGATGTCTGGGTAATGCTTTATGAGCAGAATGGTTTGGATTTTCAACTTAATGGACTGATCAGCACTATGTTGTTAACAAAAAAAAAAAAAAAGGAATTTTCTGCTCTTACCCAACAGGTGGGGTGGCTCCACTGTCCACCTGTCCGTCCAGGATGACCTTGTCCTTCTCCAGCTCCAGAATGATCTTGTCGATGCGGCCAATCATGCGGGTCACCCTCTTAGAGAGACGCTGGCTGGCCTTTGACTCCTCTATGGCCTTCTCCTGACCAGTCTTAGAAAACTCCTTCTTGATCTCCTCCAGGTCCTGGAAAAGTGCACTGAAGCATTAATGTTCTACTAAAGTGCATAAAAAAATGTAGCATTTGATTAAGAAATAATTAAAGTTCATGTGAATGTAAACAAAGCTCGACTGTGAGGCACCTCGTTGTATTCCTGGACGTCGTCCTTCAGCTCCTCCAGCTCCTCTTTCTCCAGAGTCAGCAACCTCTTCTGCCCCTTCAGCTTTGAGCAGGCGTCACTCAACATGTCAATCTCTTCTTTGGTAATCTCCTCACCCTGCAATGAAAATGAAATTCTATCCTTAAATGTTCTTGTTATACAAACTATCTGCAGTAGGTCCACTTAAGGTGCTTTAAAGATTACTTCTAGAGAGTGAAGTTTATGGTTATTTGTTCCCTGCAAACAGAAGAACATCACTAAACAATCAATCGAAAAGTCCTGTCACTTTAAGCATTTAATAAAAGTCTACATAAGAGACCAACCCCAAAAATACATGACTGGTAAGAGAGGGAAGATGAGACTGGGACACTCCAAACACATTACCATATGAGAGAGGGATCACTGTGGAGCTATAAAGGTCTTTCAGGTAAGAAAACTTCCAGTTGAGGACACTGACAGAAGGACCGATGAGGGAAAGAGAAGGGATGAACATACAGATGTTGGCCAAAGAGAACTTGCAAATCATATTCAGCATTTCTTTAACAAAGTCAGACAAATCAGCTGTGGGATTCTCTCTCACTGCTGATCATGTTTTCAATTCTGAAAAGTTAAAAAGAAAAGCTAATATTATATTGCAAGTGCTGTTTAACCAACACTGGGGTCTGGGTGCTGTAAAAGCCAAATACTACATGTGCAGGGAAAAACTGGGAGGTAGGGGTCATTTAACCTGACCTGGAAGTGTAGAAACGTCTGCCACTCTTTAAACTTTGTGATGCAGAATTAAAGAAAAAGATGGCAACAAGTCAATCAAACGGTTAAAAAAAAAAAAAAAAATCACAAAACAGATACATTCACACAAAGAAGCAAACATGAGGTTTTGTGCTACTTAAGTGAGACAAGTGTGAAGCCAAAAACACTCACCGGCCACTTTGTTAAGTCCACTTATTCAATTGCTTAAGAGAAATATCTATTCAGCCAATCACATGGCAGCATTGATTGGCTGCTGAAGTCATGGTCGAGATGACTTGAGGTTCAAACTGAGCATCAGAATGAGGGAAAAGGGGGATTTAAGTAACCTTGAACATGACATGTGATTTCCACACACAACCATCTCCAGGGTTTCCAGAGAATGGTCTGAAGAAGGGAAATATCCAGTGAGCAGCAGATGTCTGGACCAGAATATCTTGTTGATGTCAGAGGAGAATGGGCAGAATGGTTGGAGATGATAGAAAGTCAACAGGAAGTCCAATCAGCTCTGGTTCCAACCAAGGTCTGCCAAACAGCGTCTCTGAACACCCAAGACACGTCCAAGCTTGAAGCAGATGGACTCCAGCAGCAGAAGACCACACCGGGTGCCTCCTGTCCGCTAAGAACAGGAAACTGAGGCTACAATTAACACAGACTCACCAACACTGGACAATAGAAGCTGGAGAAACATTGCTGGTCTGATGAGTCTCCATTTCAGCTCCACATTCAGATGCTAAGCTCAGAATTTGGTGGAAACATGAAATCATGGATCCATCCTGTATTGTATCAACACTTTAGACTGCTGCTGGTTTATTGGTGTGGTGGTATTTTCTTGGCCCACTTTGGGTTCCTTAGTATCAACGTGGCCTACCTGAGTATTGTTGCTGACCATGTCTATCCCTTTATGACCACATTTCTGATGCTACTTCCAGCAGGATAATGCACCATGTCACAAAGCTCAGATCACCTCCACCTGCTTTCTAGAACATGATGATGAGTTCACTGGACTCCACAGTCACCAGATCTCAGTACAGTAGAGCAGCTTTGGGATGTGGTGGAACGGGAGATTCTAATCATGTGATGATGTCATGTCGATATGGAGCAAAACCTCTGATTGAATCTATGACACCAAGCAGTAAGAAAACCTGGTACTAGCAAGGTGGATCTAAGAAAATGGCCAGTGAGTGTATATAAGTTATAGAAAAATAAAATAATCAATTTGTTCCTAAAGGCTGGTTTAGTTGGGGTGAAGATGATGCGGTCTCATCTCAATCGTCAAACTTTTTTTTTTTTCGCAATTCAAACTAAATGTTGAATCAGTCATTTTATAATCTGCTGTTTCCACTACATGTTAAGGATATTACCTTGATCCCCTCAATAACAGGAGCGGTGTCTCTCAACGTCTCGTTTGCCCCGTTAATTGTAGACAATATTGGGTTTGCTTCACTGTGCTTCACCCGACTTGCTTCAAGCTCCATTTCAACCTCCTGCAGAAGACATCAACAGAGCATCTCATCAAGCACACAAAGAGCAACAGAACTAAACAAAAAAGAAAAAGAAAAAAAGCGTACAGGCTAGCAACAAGCACTGAACACATACTTGCTTAAATGTTTCTGTTTGTTAATTCTTTTCATTTTTCCTTTTGAACTAATCAAAATAAAGATCCATTACAATTACATTAACTCAGAGATAAATCTGTAGAATTACCACATAAACCATAAAGTTCTTATTAATGTTGTATTGAAAATCTTGGCATTATCTCAGTGAAAAAAGCTGATTTGGGGTATGTACCTTGTTCACAGCGGTGAACAAAGATTCATTAACAACATTATCCTCCTTATTTCTGAAGTTTTGGAAAGATTTCAAGCCTCATCTTTAGAGCATGCAGCATGATGAATCACACAATTAACCACTCAGCCGTCACATCTGACCTTCTTTTCTATGACAACCAATAAAAACGCTGTCATTTGCAGACAGAGCCGATGCACCTCTATCTCAACATCAAGCACGCATTTGTTGGGGCTGCAATTTCAGGTTTAACACCTACCGCAAGCTAGGTGTACGCTTGCAATGTGATTAATCGTGATTAATTCACAGCCATCCTGTAGTAAATCAAATTTAAAATATAAATCGCTTGACTGCCATAATTACAATCTCATCATGCAACACCCACCAATGCTCCCAAAAAGCTGGTCCCTGTGTAGTTCCAATGATTTTTTATAGGGATATTGGTTAGCTGAGCTTTTAGTTTTTTGGGCTTCTCTCCTGTGAAATAACAATTCTCAGTTTGAGTTAAAAATGCTGACACTGACTCCATCAAGTTAAAACTGATCTCATTTATCATATGACTTAAATAACATATTAAGGATAAGAGGACTGATGACTCAGCAGGATTTAGAAAAACTTGTCCATGCATATATCTTCAGCAGACTAGACTACTGTAACCTGTCCCTACAGGTCTCCCTAAAAAGTCCATCAGACAGCTGCAGTTAGTCCAGAACGCTGTTGCTTGAGTCCTCACCAAGACCAAGAAAGTAAATCATAGTCCTCAGATCTTTACACTGGCTTCCTGTCTGTCAAAGAGCTGAATTCAAAATCCTGCTGTTAGTTTACAAAACACTGAATGTTTTAGGACAAGATCTTCTGGTTGGTTCTGGGTCAGGTCTACTTTCTGTTCCCAGAGTCAGAACTAATCGTGGAGAGGCAGCGTTCAGCTTTTATGCTCCTCACATGTGGAACAAACTCCCAGGAAACTGCAGGTCTGCTGAAACTCTCAGCAGTTTTAAATCGGGGTTCAAACTTTTCTATTTGCTGCTTTTTATCTAAACAACGGCTAATTCTTTATACTGGAACTTTTATTTCTTGCATTTTATCTATTTTATTTTAGCTTTTTTCTGTTTTTATCTTACTTCTTTTTAATGCACTTTTATTGCTTCCTGCACCGGCTGTAATGCTTTTATTGTTTTATCTAAAGCACTTTGAAATGTCTTGTACATGAAATGTGCTACACAAATTAACTTGCCTTGCCTTTAAAGAACTCGTATTTAACTAATTTGTGCAATGTCTGCTTTATTTTCCCCATTTTATTTGTTTTAGATCATATTACTGCTATTAGCAGTGCTGCTAGAACCGTGTTACATAAATAAAACGGAGTTGAGGATTTTGCTGCCATCCAGAGGACATAAACATCAAAATACTGTAATATTAATATTTCAGTAAAACGAAACTGGAATTTTCCACCGAACAGAGCAGACATCTTTGTAGTTGCAAAATGATATGTTTGAATGTACAGGACAGTTTTCTACTGTAATTCTTTTTATTCTTCTCGGCTCCAGTAATTCATAAAAAGCATCATTCTTCACTCATACTCAAATTACACATTTCCCAGTCTAAAGTATGACCCGGCTGTTTTTGAACCACTGGTCTTATGCTTGTAAAAAAAAAAAAACGACATTAAGCTAAGGAACTTCAGTAACTAAATTACCCGGGCAGCTTTCTCTGCAGCATCAGCCAGCCTCTCCATCTCCCGGTCCTTGGTGTCCTGCCGTAGGGCTGCCTCCTCCTGCAGCATCGTCTCCAGTTTGGTCTTATTGTCCACTTTGGACAGCTCTATCTCAGCCACCTTTAACTGGGCCTCTTTGGTCTGGAAGGGAGAGGAGAAGGTGAATTGAAAAGCTTTTACAGAGGCAGATTTAGAGGCAGAACTTTTTCCAGTTCTGTTTTTAACATTTTGCAGTCAACATACCACCATTTCAGGGAGTGTTTGAAGAGTGGTTTTCAGCTGGTCAGCAGGAGACAGAGTGTCAGGGAGGTACATGGCTCGAGACAGAAGAAGCAAAGAAGTGGGGATCTGTTGGTTCAGATGCAGCTCCAACCACTACAACAGTAAAATAATGGAGGACAAATCTGTTGTTTAACATCCTGCACATTTTATATATCATAAATGTTTTCTTTTCTGAAAACAAACAAAACTTCAATGAAGAAATAGAGCTTGTGACAATAAAAATATAACGGTCCATCATCGAAAACATCTTTTCTGTTTAACACTTGTCACCAGTTTGTTGGCGCTACCTGGCCCAGTTGCTCTCTTAGTCGCTCCTCTGTGACGCCGAGAGATCTCATCCCTCTGACACGACAAGCTGCCTGGACCTCGTTCACATTCAGACTCTCCACTCCTTCTTCCGCTATTAGCTGGAAACAACAGAGAACATTAGTCTTACAGAGCTGTGCCTAAAAATTAAACTGCTTAAAACAACATTTGAAACATAAAAAAGAAGGTAAATTACATCCTCATTTTTACCTTTTTGAAATTAAGGTTGTCTGTTTATATATGTAATAAAAGGAAACATAACCACAGAGGTTGGTACCTTGTCATCTGCACGGATGGCCCTGAGCTTCATGATGAGCTGAAAGCGAAGGAAGTTGTTGGTCCCGATGGACTGGAGCTCCAGGAGACGGCAGAGAGCCACCAGCTGAGGTCGGGTCAGGTTGTCCAGAGTCAGCTCGTCCTCAAATAGTTTCGAGAACTTTATGATCTGTTCATTACTGGGACGCTCCCCAGAGTCACGAATCTGTAGGGATATCCAAGTTATGACTTATAAACAGTTTTTAAATTATTTCAAATGGGGTCAATTTTCCCTGAAAAAATATGTTTATTAAAATCTTAAAGACTGGACTTCTCTCCCATGTAATTAAGTTACTAGAAAGATGCCTTCAAATTCATAACAAACTCTGATCGTTATCTCATTTTGGGAGTTACCAGATTATTCTAGTGATCATGTAGACAGCATAATCTGATACGTTTTATCAGCTCAACAATTATCTGAATATGAGGAATTGGGTTGACACACATAGATTTCTCCCCAATACCTTCATGCATGTAAACTTCTATATCTGGTTTATTTCATCTCTGCATGTGTCAAAAGCTGTCGCTCCCATCTTTTTACCACCTTCTCTTAAAAAGACGAAAGTCATAACATGAGCTGAACACAGAAGAAAAACCCAACTGCACACCACATTGAAAAGTGAGAGGAGAAACGGAGTAAAACACTAATGCACAGACTATTTTAAAGCTTATTAGCGCCCACATTAGCAGCTAACGCTAAGACCATGGGCGCTGCCATGTTCCAAGACCTGATGTTTTGAAAATAATGGGAAGTTTCATCATTTAGAACATATGTGACGCTCGCCGACACCAACCTTTTGGAAGAAGGTGGAGAACTCCTCTGTCACTGTGCCCTTGGCAGCCTTGTTCCGCAGTGCAATCTCCTCAATGGTGTCCTGCAAGAACTTCGCCATTTCTAGTTTCACCCTCAGCTCCTTCTTCAATCTCTCCTCCTGAAATGCATGTCACAAATTTAGGATTACAATGGTCACTTAATCTACACCTAAACCCACTCTACAATCTTAAAAAAAAATTAACTGCATAATTATTTAACAATATATTGGTTCTCTGATCTTATGAGACTTAATTTCATTCATTAAGAGTTCTCAATCCTGATTACCTTCTTTGACTGTGTCTCGAAGGTGGACGGCAGCATGTTGGGGAAAAGTTTCAAAGCTACAGGAAGAAGAAACTCCATGAACGGGACGATGATGAACACCAGGAAGGGAAGCAGTCTGAAAACGTCTGCACACGTTCTGAGAAACTGAACAGAAAAATTTATTTGAAACAGACACTATAATTTCACTGCATTTACTGTATAAACTAAAATTTGAAACAGATCATTTGACGTATATTTTGACCAACTTTTCTTTTTTTCAGCGGCAACAACAATTTCAAACTCTGCAATCGACTTCAGGTGAGTTGAGCTTTCGATGAGACGGATGCTGCTTTAGTAAAACACTCTGCTTTATACAGCAGTTGAGTAGTTTATTTCTAAAGTAATCAACAAGCTTTGCTTTGTGTTCAGGTTGAAAAGTCCCCAAGTGTCAGATGCTAATATTTTGAGACATACTACACTGTTGTCTCTCTTCGTTACCCCCCATTGGCCATTACTTGACCATCACCTGGTCAAGCCCAGGGTAAATTATGCTTCATCCATATTTTATTAACCTTTTGGGGGGTTTTTGGCAGTTAAAATCTCTGTTGTTGATTCATAACCGTTTGTTCATTGGTGCTTTTACAAATTTGGCCTTGTTTTGTTAGCAGTGCAAAAAACATAAGTTTTATTTAGCCTTGCTGTGCCCATAGGGGGCCCACCCCTCAGTTTGGGAACCACTGTCCTGTGTTTACTGGAGGATGAGGCTTCAACCAGACTGTAGTTTTTTTTAAGTTTCCAGCAGAGGGCAGCATCTCACAGAGAAAGCCTAGAAATGTGAGCAAGTGTTTACCACACTTTTTTTTTGTTTCTACATACAATCACCCCGCTCAATAACCTCCATACAGTTTCAACAGTCAGCACTTTAATCCTGAGCCTCTACATCCCCAATGATTCACTGCTGCTTTATTTGCATGGAGCTTTAGACCAAAGTGAACATTCTGCCTCACAGCGGCTCAAAACCCGTCCACTTTATCTAAGAGGAAGCACATTAGTTAAGCATCGGCCTGAACAATCCGCTGTGTATGGAATCACCAGGCCAACCCTGGTCTGCATCATTGTACAGCTGTACAGCTTACTGACCATCCTGAGACACAATCTACAGAAATGGGCCAGAGGAGAGAAAGCCAAAACAGGACTCCTTTCTCTGCTATTTCCACCTGCATGTCAGTGGAGCAGTGGGGTGAGGGATTTCGGCCAGCCTGGGTAAAAAGACTTTTGTCTGCAGGCCCATTGACATGTATATCATCTCCCAAAGCTCTGCATCCAAGAGGAGAGGAGGGGGGTGACACATTAAAAAGAGAGAGACTTTAACGGACCCCTGGGTATTGTAAGTAAATATGAAAGGGGGAGATTAAGGAAGCAAAGGCAGTCCAGGTTAGATGAATGGGGAGTAGATGGGTTTGAACATGCGCTCTGAGGGAGTCGCTGCATTTGAAAAGGTGTAGATGGGGTCAAGGTGCTGATTAAATGGGGGGTGGGGAAAAACGGTGGCCAACATCACTGCTGACCTGCAGCTGTTAGCATTGTGGTGACACTTTATCTCTCCCATTTCTTTAACACAGAGCCTGGTCCATGTATTCAGTATGTAATGGGACATTGCAACCCCCATCCTCCATCATCTTGGTTCTTAAAATATCAGAAATCTCATTAACAATTTGAATCATTGCAATATAGTGAAATGTAAAGCTTCTTTTGGATTGAGATCTGTAAGTGCAACACATGCAAATTAAAGATTTATAATCTGAAATGCAGAATTTTCCAACAATGAGAGATGCTGAAGATGTGATGATTAAAACTTTATGAAACTGTTTAAAAAAACATCATTAGTAAAGGCGGAGAAATGCTGCTGGAGACAACAAACCCACAACTGATGCAGTTCTTTGTTACACTAAACTCAGAGCAGTCATACCAGGATAGTCCGGTTTGATTGGGCGGGGAATGCCAAGAAATTTCAAACCTTGCAGACCGAACCGCCTGGACGTCATCACACAGCTACAACTGTCTGCACTGCAGACTTCACACACAATTCAGCAAACTGCCACCTACAAAAGTTCTCGGGTGACTCTGCAGACGGAGATGACAGAGAGTACAGAGAACTGATCCAGAATTTTGTGTGCTGGTGTCAGCGGAACCGCCTCCAGATCAACACAGTGAAAACCAAAGATCTGGTGGTGGACTTCCGCAGGTGTAAACACTCCCCTCCGGCACCGGGGAACATCCAGGAAATGGACTTTGAGAGGGTGACATCTTACAAGTACCTGGGTGTTCACCTGAATAACAAACTGGACTTGACAGACAACACTAACGAGAAAGGACAGAGTAGGCTGTATCTCCTAAGGAGACTCAGGTCTTTTGGAGGGCAGGGGACACTGCTCCTTTTTTGACTCTGTGGTGGCATCAGCCATCTATTATGGTTTTCTGGGGCAGCAGCATCTCGACTGCTGACAGGAAGAGACTTAAACTGGTTAAGAAGGTCAGCTCTGTCCTGGGATGCCCCCTCCATCCGGTGGAGGTGGTGACGGAGAGGAGAATGATGGCTAAACTTTCGTCTTTGATGGAGAAAATGTCCCACCCCATGCAGGACATTTTAACAACACCGAGCGGTTCCTTCAGTGACAGACTGCTTCACCCGTGTAAAGGAGACATACCGCAGGTCCTTACCTCCTGCTGCTGTCAGACTACAATCTGCACTGCTCCCAGTAGCCACACAGCCACAACAGAAAAATAATAATGTACACAGACATGCAGTATTATTACTTGTGCAATACTGTGAACTCATTCTGTATATATGCTTTTTTTTCCACAGACTTCTATATAGATTTATTTTATACAGGCTTTTTTATATATAGTTTTTGTTCTGTACAGTTTTTTTTGTTCTTATCTCTGTAATTTTGCCTTTTACACTGGTTTTGCTGCTGTAACACCGAAATTTCTCCACTGTGGGAAAAATAAAAGATTATCTTAACTCTCGTCTTATCTTATTACCCAAAAAGAAAATCTGGCTCATTAATTGGCGAGGACTGAAAATGGCTCATTTGCCGCGAGTAAATGATGGAGCAACACCAAGTTCATGCAGTCTTGAGGTTTCTGTTTTGACTTGGGAGTTGAACCTGATGTGGTTATTACAAGAATCTGCCCAGTGAGAGAGGCAGCGAGCTATCCAGTGACCCCTCTACATCACTCTCTCGCTTTGATTCACTGGACGCTGGGCTGGGCGATAGGACCTCAAATCAATATCACGAATAGCAGTCAATGAGTTTTAGTATGTTTAAACCAAAGTCTAAAGAAATATCAAGACTAAACAACCACAACTGGAAGTCTAAACATCACACTAACAGAGAATGTGCACCGATGTCATTAACACAAAGAATTGTGGGAGTAATTTGCCATTTTTAAGAGCCCCCGGGGTCTGTTGACATCGGTTCAGCAGTGGCTCTCATCTTTATAATCTCCATCTTGCGCAGAATTCCTGACGAATTTTTCAACCGAACTATTTTTCCCTGAGTTAAATCCTTGGCTGCAGCAACAGCTTCAGGATCAGCACATTTTCATCCTCTGTTTCCGTCTTGGTGCAGTGAAAACGCTGAATAAATGCATCCCAGAGAACAGTGGACTTCTCCAGAAAGTTTTCCTGGTGATGTGGTTTTGGCTGACGGGGGTTTGGAGATAAAGGACAGTATGTGCTTTATGTGAGCAGAAGTAAAGATGGCTGCATTTGCAGCGTGTCAGCGATGAATGGGACGATAAGAGAACAGGTGAGGTGGTACACCTGAGAAATCATGTCGAAAGGCGGTACCAATCTGAAACTGTGCAGATGAGAACATCACCAGTGATGTTTATTGTTCTGTGATTAACATGAGTCCCAGTGTTGTTCTGTCACATTCAGGATGTTTCAGAGTACATCTGCTATCAGAGTTTTTGTATATTTCATTGTCCTTTTAATAAATAAATATATTTCCTTATATTTTGTATTACATTCATAGTTTAACTGCTTCTTTTGCAAGATGTATTAAATTAATTAAGGCTGTATATTTAGACATTTGTCTTTTACTTTTATAACACCCAGAATATATGAATTAATCAGAAATTAATCCACACAGATGAACAAATAATATATTTGATTTTGGAATCAAAATATCAGAAAAATTAAAGTTTTATTAACATATAAATTTTAGTATGATGGTGTAGTTGCAGCGGACAGGTTGTAGACTAGCAGATTTTATTCCATCTGTTTGTAAAATAGCTGCATAGACATTAAATGATCAGCAGTTTTAAAATTCATGACAGGTGTAGGAACTTACACCAAACACCAGGTAAACACGACCTCTGAGACTGCAACAGGTGGCTTTGCATCTAAACCTGAGCTTTATTCATTGTTCAGCAGATTGTTACCAGTGTTTCTGCATTGTAACAACTCTTCACTTTTGTCAGTTTATGACCGTAAGGATGTTTCTTTTCAGCGTATTTTAGACGTGTTTTTAACACAGTTTACTAGTGAGAAACCTGAAAGCCAGGTGTCCCAAACACAGCATAGGAAGCCTCTGTGCATTGCATGCATTCTCTCTAGGAAAAGCAGTGGCAATGGTCCAATCACGTCACCTAAATCTGCTCTGTCCTGAACTCCTGAAGAACGCGGACACAGTGGTGTCACCTGCTCTTAACTGACATTTATGGGGAAACACTTGTCGGGTTACTACAGCAGACACAGGGCTTCAGTCTAGACTCTAGACAGCCCCTCCGAATCTGTGACAACAAGCTACTATGAATTAAAATAAGCTGGACATTATGATACAAAATTCCACAGGCTGCTTTGTTTTTCTTCTTCTTGGAACAGGAAGGTAAAGCAAAAACTATGTGACAGATTGTATAAGTGTGAGAACTGGATGAAGCTAAAGTCAACTGTGGAGTTTTCTGATCAAAGCTGCAACACATAAAGCTTCTTTCTAAAGAGCTTTAATTAAGTAGACAAATCAGCTAAACAACTGGTGAGCAAACTCTCAGCATGCAGCCAGCCTCTGTAATGAATCCCATCAGGTTGGGGAAGCCATGGATTAAACATTTGAGAACGCCTTTGCAGTCAGATCTTAATCTTAACTAAATCATCCCTGATCTTTGAACTCATGTTAGTCAGTTTCCAGTCTAATAGAAAAATATCATTAAAAGCACATCAGTGTTTTCCTCTTTGCTCACCTGTCTCCTCTCGCGGCGGGACAGAGGATTACCGTTCAGCACCCTCCACAGCATTCGCCCAGCAATGGTGGTATCAATCCACAGCAGCCTGAAGCCATGGTAGTAGTGCTTGATTTCATCGAGGACCCACTGACGGAGCGTCCTTCTGACAGGTTCTGCATCCAGCGTCGGGCTGTACACTGGTCCTCCTTCCTCCAGCTTCTTCTTCTTGTCTTTTAACGATCGCAGAGACTTCTCCACCTTTGAGTCGTCCCATCTTCTCCTGGAGGTGTGTATCCACCTGACCCCAGGGATGCCTTGTGGTCGGGCTATTGTCCATTGGGCCCCTGTTGTGATGGCAGGGTATGGTGAGGTCGAGGCCCCTGCTACTAAAGCACAGTAGATCCGCTGTGGGTCTACACTCTGACAGGGTCCCGAGTATTCATCTGACAAGGGGATGGAAGGACCGAACGAAGACACCTGGGTCAAGCTGCCAAATCTGAGCCCATCAAGTCTAAAAGGACAACATGGTTGAAAGTTATGGATTGCAAAGCTGTAAATAATTCTTGGATAAAATAAAAAATTAAATAGAACAAATTAATAATCTTAGCAAGTGGAAACATTAACAAGAACAGAAACTAAAATTCAGAAGTGTATGAACACTTAAATCCAAGGTAAAACATTTTTATGCATGAGATATCACCATATCTTTTAACTTATCTAGACTGTTGTTTCCTATTAAAATCATTTCTATTTGCAGATGTCTTTTATGTTTTTTTTAAAAAGTCACTGGCAAACACTAACTTTATTTCTAGCATTTTATCTGTCTTATTCTATTTTAGATTCTCTTCTTTCCAGTCTGGTCTATATGTAATTGCAACGTCAAAACAAAAACGTTTAGCCATCCTTCTGACCCTATGTTTACTAGTCTATGACGGCTTTTACCATTGATTGTGCTCTAAAACACACCCAAGTGTCACTGTAATGACTGCCTATTAGTATAATTTTAGATAGGGAATTCCTGGTTTCTGTTCACATATTTCAGATACGGAACAGATATAGAAAATGTGATGATAAAACATTCGACGGCCCAGTTGTTGAACACTGGCGGGCCAGACTGGGTGAAATTTTTGCAGAGATGGACAGTTCTTGTTCTGTTATTTAATTTATTATTTATATTTTGTTTTAATTCTCCTCAATCTAATGTTTCAGGCAATATTGCAGTAATATTTTTAAGGTTTTTAGTGTTTTGAGTTAGAATGGGTACGGAAAGTATTCAGACCCCTTAAAACACCCTTTGTTTTATTGCAGCCATTTGCTAAAAGGGAAAAAGTTCATTTTATTTCTCATTAATGTGCACTCAGCACCTCATCTTGACAGATAAAAAACAGAAAAGTAGAAACTTTTGCAAATTTATAAAAAAAAAGAAAAACTGAAATATCACATGGTCATAAGTATTCAGACCCTTTGCTCAGTATCGGGGTGAAGCACCTTTTGAGCTACTACAGCCTTCTTGGGAATGATGCAACAAGTTTTTCACACCTGGATTTGGGGATCCTCTGCCATTCCTCCTTGCAGATCCTCTCCAGTTCTGTCAGGTTGGATAGTGAACGTTGGACGGCCATTTTCAGGTCTCTCCAGAGATGCTCGATTGGGTTTAGGTCAGGGCTCTGGCTGGGCCGGTCAAGGATGGCCACAGAGTTGTTCCGAAGCCACTCCTTTGTTTTTTAGCTGTGTGCTCAGGGTCATTGTCTTGTTGGAAGGTGAACCTTCAGCCCAGTCTAAGGTCCTGAGCACTGTGGAAGAGGTTTTCTTCCAGGATATCTCTGTACTTGGCTGCATTCATCTTTCCATCAATTGCAACCAGTCGTCCCTGCAGCTGAAAAACACC
>JBAMHW010000022.1:22334032-22348711 GCA_037177495.1 Rhadinocentrus ornatus | reverse complement strand
ACGAACCCAAGCCACCCCACCCCGAAGACGAACCAAGCCCCACCCGGAGGGTGGCAGAAGAGAGCCCCAGCCAGAGCACCCTGCGGTCTTGGGGCACAGGCCCCAGTGGGCCAAGATAGGCAGGCACCGGCCCCGCCAGGGACCGGCCATCCAGAGAGGCCCAAGCGAAAGGCTCAGGGCCCCAGTAGCCCGGGGACATCCCCCCCCCCCCCCCCAAACAAAGGCAGCGGGCCCTCCCCATGCCAAGGGGAACCGGGCCCCCCCAAACATCCGCCCGGCGCGGGCCAGCACCCACCCCGGGAATCAGGGTGTTACCGACCACCCTCCCCCACTCCAACCTCCACCCCACACAACCCCCTACTCACACCCACTATCACACTGCCACACCACACACGACCCTCCCACCATGCCCCATGGGGGACGCCCCAGGCAGACCAGCGGACAGTGAGCCCCAAGCCTGGCCCACCCCAGCCCCTCCAGCCACCACTCCACCCCACCCAGATGCGGCAGACCGGGCACCCCCCTGAGCCAGAAGCCCATCCGCGCAGCAAAGCCAAGCCCAGCCCGGTTCCGGCCCTCGGGACAACTGCCTCCCCCCGCCACCCAGGGGGAACAGTGGTGCGAGAGGTCCCAGCTAACCTCACCCTCCCCGCTCCTGCCTGTTAATGAAGTGTATGTTGTTTGCAATTAAAACTGAGGGGCACTGACCACTTTGTGCTGGGAGTAAGGCCACCTTAGGTGCCCACCCGCCAAGCACTACATGCCATGCCCCCCAGATGTTGTTTGTGTGTTGTGTTTCTTGTGTTTTTGTAGTCTAAGTGCAATTAAAGCTGAGAGGCATGTTGCCACAGGGTGCAGCCGAGAAATATTCTAACTGAAAATAAAAAAGCTTTTTAGCCTTTGCATTTAGATATGTGTATTTCCTACTGTACTTCCGTTTTTGCTTTACGTATTGCAACCAGATTGCAACGGAAGCGTATTGCATTCACGTGAATGCATCTCTGTTGTTCTGAATTACCGAGATCAGAAGGGGGGAAAGAGAGAGAGAGAGAGAGATTTAATGCACATTTCACATTAATCTGACGCAACATTTTGCCCATTTAAATTCCCTAACCAGCCACAGCTGACAGTTTACAACCACAATTCCCCCCCAAAAAGTTGAGATGCTGTGTAAAATGTAAACTTTGAAATTTTAGTAATTTGCCAGTCTCCAACTTATTTTATTCCCGAATAAACATACAAAAACAACTGCAGGATCTATGTACAAAACAAGATGCAATCACATAACTACATGTCTAGTAAACTAAAAGAACCATAATTATAATTTCTTGCGCATGGGCTGCATCACATCTCAAAAACACACCTCAAAAGTGCGTGTTAAGTGTTTTGTGTTCAATGTAGGAATAGGGGTTTTGTTTTGAAAGTCTACTTTTACCGGAAGTTGGTAAATAATTCCTTTCTGTCGCGCCCCCCAGTGTCTCCTGTAGGTACTACAGGTTCATGCTCGCATAAACCATTCTTGATCAGGGGTTTGTGCTCTGCAGAAGTCATGTTATATTTTATCATAATCAAGGACAGATTAATTATTTCACTTTAATGACTACTTTGAATCAGAAGACACTAGATAAATTACATAGCAAATAGACTTATAGTTGTTTCTTTCTATCATATCAGATAATGAATTTTGCATGTTTGGTCAACACATCACAATGATACTTTTCCTTTTTTGCTTGAATTTTCCTACAAAGATGTGTTATCCACAGGTTTATAAGTAAACTTTATTTAAAAATTACGGATTTATGTACTTTAGCAGTCGTGATAAATTTGGTATTCGTGTCATATATAAACATTGCATTAGAAAGGATATTAGTTTCACAGTTTTATCCACCATATTTTACTTTTATGCTGTATCTATATCTTTTATAATAATAGTTTACGTTTCTTTTAAAAGTTTACATTACTGCCTCAAATAAACATATATTGTGATTTTTACGTACCAATGATTAAATGAGAATAACGAAAACACGTGAAAGTGTGTGAAATCAGACGGAAGACACCGAGGTAAGCTACTTCCTACGGTTGTTTTTTTTTTTTTTTTTTTTTTTGAAAGGACCGGTTGGATCCTCGCTGTGCTCTCGACCAATCGGAAGTGAGTATTTTTCGCGCTGGTTGGCCGCAGAGTTTGAGTTTCCCGCAAGCTTTTGCCTTGACTTGAATGAAATTCTTAGTTTTACAGAATGAATACGGGAATTTTCTTCCTTTAACCACAAAAGAGGATATTCAAAAGGTAACTACAAAGAATTGGTCTTTCATGATATTGTCAATTCGCGGACATTAGTCGGGATGCGCTTTTGGCACAGTATAGCTGCTCAGGCCAACCTTCCATTTTAGCAAGCTAGCTAACTGTGCTAACGATAATGTGCAGTTTAGCTTGGTTTCAATTGTAGATTGGTTAGCTTCGGCTAGCACGGTTAGCTTTTTTTTTTAACAAGCTGTCATGGCGCCCACAATTTATGTATATCTTTGTAACAATGGCAAAACAGTTAAAGCATGTAATCTCAATCGAGCCGCTATGTTATCATTACATTTTTTTATGCATTTACTTGAATCGGCTTGCCAGCAAGTAATCTGTATTTAGCATTTAGTTGGCGGCTTTGTCTATTTGCTGGAGTCCGGCGTAATGGCTGACTAGTGCTGACAGTGATGCTGCTCAATAGGGAATTACTTGTCCGCCTGATTGTGGCTTCAATCCAATAGATTCCATCATCGTGGCTTAGCTTTGAAATGATAGCCGGAACCTCACTCTTGCATGACATGATAGCTAAAGTTGTTATTTTGCCTAAACCAGCAGAAAAGTTTATATTACAGCTGTTATAACCAATTTAAGGTTAATTACACCATATAAACATTTTATTTTTTTTTTTTGCTGTTTTGCAAATAGGTTAGCAGCATTGCCCTGTAGCACACAATAAACATTATAGCCTATCACCAGAGTGGGACACATTGCTCCGACTTGTCTGCTGCTTCCATTTCCGCGGCTTTCAGAGCAGTAATGCGGTTGTTCCACGGCGCAGCTCGACACCCACTCATTGGGCATTCTCTGCATACGGCGGAGCCTGCGGGCTGCCGTTTCCACACCGCTTTGCCACGGTCTGCAGCTAGCAGCTAGCTTGTCCTCATACAGGAGGTAGCCAGCTTAAAATCGTCGCGGGTAAGCGTGTTTACAGCCGCCTGGTTTTTTTTTTTCCTGCACCGTTCCTTTCCTTTTTAAATGTATTTGTGAATGTAGAAGAAAGCGGTTTTGATTTGACCTCATTAGTTGTGATCAACGTTTTAAAGATTTCAGTTAACTTATTTTTTATTGATTGATAAGAATTGTTACTAAAGACTTTTGGTCAATTAAGTTGCTGTGCTTTCTTCTAAAAACATGAAACTACGGGTTTGGACATTTCGTGACAGGTGCAACAACTAGTGTCGCCTCCAAGCTCAGGGCTCCTGCTCCGCTGGAGCAAATGAGTGCCATTTTGTAAAATATGTAATGTTATGTTCATAGATTTAAAAATAGTCACTTTGAAGAGCACGATAGCATGACTAATTGTGTCTGATTTCCTTGCCCTGTAGCTCAGCGAGCCTGGAGGGCTTAGATGGGATGGACAGCATAGGTAGCTCCCTGCCTTCAATGCCTGAACCAGCCAATCCGATCAGTATGAAGCAGCCACCGGAGTCCTTAAGTGTGCGGAAAGGCCGGGGGGACATTGGCAGTGACCCAGCTCTGCTAATGGACAAAGCTGCTGCACAGCTGGCTGCCACACTACAAGACAGTGTTCTCCAGAAGATGGCTGGCCACAATCATAACAACCACAGCCATGAGCGGCTCAAAGACCTCACCTCTCTGGTACTGAACGGCGACCAAGACACCCTGCCCAAGCTTTGCACTCCAGAGCCACCTATGCTTAAAGGTGCTGAAGCCCCTGCTACTAATGGCAATCACCAGCACAACTACACACCTCATCCTGAACCTGAGTTGAAGGCAGTGATACCCCAAGTGGTCAAGCAGCCACCGTTTGAGCCGTGTTGTTATAATGGGACCAGCCTGGTGACTGCAACCGAAGGTACTTTATCTGAACCAGATGAGAGGCAAGATTTGGTGAAAAGGAGGGGGAGACCTCACAAACCTAAACCCCAAATAAGTTATGATTCCTCTTCCATCTCTGTAGAGCCACAAGACCAAACAAATGCTGTCGAAGAAACTGGAGCAGCTGACCAGGTTTTACTTTAATTCTTCCCATCAAGTATTTTATAAATAAACATCATTGCAGTGATAACATCCTGAAATAAGACTGGAAAATCTACAGATTTGTCAGAAAAAGTTAAAATTTTAGATTCTAAATGCTTTACAATGTATAGTTTATTTTATTTGAAATGACGTTTATTTTTCTGATTCGTTCCTTGTCTTCCCCAGCCTGTCATGTCAGAAATAATGGAGCAGGTAAAAGAAGAGTCTCCTGTACTGATCCGTTTCTCAGTCGGAGATCTGGTTTGGACAAAAGTGTCAAGATACCCCTGGTGGCCTTGTATGGTGACCACCGATCCTGAATTTAACGTTCACTTCAAACAGAGACAAAAAGGTGAGAAACTCTCGGTGCTAGCTTAAACAATAACAGTGATTTATGAAAAACTTTTATTTATTTTTTTTTATGTTAAGTTTTTTTGTTTTATTTTTTTTTATATCATGTTTCTTTTTTCTTTTCTTTTTTTAGCAGCAAGCAGCCGATTGGGCCTCCTTTACCATGTGCAGTATTTTGGAGATGCTCCAGAGAGAGGCTACATCTTTGAGAAGAATATGGTGTCCTTCACAGGGGAAGATCAGTACCTGGAGCTTGTCCAGGGGAACAAACAGCCAGCCTCTCATATTATCCATAAAAAGGTAGTTCAGCTTTCTCTGTGTGAAGCTCCTGCATGTCGGCTTTGTAGAGAATGAGTTGTTTGTACACTTGGCTCATCCTTCTTGCAGCCTTAAAGCACTTTGATCACCACTGTTTGACAATGTTAGGAAGGTTAGGATTCAGGGATGAATCATTTTCAGTAACATACATTAGTGTAAACCATATCTGTTATCAGTTGTGACATATCATGTTGCTTTGTTGTGTTTCCTGCCTTCCTCATGCAGTCTGCTCCCTCTGTACCCCGTAAACTTAAGGCCCAGTGGAACATGGGCATCATTCAGGCCAAAGAGGCCCTCGACATGCCGCTGGATAAGCGTATAGAGAACTTTGGATTTCTTTACGATGACAACGGACCTCACCTGAACCTTCGAATCTTGGAGAAGATGAAACCAGAGCAAAGTAAGACAGTGGATCCGACGACAGAGTCCAGGCTCAGCCCAGAACTTCCCTCACGGCTGGTGAGTCCTGCTGAATCTTCAGATGGCACACACCAGAGAATGACAGGTTTGTTTTGGATCGAATCACACTCTTGTGTTCTTTGCAGAATCCTGCGACTTCTGCACCAGATGCACAAGCTGAAGCAGCTGGACCTCAGAAGAAAAAGAGGAGACCCAAAGAGGTTCAGTCTTCAACCAAAATGGAGAGGAGGCAGAAGAAATCTGTAACAAACCCCCGTGACCCCGTGAAGAAAAGGAAAACAAAGCTGGTTTCTTTGACAGATGACAAATCAGAAGCAGTCTCGCTTCTGGTTTCAGTTCCAGGTTGGTTGAAAGTTGAATTTGAACATGGCTGATATGGGATCACAAGACCTCCTATACGCCCTGCTTTGAACTATCCAACAGATTTTTTTTAGCATTTTACATGGTTAATGTATTCAGAGATTTACCCTCCTGAAGAGAAACTGCTTAAACGAAAGGCTTTTTCACATGCAACTTAAGTTGCAGACCAGTGCATCTCTGTTGTGCATCGTTGTCATGTGACGGTACTGAGGCTGAACGGGGGGCTGAGGTTCAGCCATCTCTGAGGGGCAACGGATCGAGTGTGAAGGAAAGCAAGCATCATCGCTCAGATCAGATCCGCCCTCGCTGGTTAGCTGATTCACTGATGCTGTGAGCCCACACACAGCTTACTCTGTTCAGTATGCGAGGAGTCATCCATTGGCTGCTGCTTTCTTTAGCACATTTATGAGCTACTGCCTGAACAAAGTGCGGCTGAATGAGGAGAGAAATTTAAATACAGTTTGTGTATAGAACAGAATATGTGGCGGTGGTTGGATGATGTACAGAATGAGGCTGGTTTTTTACTTGGTTCCTTGCTGGGAGAGACAGCGTTAAGGCAATGTTGTTGTTTGGCATTTTCATAAAAAGCATCAATGAAATCCGTTTTAAAAAATATGATTAAACGCATTCAGCTGCATCTATAATCTGGCCTGATGGACTTGTGGAAATAACTTTTAGTAATCTGCCATCCTCATTGGCTACTGATTTAAAAAAAAGTTAAATGTTTGTTTTTTGTTTTTTTCTACATCTTGTAGTTTGAAACTCATTTGCTTAGATTTGTTATAAAAAGGAAGCTGAAAATGAATGGGTAGGTGTGTCCAGACTGTTAACTGTTACTGTGCCTGAGAAACCGAACCAGTCACCACATCTTTGGATAGAAAATGTTCAAGCTGTACGTATGAGCTGTCAGCCATAAACTGACAGCAGCTATTTTGTTTTACTCTTCGTCTTTGTTGCATCGTTCTTCCCTCACGCTGTTCTTTTTTCCTTTTAAGTGAGAAAAGAGCGAAAAAAGAGGTCTAAAAGTCTCCTAATAGATTCTACAACAGACAAAGATCTGCAGCCCAAAAAGAGACGTAAAACCGGCAAAAATGCAGACAAACAGGTGAATGTCCGATTCCTATCCCAGTCACAGGAATGAAAAAGTTTGTATGTGCATTTAGACTTTTTTATATCCCAAATAAACCTTGTGCACCTTGAGAAAACTTGAATCTGTCATTTTACATCCACACTGAGTGAGTGTTTACGTTCCCAGGCCTCGATTTCAGAAGAAGCAAACAAGAAGAGGAGAAGAAAAAAGAAAACTGATGTAATGGATGTAAAAGAACCCCAAAAACGGGCAAAGAAGTCAAAAGGTCCTCTTAATGGTGAACCAATAATGCTTCTGCTGCTTTTTCCGTCTAAAAAATTGCACCTTTGCCTGATCTTGTGTAGACTGATGCTGTTTAGTGTTACATAATCTGACATACCAGTAACAAACGTTTTTATCTGCACAGATGATCAAGATCAAGAGAAACCGAAGCAACGGAGGAAAAGGAAGCAGGATGGCGAGACCTTGACCACGGTGTCCAAGGCGAAGAAGAGGCGGGCGTCACCCTGTCCTGAACCTGAGGTGAGCAGATTACACAATGAGGAATATACTCCAGACGCCAGGAAGTTTTAAATGTTAATCTTTGGGAACCTTGAGCAGATTTAATGAAACAAAGGTGTGTTTGTGGTTGTGAGTAGTTTCCCCTCATTACTGTCCAGATGCTCCCATATTGGCAGCAACAGAGAGAACTTTTTTTTTCCCATATCGCCCAGCCCGGAGGCGTTTCTGATTTTCAGTGTCTTGTTTCCTGCAGGGATCTGGGAGTGAAGAGCGTCCTGATTCACCAAGTGACAGCTTGGACGGGACAAAGAAGGGTGAACGGAAGAAGGAGTTTGTCTGTCAGGTAGCTTCTCAGTCTGTTTTCTCTGAATTTCCATGAACTTTCTCCAGGCTTTCTTTTAAAAATATTTACATGTTTGTTTGTTTTTTCCCTTTTATAGATGTGTGAGCAGGCAGGCGAGAACTTGGTGCCGTGTGAAGGCCAGTGTTGTGGTATGTTTCACCTCCACTGCCTGGGTCTGTCCCTCAAACCCGACGACAAGCTGCTCTGCCAGCAGTGCAGCTCAGGTGCGTGGAAGCACTTTAATCTGGAAACGCAGCCCGGCTGGAGCTAGATGCTAACAGCAACAACTTTCCCTGGTTTTTCCTTTCTCAGGCGTTCACTCGTGTTTCATCTGCAAGCAGTCGGACGGCGAGGTCCGGCGCTGCCACGTCCCACACTGCGGCAAATTCTACCACGAGGCCTGCGTCCGCCTCAACCCCCTCACCGTGTTCGACAACAAGGGCTTCCGCTGCCCGCTGCACGCCTGCCTCAGCTGCCACTACGGCTGTCGCACCAAACACAAGTCAAACAAGGGTGAGACGTGGCGTAGATTGAAGTTTGACATTTATTTATGTTTGTTTACATGTTCTGGAGTTTGTTTTGCACACATGGTTATTACTGGTTCTGGTGAACTTATATATTTTTGCAAATGAGAGCAGTTTCATCATATTTTATTTATTATTTAATGCACCGCTGGCTGTTAAACACATTTCCACTGACAAAGAATTTAGCTAAGAATTTTCTCTTCCTCTGTCATGAGAAAAACATTTTAGCCCTGAATCTGTCTGTCCTCACAGAACTTACCTGTCTGTAGGGGTTGTAATGTGGTTGGTTGGTTTAAAACCAAAATGCCTCCATAATTTCCAACTTTAATGTCTTGCTTCACCTTTCTGAACTTTCTCCGTCCATTTTCACCACCCAACATCTCATAACTGCTCTGCTGCGCGTTTAGCGGTGCAGCACTGAAAAAGGTTCCCCTCAAATAGTTTTTCTGCTCCACCGCGTTCCCATAACAAAAATAAAAACCGTTTTCCAGTATAAACCAGCGTACCCCGAACACTATAACTGTCACACAGCCTGCTTACAATACAGTACACGTGTAGACTTGATTTAAAGGCACGGTGGAAAAATAACAGGATTAAAATCAGATAAAGACAAACAAATAGTTTCAAACTGTCTAATGTTAAACCACATTAGGCTATAATGATGTCCACAGAAGAGAAACCAACAAAATTTCTATCAATATAACCACTAGTTCAGATAAACACTAGAAACCAGACAATGCTGTCTATGCAGATATAATCTGACACCAGTTTCCCCGTAAAGCTGCGTCACAACAAACTGAGCTGCACATGCTTACAGCTCCACTCATTGTTAGAAGCCATTTTTATAACCTTTTTAAGGATTTAATGGGTTGGATAAAATGTAGTAAAGATTTGCCAGAACTGCCCTGTTGGCAGAAACCCTCTTTTCCTCCTCCTGTAACGGTCTTTGCCTCCACCTGTTAAGTTTCAGTGAACTCGCCGCGCAGGCACTTTTCTTGGAAGCGCAACTGAAATCAAAACACATACGTCAGGTGATTTTTATCAGACAAACGTTGCATTTTTTAAATCATTAACTTCTGGCTTTCACTGGTCTTGTTTCTGTAGCCACCTGTGTCATTTTGTTCTGTTTGATGAGAGAAGCAGAGAAAGTGGAGCATGAAACAGTAAAAGTGAGCAAATGTAGAGGAAGAAAAGTAAACGGCTAACTACTGATGCTGCAGGACGTTGGCTACAACCAAAACACGGTGTTTTCTAGTGCTGCCATCATTTTTTAAAATATAAAGTACTAAATTCCCCATCATTCATGTCTGCGATGAGTTTTTAAATGCATCCGAGGCCATTTTTACAAAGCTGATTTCCTTCCGCGACGCAGGTCGGTTGATGCGTTGCCTTCGATGCCCGGTAGCTTACCACATCGGCGACCTGTGTGTGGCGGCAGGCAGCGAGATGATCACAAACACCGCCATCATCTGCACCAACCACTTCAACGCCAAGAAGGGCTACAGCCACCACAGCCATGTCAACGTTAGCTGGTGTTTCGTCTGCTCCAAAGGTTTGTCACCTTTTATTACGTTTAAAGGTTAAATTGTAACATTTTCACTGAATTATTAAATGATGAGCTACCAATGAAGTCCAGTTTATTTGGTGAATGGTTGCATAAGCAGTAGCTGCACACACGAGCGTTGAAGTTTAGAGGTTTAACTGCATTTCTTGTTCTGCAGGAGGACAGCTGCTGTGTTGTGAGTCTTGTCCAGCAGCTTTCCACCCCGACTGCCTGAACATCGCCATGCCTGATGGAAGCTGGTTCTGTAACGACTGCCGAGCTGGAAAGAAACCCAAGTACAGAGACATCATATGGGTCAAACTGGGAACATTCAGGTACTAACAGATTAATTACTTTTTTGTTCAGATATTTATTTACCTCAAGAAACAACAATTTGCATACATGTCCCTTCTAATGTAGGTGGTGGCCAGCTGAGATCCACCACCCCAGAAACATTCCCACCAATATCCAGCACCTTCGGCATGAGATAGGAGAATTCCCAGTCTTCTTCTTTGGCTCAAAGGATTACTTCTGGACTCACCAGGGCAGAGTGTTTCCATACATGGAAGGCGACAGGGGCAGCAAACATCAGAGGAACGGCATCGGGAAAGTCTTTAAGAATGGTACAGATCTGAGCTGAAGGGCTTTTTATGTCATAATTACAAACAGCAAAGTGTGTGATTGTGGTTCAGTCCTGCATCAAATGACTGCAGTGACAGCACAGACTTATCAGCATGCTGATTTTTGTCTAAGAATTTTGTGTTTGAGGCTGCAAGATGGGACATAACTCGCTTTTTTTACGTAAGTACAGACTCTGACACTGACGGTAACAATTCGTGGATGAAGAAAGACAAGATTGATGTTTTTGTTTTACCTGTTTAAAAAGCAGTCCTTAAACTGTGATCCACTACTACCAGACACATTTCCTCCTTGACTCTGAAAACAATGAGGTCCGAGACAAAATGCCATGAAACTGGGGGCGTTAACTCTTAAAACTCTTCTAGGTCCCCGGCACCGTTGAGCACTATCAAGTATGTTGTCCCCACTCTGTATTGTGATCAATAACTAAACTTTTAGATGACCTGCAGAAGTTTTCTAGACATTTATATTCTGTCCAAGAGGTTTACAATCCAGCTGCGAAATGTAGTTTATTCAGAGTCACTGTGATAAATCCGCGAGTGGTCCATGATAACATTATCACATTTTCATAAAAAGAGAAAAAGATCACTATCACTACTATGTTGCTAAGAGACCTTTATTAAGACCTGGAAATTATGATGAAGCCACTTCCTGTCAAACTTTCCACCAATGAGAGCTTAGATTTTACAGTAATATCCAATCAGGAGCAGCCAAAGATCAACAAGTGAGCAGGAAGTTTTATGTGTGACTGAAAAGAGAAATAATGCTCCTCTGTGGCTGGAATAAAGCCAAGACTTGAGAGAATGATGTGCAGATGCGAGAAGGCTTGGTCACTGTTGATCTGTGTGTTTTTCTACAAAGTTCTGTTCGGAATAAATTCTGCTTGCTTCTTCTGGTCTAACTTTATGCTGCTATGACTATTGATACGTTCATTTTACATCATTTTAGCCTGAAAATGTAACGTCTGGATGCCTAAAGCTTAAAATGATTAAGCTTCTACATACATTTTTACATAAACTGGTTTTAGAGGTTAAGGAGCTAAAGCTGGGTGGAGAAAATTAATTTGCATACATGTAAAAAGGACAGCATCTTAGTTGGAATTGTCCCATTTCTTTCTATTGCACGTTTAAAATTGACACGGTTGATGAAGCTATTTACATTTTTATGTAAAAAAACAAACTATTAATGGAATAAATACAACTTTTCTTTCAGCTCTGTTGGAGGCTGAGGCTCGATTTAAGGAGATGAAGATGAAGAGAGAAGCCAAGGAAGCACAAGAGAACAGCCGCAAACCACCTCCATACAAATTTATCAAGGTCTGAAATGCAACATTCTTCTCAGCTTTCTTCACCTGGATTTAACGCATGTTTTCTTTTTGTTTTATTAAAATAATAATTTAGTTTCTTTTGTTGCTCAGATCAACAGACCCTTCGGAAAGGTTCAGGTTTACACCGCGGACATCTCTGAGATCCCCAAGTGCAACTGCAAGCCAACAGACGAGCGGCCGTGCGGCTTCGAGTCCGAGTGTCTAAACCGGATGCTGCAGTACGAGTGTCACCCTCAGGTGTGTCCCAGCGGGGAGCGCTGCTGCAACCAAGACTTCACCAAGCGGCTCTACCCTGAAGCCAAGATCATCAAAACACCCGGCAAAGGCTGGGGTCTGATCTCCCTGAGAGACATCAAGAAGGTGAGGAGGGGGAGAAGCCGGCTTCCAAGGCGTCGCGGATGCTCTAAACTTGCTCTCTGGTTTTAAAACTGCATTTCCCAAACAGGGCGAGTTTGTCAACGAGTACATCGGAGAGCTGATCGATGAGGAGGAGTGCCGGGCGAGAATCAAGTACGCCCATGAAAACAACATCACCAACTTCTACATGCTCACCATTGACAAGGTTTGTTCCAGCCAAGGTAGACGTGTGTTCAGTCCTGGTGCTCTGCAGTGTGTCGGGGTGCTGCTTTTCTGCAGCTGCACCATTTCCACTGGGAGCTACAGAAACACTGGTATTGCATTGGGAATGTTACATGACAGACGGCTGTAACATTACAGTAGTCAATACTACAGAAGGAGGCTGAGTCAGATGAGCAGAGTCAGAGAGGCTCCATGAGAGGAAATAAATGTATTTCTTCTCTTTCTGTCTCTAAGGACCGGATCATCGACGCAGGTCCAAAAGGAAACTACTCTCGCTTCATGAACCACAGCTGTCAGCCCAACTGTGAGACCCAGAAGTGGACGGTGAACGGTGACACCCGTGTTGGCTTGTTCGCCGTCTGCGACATACCTGCAGGTGCGATGAGCAGACCATTGGAAAAAAGCTTGAATAAGCTGCAAACTAAGTGCACTGATTTTTAATGCAAGCTGATATTTATTTTTATCACACAAAGAATGAAGCAACAACAAATGCTGAGGACAATGAACCCATTACAGAGAGATTAATGAAATACTACAATTAGTTATGATAATAAACGAGGCTTCTGTGAACTCAGTGGAAATGAGCTGCTAGCTAACAAGGTCCTTTTGTGTCTCATGGGTCGTTTCACGCTGCAGCACTGCAGTAGACCAGTTGTCTCTGCTCGCCGCGCTCGCTGCATCGGTGGCTACATAAAACTACACAGAATCACCGTTGTCGCATGAAGTTGATCCTGTTTCATACTGAGCTGACCTGAAGATCCACAGCCGGCTCCGATAAGGCAGCGCTGGGTGGTCCCTCCGCTATCACCCAAAGCCAGCTGTAGCGCCATGACCGATTGCAGCATTTTGTATTGATTTCTATGGGATAACAATGGCTCCCTTTGCAGTTCCAAGTTTAAATGGTTATAATCCTTTTATTTTGTGTCTCTACATCTCTTTTCACAAGAAGACAAAAATGGTAATTTTAGGAAAAGTTATGAAGTATTTTTGGTCGGGCTATAGATGGTTAAGGAAAAGCAAACTGGGAGGATAGGTATGCCAATGGGCAGGTCTGGAATAACAGGTCTGATGGAGGGATGAATCCTCCCTAGAACCTGGACCTCAATCTTATTGGAGCAATGTGGGATCATCCAATGAAGAGTTTTGGACCTGGAGAACTATGAAGTACAAAAAAGATTATGGTTTTTCTTTTCTTTTTTAATCCAACTTATTCATTCATGTATTTAAAATTTTGTGCATCCCAGGAACCGAGCTGACCTTTAACTACAACCTGGACTGCCTCGGTAATGAGAAAACCATCTGTCGCTGCGGCGCTCCCAACTGCAGCGGTTTTCTTGGAGATCGACCTAAAGTGAGCATCAGCACTGTAATTTAACCTCATTTTCATTCATAGAAGGGACTAGCTCAGGGTTCGGTTACACGTGGACACAACCTTTCCCTTCAGGTCTTTTATTACACATGCAGCATGGACTGACTCCGCTGGTGCAGGTTGCGTTAACATCCTTCACGTCTCCTTCACAGACCTCAAACGGCCAAACAGCAGAGCCAAAAGGAAAGAGGTTAAAGAGGAAGTACAAAAAACGGAAAAGCGAAGGGAAGAAGAAGTCTGAGGACGAGTGTTTCCGCTGCGGAGACGGAGGACAGCTGGTACTCTGTGGCAAAAAGACCTGCACCAAAGCTTATCACCTGTCCTGCCTCAACCTCACCAAGAGACCATTCGGTGAGTTCATCTCAAACATGACTATTTTTTTATTAAGTCCAAGTTTACGGTGTTGGCCCGTCTTCTATAAACTAAATCTGAGCCAAATCCTGACGAAGCCTTGAGTTGATCCCATGTGGAATTTTTGTTCCACTTGCCTGGTTAAGTTCTTGGTTGGATGAAGATCTTCAGAGTTCCCAGGATGTAAGGATCAGTAAGCCCCTTCGTTGTTACCTCTGTTCTGTGTCATGGTGCTTTCTTGGATAAGAAGCAGCACCACACGTGCAGTCTGAGTCTGCTTCACACGACTCAGGACTCAATCTCGTGTTCTCCTTTTCCTATTCGGACAATCAAGTTGTGAGATGAGCGAAGGGGGGCCTCATGAGAGCATAACGTTATACTGCTGCTGGGCCGCATGTATAGGCCTGTCACGATAACAAATTTTGCTGTGCGATAAATCTTCTCAGAAATGATCTCAATATGTTGTCATTTTGAGACCATTTTCAACTAATATAATGATAGTGCCACAATAATGCAAGTACACACTTAAATGAATAAACTTTCATTTCTAAAGAACATTTTACACTGAAACTGGAAGAAATTTTAAAAATAAATAGAACAGACTCTGTCTTATTAACAATAAATGAAAACCAAACAACCAAAAACAATAAGTATGATGGATAATAAAGTCTTTGTTCTGTAAACAAAA
>JBAMHW010000022.1:22311387-22329412 GCA_037177495.1 Rhadinocentrus ornatus | reverse complement strand
CCTCTCCCCTCCTGATCCACAACCACCTTGACGCAACTTCTGCTGCGTCGGTGGCCAACTTAACAGCCCTTCGCTGAGTGGCTCCTGTGGATCCTCTGATCACATTCTTAAAAATGATCCTCTTCCTGTGCACTGCTCCGATAAGATAATGCAACTAAATTATTTCTCTCTTATTGAGCAAGTTTATACTTTTATGTTTAAGTTGTTTTATTTGATACATGCTGACCATTTTAGCCAATCACATGGCAGCAAATCAATGCTTTTAGTCATGTAGACATGGACAACTTGCTGAAGTTCAAGCTGAGCACCAGAATGAAGAAGAAAGAGGATTTAAGGAGCTTAATGAAAATCTCAGATTTTCAGACCAACAATCATGTCATGTTCAACCATCTCCAGGGTTTCCAGAGATGGTCTGAAGAAGACAAAGTATCCAGCGAGCAGCAGTTGTCTGGACCAGGATACAGCAGGTTGCCTCCTTTTATCTAAAAACAGGAAACATTGGACATAGAAGATGGAGAAATGTTGCTGGTCTGAGTCTCCATTTCAGCTCCACATTGAGATGCTAAACTCAGAATCTGACATCATGAAATCATGGATCCATCCTGCCTTGGATCAAAGCCTCAGGCTGATGCTGGTGTAAAGGTGTGGATGATATTTTCTTGGTCTGGTTAAAACCACTCTGAGGAATGTTTCACTTTTTTTACTCTACGACACCAATTCAGAGTTCATGCAAAACAAATAAGTTATTTGATCAAATATTTTATCTGAACTTTTACAATAAGTTTTATAGTATTTCTTCTGTACTTCACACTAAAATATTTTTTCTCTAAATTTATTTTTTATCACTGTAGTCAATGCAAAATCACCGGTTTAAAGTTGATCCTCCATGTTTAAACCTTGCTGTGACCAATCAGGGGCTGCCCCTGTGGTCTGATCAGAAGTTATAAGCAGCTCCACATCGACTCTGCTGTATTTAATTTAGAAGTATCTAAAGATTTAGACGGAATATTGAAAACCATTTACTTATAAACTTCTGTTCAGATGTGGTGATAAAACAAGGATGGCTGTTTCAGAAAGACAAAAATAACCAAATTTCCCTCCGCAGGTGTTTACATATTAATTGCTTAGTTTAAAAACCAGCTCAGACAAGACTGCAGGCTGAACTATGAAACTGTGGCCCAGTTTGTGATGAGGCAGGAAACCACATCCCTTTACTACTATGAACTCTGAGTGACATCTCAAACTCGCTGTGCTGTCATCTAAAATCCACTTCTGCACCATCTGAGCTGCTTTAGGAGTAAAGTCCCTTCTGAGCTGTTCGAATAATAAAAGAACCATCTAAACACAAGATTTAGAAACATTTTGCACTGGATTGATCAGACAGACTTCCGCCTTCAGTTTTTATTCCTCTTTAAGACAACCCAAAAACTTAATTTTGCATAACAGTAGTACAGCAGCGGCCGAGGGTACAAAACGCGTGTTTTTTCAGTGTAAAAATAACTTTTCTCATCCCTCACACTGTGCCATCTTCTCGTAGTGCAAACGCTTCAAATAAAAGTTAGGCACATGATGGACATGATCGCGGTTCAATTACACTTAAGTGCTGATGAGAGTCTGTTTGCAGACCTTCAGTTTCTGTTTCATGGCTGCAGCCTGATGAGGTTAAAAAGCGATAAAAGGGCAGTTTGACATCCTGTTTCTGATTTACTGTCAGGATCAGGATTATCTGGTTAAGCTGTTATTTTAAAAACTATGTGCAACTGACTCGTGGCCGACTTTAATACTAAACACAAGTTACATTGCAAGCTTATGGTCCCGCACATCTTCTCCCTAGTTGATGCTTTTGCTTGTAAATGTCGGCGCGTTTAAAGCGTTTAAATGGCAACTTGACATCTTTCTACTCTAAGGGAATAAAAATCAAAATTTAAACCAGCTCGAAATAAAGAAATATTTCCCAATTTTACATTATGTTACAAATAAAAAATAAATATCAGCTCTGTTTTTAATCTAGCCATCTTTAGTATTTCTCAAGAAAAATAAAGGTACAAAGAGCGACGTCGTTCTTTTCCGACTAACACAGTGCAGCTTATTGTAAGTGTTGCTCCGCCATCAGGAGGCCAGCACGCCTCGGCGGATGATGTCAGACCCGTAGCGGCGTCCCAGGGCCGAGTCGCCCCTCAGCTCGTGGGAGTGGCACCGTTTCAAGCAAGGCTCCAGCTCGCCGTTGCCGGATTTGGAGTCGGAGGCGTATTCGTTGTTTTCCGTCCCCGTGCGGTGTCGTGTCCTGGGGTACGACGGTGCCGGCGTGTTGGTCAGCGGTCTAAGCAGCGGCTTGTGGGGCTCCGCCTCCTCCTGCGTCTTCAGAGTTGCGCTGGGAGGCTTCTCGCTCCGTTTGGGGATCCGGAACCTCCCCCAGCTTTTCAGGTGTCTGGCCACGGGTCCGTTGGGGGCGTGGGAGCTGTTGCTCGGGGCCTTTCTCAGCCAGCCGTTGGTATTAAACCTAGTGTTGGGCGTCACATCCAGGGACACAGAGTTTCTTTTGGTCATTCCTTCATCGATGAAATATTCGTCCGAGTCCGAGTTTCTGATATCCACCAGCCGGATAGAAACAGTCTTCTCCAGGTGTTTGGAGCCAAACTTGTTCTTCACCTGGCAGGAGAAGCTCTCCGTGACGTCGCTCCTCCTCTTCCGCCCTCTCTCCTCCTGCTCTTGTTTATTCCTCAGTAGAACTTCGTGTTCTGGTCCTGGAGCCTCCTTTCTCGCGCCTTTCCTACTTTCAGGTTTGTGTAGTTTGGCGGCAGTAGTTTCCTGAATGAGCTCTGGCTTCTGCAGCTTTGTGAACGGCCCCTCCAGGCTCACATCCGACTTGTGGATGTGGGCATTGCTTGTGGTCTCTGTGGACACGGCCTCTTTGATTCGGGAACTTTTGCTCTCCTTCGTCTCCAGTGGCTTGCTCTGATTGTCCTTCTTATGAGTGTGCGATGATTCAAGCTGGCTTTTTCTCCTTTCCCGCTTCAGCGAGCCTTGTTTGGTTTTCAGTCCAGGGTGGCTCCAGGAGGAGCTAGACTGGGAGCCCTGAGAGGATAACCAGCCCAGAGAGAAGAGCTTCTCCAGATCCTTTGCTGAAGGATCGCCTGCAACACACATAAGAGATGAGCAGCTTCAGGATATTTGTTGCTTCTAGGAGGTTTCCAAACTGAGAAAAGTTGCAATTTTTATTTTAAATCACCAGAACCAACAATCGGCCAACACCCCGGCTTCCTTTTATAAAATGTAAAAATGTTCCAGAACAAAAGCTCTTTTTAACTCACCGCTGAGCAGCTCGTGGTTGAGCAGTTGGACTTGGTGCTGGAAGATCTGCTCCTGGACTCTCCACAGTGAGCGCTTCATCTTCTCCCTCCGAGTCACCATGTACGTCAGGTTACGAACCTAAGGAGCAACAGCAACGCAAGAAGAAAGCCCGACTGATGAGTGTGCACATCTGCTCTCAGTGTGGACAAAAGCTGGACTTCTTAACGATTCACAAGCAGGTTTTTAAGGTCTTTGCATTTAATTTAATAAACCTACATAAGTCTCTGAGTCAGCTATGAGAACTTAAAAATGGTATTTGAAGTTCTCTTAGGTAGAATTTTGTTCACTGAGGTGGCAAATGTGAACTTTCTGTCATGAATATAGCATCTCATGACCTTTAGATTTTTTGGTATGACTACAGCTTAATCTGTGGTCAGATCTATGACTCCACGCTAACCTTGCTCCACCCACCAGTGAGCAAATCAGACTAGCTTGCTGCGAATTTCTTCTTGTAGCAAGAGCTAGTTGTTTCCTAAATGGCTCCACTCAGAACGCAGTCCGGATCGGTTCCTACAATGTTCTCTGCAGCACGAGGGACTGAAGGTGCAAGCGGAGCCCTGACAAACATGCTGAAACTGTTTTTAGTGAGGATTAAACCAAAACATGTGCTCATCCTGCAGTATAAAGTTTGGAAAGTAAATGTGCGAGCTTCTAAATCCACTTTTAAATCTGATTTACCAGCAAACACTTTGTTTAACAGTCAGAGTTTATTTTAATGTGTTTCAGCTGACTCCCTCCGCCTCATTACGGTCTGCTTCTTCTGGCCTCTACTGCTCCCTGAGCTCCTCTGAGTCTTGATCTAGGACAACCGGAAACCTACCCTCTCCAGGTCCTGTCGGAGGTGGGTGAAGAGCTGCAGGCGGCGCAGCAGCACCTCCTGCTCACGGCGAGCCAGGCTCTCCTCCTCGTCCTTCTTAGGCGTGAGCAGCGGCTGGTTAAAGTTGGCTTTGCGTTTCAGTTTCCAGTACTGGTAGAGGAAGTCCACCACCTCCGGTAGCAGCTTCAGGTTACTGGCTACCTCCTCCACCTCCGCAAACTGGAAGAACTCCTCTTCCATCTCCTGCAGCTTCAGCTTGCGGAGGTTGACTCTCTTCTCCTCCTGGCTGCTGGGTGATTTGTCAAGGAGCTGAGGAGCAATGCAGGAAGATGAAGAGTAGCCGCCAGCGTCTTCCTCCCCCCTCATCCTGCCTTTCCTCCTTCCCTTCTTGTCTCTAACACTGTCCTCCTCCTCCTCGTCTCCTGAGTCTCGGTCCCTTGACTCGGTACCTTCGAGCCCGGAGTGTTTGGGGCAAAACGACTTGAACTTCACCTCGTCGTCCTCTGTGAGGATGGTGTTCATTTCAAGGCTGGCGTGCAGGCCGCACGTTACGTGGAAGGCAGTCCGGCAGTTTTTCGCTGAGCACTAGAAAGCAGGCACAACAGAACATGTGTGAATCTTAGACTTTAAACCAATAAAATCTGGTTTTCCACCACATTACAGCAAAACAACACAACACATAAGAAAAAATAAAAGATAAAAACAGACCAATTTATGTGTAATAGGTGGCTTTCTGCTAATACTACTGCTCATCTTCACTCAAAACACTGTAACAACCACAGTTAGCAAATATATGAGGTTGAACAAATCAGTTCATTTTCAAATTAAAGGAAAACAAAAAGCAAAAAGAAGAATTTCTTCATCGACCAGGCAATGTTTTTAATATCCACACGGTCAAAACTACAAAGATTTCCTGACTGTGGGGTGTCTGCAGCTTGTTTTGTGCTAAATCTGCTACATTTATAAAATAAAAACAAAAGCTAAAAAAACATTTTTAAGAGTTATAAAGCAGCTATCAGCCTCTCTGTTCACGCTTCTCAACAGGGGCGACATGGCCCCCGAGGGGCGCTAGGAGCGGCACAGCAAATACTATCAGAAATAAGTCGACCCAAAGGTCCTAAACTGTAACAAGATGGCTGACTCGAACCTGAAAAATCTTTTATCTTAACCTGGACTTTAGTGATTCATTTTAAACGAACAGTCCTCTGAATAACTGCAAAGGTAAAACAGACTTTATGATTTTGTTGAGCTTTTGTGCTTTTATGTGTTGTTATCGTTGACGGGTCAGAGAAATCTCATTTTAGGATTAGTATTTACTTTTTATTGTGCTTTTAAATTTTCTGCAAACACATCTCAATTATCCCCTGTACAAAGATGTTTATTCACAAAATAGTTTAAAACTGTAAGAAACAAATCATAACCACATCTAAAATGGTACAAAAAAACCCACCATTTTTATTGGATGCTTTGAAATTGTTTTTTAAATGGATGCTTGTAAATAAGTTCTGAAAAGCTTTTGATTATCATACGGCTAAGCAATGCATTTATTATTTCTATTCTCACCAAATACTTTTTACTACAGGTTTTAAAATGTGACACAGAATAATCAACGTTAGGCGTGTGGGGGGCGTTAAGGGACCCGGATAATAAATAGGGGGGCACTGGCTCAAAAAAGGTTGAGAAACATGTGTAGCACAATAGTTCCATACCTGTACTACATGTGTATAGTAGCTAGGGATGTAAATGAATTCATAGTTTATATCCCTCAATATCGTCACGTTGCAGAAAAGATTGTGTCTGAACCGCATCGTCAGAGCAGCGTCGCTCAGGGAAAACTGAATAACATCCGTGTGTTGCCGCTTGTTTTCATCTTGTGTGGGTTCAAGAAGAGTGAGGAAGTATTACAGAGGTAGTTATTCCCGACAAACAAGCGGATTAAATAATCCTTGCCAGAGTTTTGGGTTATAGAATAAATGTGATGGTGGATCAATGTGGCGGACGGCTCATGACGTAAAACAGCTGCAGTGAACCGGTTTCACCACCTGCAGAATAACCTCCAACGTTGTACGATAAAGTAAAGTTAAAGGTTCGGTAACTGGGAAAATCATGCTAACGTTAATGTTAAACACATTTAATTTGCGGTAAAGTGGTCTTGTTTCTTTATTTCTATTATCTATGTGTTGAAGGAAGCTGGAAGTCAAAGCTAGCTGGATGTTCTTCCTGCCTTTCTAAACTCTCTACTCAGGTTCAAAAGAAATTAAAAATAAAGTCATTTAGATAAAGAAGCCTCTCAGGTCCAGGTAGACGTCCTGTAGCCTTTTCTGCTTTCTCTGAGCGAAATCCAGAGTTAATATGTAGGATTTATTTATCATTACAGAAGGTTTAGCTGGAAAAAGACTGTTACTTTACTGTGTTCCGATATTATTTTGTTATGTTGGCATCAGAAAATAGAAATAAATAAAAACTAAAGACCTACAAGGAGCGTTCTTGTAATTTTACACATTGTGTTGGGAAATTAACACATAATAATCGTGATAATCATAAAATAGTGACAATAATGGTACCAAAAAAATCTAAAACAATGACATCTACAGTCCTGGACACTTTTACGATGTTACCTTTCTGAATCTAATAAATATGCTTAACGTAAAATATAATCAGCTGCAAATACACAAACATTTCATCCCACTACTCAGCTGAGAAATCAAGATCAAAATCTATTTCCTACTTTGTGGGGGAAAAAAAGGACAACCAACAACTTCAGGTCTGCTCTGAACACCTGGTGAATCTCGCCAACCACCGCTCTGCGAATGCCGGGTCAGATTTAGCTTGTAACCTCACATTAGGTGTAAAAACATGCACAGTGAGTCTACCTGTATACAGGCTCCCGTCTTCTCTTTGCACAGGCAGCAGACCAGAGCCCATCTGTTGCTGGGAATGTGGGACACGTTGGTGATCGGCTCCATCTTCTCTGGATTCCCAATGCTCACCTGCACAGCAGGTTTAACACAAGACGCCACAAACGTTACGCAAATGCAAACACTCCTTAAAATAGCACTCGGAGAGCGCAGACCTCCGCCAAGCCATTGTAATTTAGTTTTGGCCGATGATGGTGGGCATCATATTTAAGTTAGAAGCTCTAATGATAAAATTATTATCCGGGTGTTGATCCGGAACCCCCCCCCAAAATCTAATCACATATTCTGAAAGATCTTCACCTCTGGAATCCACAAGGCACAGCTGACGTGGACCCACTTGGTTCCACTTCGAGTGGGCTTCATGGCGCCGCCCTTTTTAGGACACAACTGGCACTTTGGGAAGATGCCGAGCGCGCAGATCCGGCACAGCCAGCTGCCTTTTGGGACTTTCTGGATGCCGTAACAGGCCTGGTGGCATATATGAGACAATAAGTGGTTATTAGAACCATAATGTCTGAACTCTAACATCTCTGCATGTGTGTAGACCGCTGACCTGGTGAACGCAGATGTTACACTTGTCACAGAACACCATCTCGTTGTTGTCCTCTCCGTCCGGCGACTGGCAGATGTCACACACCACGTCCTCGTCGTATTCAATGCCCAGCCCTTCCTCCGTTTCCACAGCGTGCGTCATGTTGTCATGGCAGCAGCGCTCAAACTCCTCCATCACGCGCTCCATTGTGATCTCGTCCAGCGGCGGCAAGGCTGGAAACAAAAGGGGGATACATTCGTCCTAATTTACTCTAAAGTCTTTTTTTGGTTGTAGAACTTTACAAGTGGGGCCACACATTAGCAACGAGGACACGTTTGGAGATATGCTGCCTGCTATTTTACCACAGCATGACAAAACGAGCTTATCCGTTTAGCTGCTTTGCTGCAATAACTTAAGTAAAATGTAAAAGCAGACATGAATCGTTGATTTATAAAACAAAATTAAGCATCTCTGTCTCACTTGTTGATATTTAATTTGTCTTTTGAAAGGCGAGAACATGAAACCTACATATTAGAATAATGAAACCTCTGAAAAGCTCCCCGTGTCTTGTGCATCTGGCAGATCTGACATTTTTAAATATTTTATTACCAAACATAATTCCAGCAGAGGTGGAAAGCTGAGCAGCGTAGCTGTTGCCTGTAACCGTTGCTAACCATGTCCTAAATGTTGGATCATCCAGCCAGCGAACATTAAATTTGCACTTCCCCATGACTGACGCACCCGTTAGCTAATGAAGTACAAACCGCTAATGTGCGTGCCTGAAAGGAGCCGCCACACACACACACACACACACACACACACAACTGAGGGGTTCCGCAGATTTCAACCTCTTATACAAAAATACAAAACAGTAATTAGAAAGTTCTTTAGAGATTTCCAAATAAAATATAGAAGTTCTGTTTATTTGATGTGTGGTGGGTTTTTAAGACCTTGGGACCCTGGATTTAAGGATTACTTGTCATTTTTAATGATATTTAAGGCCTTAATTTTGAAAAATCTCCTTAAAGTCTTTTTAAGGATCAGCGGATACCCTGTGATATACGTATTATTTTTACTACACTAGTAGAGTGTTTCTCTATATACACAGGAGTTCCTTTGGATAAACGTTATTTCCTAATATATCTTTATATTTTCAGAAAGAAGCAGACCCTGGAGGTGTTTAGATGTGCACGGCTGGGCACGAACAGCTTTACTAGCCGCTGCAGCTATGAAACGCCTCAGCATGGACAAACATAACAACCTAACAGGGACACTGAAAACTGTTTGAGAAGATGTAAAATAAATTTATTTTCATTTTTGTAATATCAAAAATGTTCATCGTGGACCTTTTAATTGGTATAATAATTAATTTTTCTTAAACAAAGGGGCAAAATTCTTTACACGTAGGAATATTTCTGACACATTTATAGAACAAAAACGACCTGCCATAATTACAGTACGTAAAGGGTTAACCAAGCCATCAGCTTTGGTGTTCAAACAAATGATTGGTGACTCACACATCTCTGCAAACTCCCCATTTATGATCTTCAGCCAGGCAACGTCTTCTTCGTTCAGGTTGTAGCGGCACATCCCCTCCGCCAGCGTCCGGATGTCCACGTATCCGAGCGCCTCGGAGCCTGACGTTCGGATCAGCTTCTTCGGCCGGATGAACATGACCTCCTTTCCTTTCTCTGCCAATACTCTGCAAGACAACCTATTTTTAAATTTCTAGCTCAACTTGTGCACCAGAATTTAAACATTCGAGGGCTGCAACCTTTTGTTCTGGTGCAAGGCTCTCAGTAGTCCTACCTGGCTGCAGGCTGCGGGATGGACTGGGGACTGACGGGAACCTGGACCCCCTTCTCCCACTCCTGCCTCCACTGGTCAGCGAGCACATAGTAGTCCTCGGGGTTCAATTGATATGAGTCATGCAATTTCATGGCTGTGATCAAATCTGTCCTGAAAACCTGCATTTAGAGAAAATATACCAAAATATCATTTAAAACATTTTCTTCTATTTGCAGTGCTGTATCAGAATTACACATTAAAGATGCCACAAAGTCAAAAGAACAAGTGTTTTTGTAAAACAATGTGTAGTTGGCTGCATTTGTGCATTTTTCCACATCAACTCTAATCAACTGCAAACTGTGCAGCTTAAAAAAGACATTACGATGTAGCAGCAGCAAAGAACCAGCCGGTCAGGGTGAGCATTGGTGAGCAGGACTGTTGTGCTTTAATTTGATTGGTTTCTTGCTCAAAGGGACTGAACAGCTGCTTGCTGGGACCAAGTCCACAGACTGTACAGTAGATAACAGAAGAAATGTTTCCAACTCAAGGCCTCACTCTCTACTGCGGATCTTAGATAGCGAGTCTTTTAATGCATAAACCAACTACAAACAACAAAGACTCTGACAAGTGGTGACACACAAAGGTTTTTACTCCTCAAAGGAAAAAAATAGGTCATCAACTTTAACCTGTATATATATTTCCCAATACCTCAGAAGGTTTCTGCCCCGTCCCCCTCCGATGCTGCGATGAATGATGAGACCAGCAGGTTGAGTTACCTGAAAGAGAAACATCACAGTTTTATGGGTCTCAGCATTTCTTGCTCTGTTTCCTTTTGAAAGACCTGGATTTCTCCCCCAGTAGAAAGAAATGCTGTACATGTAACAGCATGTACTGGATAGTCAAATTAATCCAACTGGGGCATTTTCTGCTGAAGTATGAAATTAGAAGCAGTAGTACATGCGAAATACCATTTAAGACAACTTTCATTATGCTCAGACCACATAAGAACAGCTCCTCTGGAAACAACTACATCATTTAACTGATTGTCTAATAAAATCCTTAAAGAGGCAAAAGGTTCAAACTGTTATAATGAAGCTAGTTTTCATGTGCAGGGTTTAAAATAATCGATTAACTTATCCAAACATTTTGCACAGTGTGGTAAAACCCCATCTCTGATAATTGTACAGAAGTGGAAACAAGTGGGGGTTTTTTAATGGTTCACCAAGGCCAGATTTGAGCCTTTCCACCTGACCTGCCAGGATGTCTTTAAAGGTCCAAATCCACCTCCTGTCCCTACTCTGTCTCCTCTCTCTAATACTGCGGAAATTCTTTTGCTTTCCTTTAATCTTTGTCCATTTGCTGCCCTTCTTTCTCTTTATAGGCCCTGAACATGAAGCAGACTTACTCACTCTGGTAGCAACAACAAGAAAGACGTTATTTAAATATTACATAACACTTTAAACAGCTACAGCATATAACTACTGAATCATAATTTTAATAATCATTCCCTTTGTCTGAACTCACATCACTTTCACTGGCAGGTTGTACCAGCTCCATTCCTGTCTATATTTGGCACACAATGAGTCAGCAGAGACAATATTTTGCTTACTTCCATTGTCCGAGTCATCACTGCTACTGGGATGCCTGCTTCGCTTCATTGTTGTCTGGAGCTCCGGCGTGATGACACTTCACAAATGAAACACACAGGGCGCTGATAAGAAGCTTCAAGGTATACAGATGATTCACAGAAAAAAAAAGAAAGAAGAGATTTAGTTCTAAGACGTTTGACTTTAAAATTGGCAAACAGCCACAAAATGTACACATGCACTATTATTATATTGTCAAAAACAATAGGAAGGGAGTTAGAAATGCTCACACAATTAAATTTAAACGGATTTTGTTGTAAAAAACAAACAATAAAAACAAAAAAAACAACAGATTATTGCATTTTAAGTGCAATAATTTGCAAGAGAGTTGGGAACTACTAGTTACCTGGCTGGTGAGCTTACTCATTAAAAGATGTGCAAATGTTGCAATACTGCACAAAGTGCAGAAAAAGTATACAGAAGAAGAATATGGCTAAAGTATTAATTTTTTTATGGTTACTGATGCTAAAAGGAAAAGATAAAAACTGTTCATCTTGACAATCAGGTTAGGATCCTGCATCCTTCCAGCACCATGAGCGATCATGCCTCAGTTAATATTCCCTACACCGTGTGATAAATGATAAAAATAATTAACTTTATTGTCATCGTACAACTACTGTTAAACTGGATGGCTTCCATATATACATATAAAAGATATTAAATTCAGATATTTTTGCATGGAAGCACAACAGTGGGGCAGAACTGTAATATCTTGTCCTCATTTCACCTGTTTCCTTGGTGATCTCACAGCGTCAGGGACGTGAACACACTACTGTAAAGATCCAGGTGATGACAAGTTTCCACATGCTGCACCAACAGTTCAACAGATTTTCTGGCATACTATTGTAAATGTCAGAGTAAACTATTATCTCCCTACGATGGGAAATGTCCTGGGGTCTGTTCAGGCATAAAGATGCTATCCAAACTTAGCCGGCTAGGCTAAATTCAAGTTATTCACCGGTTTCTCTAACACCGCCTTCTAGCAAGCTGACAGCAGAAAACTGCTAGCAGCTAATCGTAGCACTGAGCTACGAAACGCTTATTACTCTGGCAACACTGTTTTATAAACAGAAAACAGTGGCGTGTTCCTTTCATAAAAATGTTAAGTTTAGGCTGACCCCTTGAAGTTATTTCTTTTTATCAGATTTGATTTTAAGTCCGTTTTAATACCCAATGTTAGCTTGATTGCTAATCCCCTTACTGACGTTATGCAACTTGCGGGCCCACCCACACATTTCAAATACAAATATTTTTTAGTGTAAGAATTATTTGAATTGTCAAATTGAATACAGACATCACAACAAAACTACAGTGTTCTATACACACGTCACGCAATAATCCGGTTTGCATAAGACATCTTTACACTAGCTAAAGGAAAATATGACTGAATTTAGCTGACGCTAGGGGTTAGCAACATCAGATAGTGTGCTATCTGGAGGCTACACGTCAGTTACAATGGTTTGTGTTTAGCATTAGCCACATTTGCTAAGATTGCTTACGATGCCCCTCATTAAAACCCAGTCACAGCCAGCTATCTGTCAAAGGTTAGGGGTCATGTATTGATTCTAACAAACTACGCAGAAGTCAGTATGAGTATATAAATAAAAAGTATTAATTAAATTGAGATCTGTAATATAATATTTGTGGGGCTAACCAGCAGGGCACAGTGTGACATGTTTACCAGCTACCCACTGGCTGAGGTTAATCTTTGGCGCCATTTTAAATGACTATGTCGCGTTTTTCTAGCGGACTGCTCGTGCGACGATACCAAAAATATAAACTAGCTTACATACTCCGATAAATACATTATTTTACATATGCACATGGATTAAATTAGTAAAAACAAATTGCACAGTACATACAGAGCACGTTGGGCCGCTGCAAGCCGGTGTTTGAGTTTGATGTGAAGCGCAGTTTTTGCTGTGAGTTCAGCTTGACCCGCATTCCACATACACAAACCCAAAGCGGCGGCGGGCAGGGAGGAGGTTACCCAGCCCGGACTGCGGCTGCTCCTGTTTTCCGCTGGAGGGCAGCAGATTCCTCCTGTACCAGCCCTGGCAACAATAATCCAACAGACCCAACGATTTAAGCAGTTAAAACAAAAAAAGTTTCCACTGCCGCAGCACAGACCTTGCGTTGCTGGGTTGCGAGTTTAAATGTGTATAAACACAACAATGGGAGCTCAGTTCTTTCCTTTGTTTTTAATAGAGCGCACTAGTTTTTATGACCCACCTTTCGCACTGACCAGTGGTCACTCCTTTTTTGGCAAGTAAACGCGTTATGTTTATTAAAGGGACAGACCAACAAAAATGGCTAAAAAAAATAAAAAATCTTCCGCCCCTCTTTTTGGTTGATAAAATTAAACTTTTGATATATGTCATTAATCTAATTTATCTTGTTCAAAATTATTATTTTAACTGTTATGTCCATGCATGTGTATTTGTGTAAATAAACAAATTAACACTCATATAATTGCAAGTAAGAGTAAAGTGAGAAGAAATATAACAGATTGTCTTCAGTGTCTTGACAGTTACATAAAAAATGCTAAAAGAAAAAGCAACAAAAGACTGTAGCAGTTATGTAACACCAAAGCAGAGCCTGGAACATAAAGAATAATGTCAGTGTTCAAGATCTTGTCACTATCAGTTTGCAATAAATGGTTGATAGAATTAAGAGAAATCTCTGTATGCACAGGACATGACTGATGGCTAAAACTATTTCTATGATGCACACCAAGAAACTCCACCACCACAAGACTGAGTATATACATGCACATTTTTTAATGAATGCAACATTTAAAAAGAAAAATAATATTTACAGAGAAAACCATCTGTTGTTAATATGTTTACTCATCAAACAGGAAAACACAAACAAGTTTATAGCACTATGTGCTTATTCAGAAAGGTCTTAATGTCGAAATACTGATTCACTCCCAATCAATGACATACACCTTTTTAAAAAAGACACAGAACTTGTTAGCAGCTATTTGGTGCTGAAAAAAAAGTAAACTCATTTCAGATGTCAAATCACACCTGCTGCTGTCAGTGTCATAAAATAACACCATGACATGACACCATAAAAACACAAAAAGCAGCTGAACGGATCCAGAAATGCAGCAAACAACAACTTACTGAACAATATCACAGTAATTTTATTTCAATGTTTTGCTTTGATAGTTTTCTTATTTATTTTTCTAAACACAAGACATTGCTAAAATGATTGCAAATATATGGAAAAAACAAAACCAATGACAAAGTCAACCAATCCAGGATTATAAATATTGCCTTTTTTCTAAAAAATTCTATATTGTAGGAAATTAATCAACAGCTAAGCTTTTTAAATAATGTTATATTTTGGGTCATTATAAGGAGCTTTTCCTGATAAGTGGTCCACAAATTGTGGATAACACCAACATAATGCTGTAGAAACATTTTGACCAGTCACAACAGCAATTTGATATAATACACAGAACGTTTTGGAGTTTGATTCTTGTTAAGGTTAGATGTAATATTAAAAACATTTGAATATAAGTAATGAGAAAAAAATTCCTTGTAAAATTGAAAATCAGTTTTGCATAATACCAACTATGTGAGGCTTTATAGGCACAACATAAACATTAGCATGCCTGCTAGCAGTGATAATGCTAATACGATTTATATTGTAATATTAGTACGTTATGTCCTAATTAGCAATTAAAACACTGATATATTTAATTTTCTAAGGAAGAAACGCTATTTAGCATGTTAGCAGGTTTACATTTACTAATTAGGAATGAAAAAGCTAACATATTTAACATTATAAATAAGTATTTCTATGTTAGCATTTGAACTTTTCTGTAACAGTTTAAGGACTATGCTAACATTTTTAACTCAATGCTAATATGAAAGTTGCTCTTATATGGCATGTTAGCATTTTAAAATTACCAATGACAATGCAGACATCCCTTTTTTACTTTCTTTGTAAGTGGTGAGCCTAACTTTTCACTAACTTCAATAGTCATCCTAATCAGTGTATGTCTATCAGTGCCAAATTATTTGAAATATTATACTGGGAACCATAAAAGCAGTAGTTTACAAAACTCCTTATTTGCCTTAACTCAATGAGAAGACTAAGCCAAGTGCCATTAGCAATCATGCAAAAAGCAGCTTAGCTTAGACTACTAACAGAAACCACTGCACATACACCACTTCTTAAAAAAAAGTCTTACAAAGGACAGAGCCAGGCCAGCTGCCTCCCCACATTAATATTCTTTATGCTAAGCTAAAACAACTGCCTGCTGTTTGTGATTCTTATTTGGCTGTCTTGTATTTTTTTTATCCGACTCTAAACTTTTACGCAAAAATCTTTTTTTCTCAAAATTACTCTTTTTGTGTTCATTGATTCTTATGTTTTGTGCCAATTCAGAGCAAAGATGCAGAAATATGTTACCAGCATAATTTACACTGTATTGATAAAAAAATATATATTACCCAGCAGCAAAAGGCCAGAGAACGTTTGTATGAACCCTGAAAAACGAGCTGTTAACACAATGTCCACAACATAAACTGGGCATCTGTGTGTACAACATGTCTTTTAGCAAAGCTTCTAGTTTCACGTTTGCCTCCAAACCCCAAAATGGCTTTGAAATATTCCAGTTCAGTGTTTTTCTCTTTATCAGACAAATGACCTGAGTGAGAAGCTCATCTGATGGCCAAAATGGCGTCGTAGGACTTGCCAGTTCTGCAGACCTGAACATTGTGGAAGCCTGTCTTGTCGAGCATGTGGGTGTACTTGGACGGTGGACGCTCCCTGCCCTCTGCCTGCACCAGCATGTTGAGGGAGAAAATCTGAACCATGACTGGCCCACGCCTGTTTTCAAACAGCATAGCTTCCACCAACAGGATGCCACAACCTGACAGACAGATGGAGAAAGATACTGATACTGCAAGCTAAACTGACCTGTGTATAAATGAAGAAACGGCTAAAAATAGAAATCACCACTCTGATGACTGAGTTCAAATTCAATGTGAATTAACAGAATATATACAATTTTAATACAAGAAAGGTAAAAGAAAAAGAAAAAGAATAATTTTTCCAGCTAGTAGAAGTATGTATTTTTGTGTAACCCCTTGTGATATTTTCATGTAAATAAATAAAAGCTGAATTTCCATCATGTTTGTTACCAAAACTCAAAGGGAACGGTTAAACTCACCGGGTTTACAAGCGTCATAGATCTTCTTCAGCAGTTTTAGGCACTTCTCTACAGGCCAGTCGTGAATGATTCTGGCCAGAACATACAAGTCAGCAGCCGGGATTTCATCTGTGAAGAAATCTCCTGCATGTGAAAGATTGAAACAACTTTATAATTTACACCCAACTACCTGTTTAATAAACACTAAATATACTGAAATATTAAACTTTTAACTAATTGAATTAATATTATGTCAATATATTGTATATGACTCATGAAAAATTTACATTACAATCAGCAGATCACTTGGTGACAGGTGAGGGTGTCAGCATTGGGTAAAAAGGAGCATCTACCAAAAGCTTAGTTGTTCAGCCTTGCCAGACCCTCTTATGACCACATCGCTTGAACTATGTCTGAAACAAAGTTAGGAGAGTCCCAGACCCCCTCTTTTGTCCCTTTTATTAGTCAGGTTGACTCTTTTGGGTGCCCTTCTGCAGGAGAAATAAATATTTACAAAAAATTACTTCTCAATCAATAGCATTTCCATTGGCAAGCTCTTAAATGACTTGAATACTTGCCCATACATTGTAAATTTGTTTTTGTGGATTTTATTTTTATGTCTGAGGTGTGAAAATATAATGCAATGTCAATTTTATGATTGTTTATATTGTACTGCAATAAAGTTTCCCACCCAAACACACAGTAAGTCTTATCTTGTCTTTCTGTTGGATGAAGCTCACCTTATAGCATTGTGACAGTAATGCATGTTAATCACAATGGCTGAGGTGTACCTTGAAAAACTTCGTTCATCCAACACATTCTACCCCTGCGTAACCTCAAACTGTATTCCTCAAGGAGAAAGCTATACATCAACTCTAGGCAGATGTGCTGCCAGTTGTCTGGGCATGAGAATGAGAGAGGAGAATCACGTGACAAGGACCACAGATTTTATTTATTTTTTGTCACTGAATTTTCACATTCAGCAAGAATGCACACAGACTGTTGTACCCATTTTATGTACAGCAGTTAATCATTTTTATTGGTGAAAAGTGCTTTATAAACTTTATTTACTTACTCCTTTGCTAAACTAAACAATATCTGTACCTGCTGGCCAACTTATCAGGTCCACCTGTTCAACTGCTTGTTAACCCAAATAGCTAACGAGCTAATCACATGTCAGCAACTCGATGCATTTAGTCATTTAGACCTGGTCAAGACAACCTGCATGAGAATAAGGAATAAATTGACTTTGAACACGGCATAGACAGTTGAAGATAGAAAAATGCTGATTGGTCTGATGAGTCTCCATTTTAGCTCCACATTCAGATGCTAGACTCAAAATCTGGTGGAAACATCATGAAAATATGGACCCATCCTGCCTTGGATCAATGCTTCAGGCTCGTTTGTAATTTCATTGCACTTTTGTTGCAATGACAATAAAGTTTTATTCTTTTCTATATTGTATTCTACTGGTTTAATGGTGTCTGTAACATTTGTTCTTGCTGACCATGTCCATCCCTTTATGATCACAGTGTAGCATCTTCTGATGCTACTTCCAGCAGGATAATGCACCATGTCACAAAGTTCGCACGTCCCACGCCTGTTTCAGAATCAATTCTAAAGCGGGCGCCTTCCCACGCCCACATAGTGGCTATAAATGGTCAGGTGTACGCCGGTAATACATATTCATCATTTCCATGATGGCTCGGGAGGGAAAAAGAGGGAGAAGCGGAATTTTTCAGGGTGTGAAGTAGAGATCCTCATAGAGAACGTTGACAAATGTGAAAATGTGTAATTGGTGGG